>JAHQIW010007156.1:0-50370 GCA_019055375.1 Parelaphostrongylus tenuis
AGGAAAATGAAGTTTCAGCGGTTATAGCACTTTGATAAAGCTATTCACTTCTCAGTTCTAGTTGTCAGATAATTTTCTTTTCAATTTTTCAACTCAGCTTCTCTCGATTTAAGCATAGCTGTCACGCTTGCTTTCTACTTAATGTTCTACTTGTGCACTGTGGACATATTGTAGCATATTAGTTCACAGTACTACTCCCGAGATGATTAAATCCCGCAAACTGTCACTGAACTCAGTTTTCCTGTACTCACTATATGTGCAAGACGATATGTGGTATTGTGCGAGTAATGAGTACGATATCTTTGTAGTAATTTTATATGATTGTTAAGAAGCCACGTTGTCTTTTTGTTAGGTAATGTCCAGTTTTGTATACTTTGGCGGGTGTGTATGTTTGATTTCTCGTTAAAAAGCGATTTCTGATAGCTAGTATCAATGATCTTTCTTAATTATTTCTTGTTAGAAAAATATAGGAAAGGCCTCAAAGCATCAATAATGAATTATTCAGACGAGACGAATCATTATTACGAAACTACTAGTTGCCTTCCTATAATTTCATCAGTAGTTGTGACTTATCTTGATTGTTACTAAACGTTCTAAGCACTAACAATTCTGTCATCAATCGTTAATTTGTTAGATTCTTCACGGTATAGTCATAATCTCTGTTATGTTGAATTTTCAAACAACTGGAGGGTGACATTTTTAATGGCTTAGTTTCCCATTGTAGCTTAGGTGATAGGGTCTTCTTATGCATGCCGTCTGATTGACAACGGACATGAGTCCATTGTTGAAGCTAATGCGGTTTTACGATACTTGTTTTCTTGCTAATGTTTCTTTGCGATCAAAATGAGACAAGAATAGAGGAAAACCTGCGTTACAACTTCTGGAGCTGTCTGGGTTGTACTCGTATCTGGGCTTCATCTCGTTCTTGAGTGTAGAAAACCTTGATCGTCCTCAGCCTCTCTTTTTCGACACTCAAAATAATTGTAAAACTATACATACATAATAGTGAATTTTGGATGTTAGTGTTTGAACGTGTGTTTGTGTGTATATGCTTGTGTATGTTGTGTGTACATGTGTGTATGTATGTATGTATATATGTACGTCGGCACGGATGTATGTAAACATTTTCTTCTGATGTTGTCTTGCCTAATTATTGGCTTTGTTCCATTATGTCCCTTTTTTTGTTTAGATGAGATAAAACTATCAAGTGACGTTCGATTTTTATGTTATTTTTGAAGTAGCGAAAGAGAGAGTGGTAAGTGATGCAGTCTGTTAGGAAGCAAGGTGTTGGTTTGACGTCTAGTCAGCTTCAAAACTCAAGTCCACTTGGAGACGTCTTAGCACGATTAGCCTCAAGGCGGATCGTCTCGACCGATATTTTGCGACATTTCTAAGGAAGACGAGATCTTCTAGCAGCAGTCGAAAGAACAAGTGAAATCTTCGAGTATCTTTGTGAACGTTGAATGCTGGAACACGACACGAATGCAATTAGTTCTGGGATCCGCTCACTAGATGTGACCACGGTCATGGTAGGAGAACGTATGAACTTATAAAATGCAAGAAATTCATTCATCATTCAGAAGTGCTTTTCTTTTTGTTTAGCTAAAGGTGATAGTATGTAAAGCAGTGGTTACAGACTTCATGCCATATGCAGTGTCGCTGGCTCTTATATTGGCCGACGAGCGAACAAGACCGCTATCATTTGGTGTCGGTAGATTTTTACCAGATTTATCTTGTGGTATAAAAAGATCTCCTTGATGTATCAGTAGAATGTTCTCCATTTGATTGGCATTGGCCACATAGTTATATCATGCATATTTTGATGATATGAGTAGACATAAATGCATGGAAAATTGGGGATTGATCAGCATCGTACGTTGCATCGCCTTTGTTCTTTATTGAGCAGGAACTAAGATTTCACAAAGTGGAGCGATTATGTTTTTGCACTGAGTGGTTAGAGCAAGCGGTGCATTCAGACCATGAAGTTCTTCGTTTATCGTAGCTGTGTTAGTAGTGTCTTTATCTTTTCAAATTTTCTACTTTTCTAAATTAGTGCGAAAAGTCAAAAAATACATAAGAACTGTCATGTTATCATTTCTTTTTTCATTGCAAATCAACAGTGGTGATGAGACATCTAACAATGAGAAGAAAAAGTCATGTTAGCTCAGAATCTATATGTGCATTAATAGTAAGTTAAATTAGTAAAGTTACCAGTCACATCAAACAGCGATACGTGTCGCTGAGAAGTAGATATGAGTAAACAGGCTTGACAGGAGGCAACAATGAAATATTAAGCGAGAACACTACGCTAGGAGTTGAGCAATACAGGATAGTCAGAATGTGTGGAATAATTTTTGTAATCGGCAATTCACTTAGCATCGATCTTCCGCCGTTGGACTGAAGTACGGCAGGCGCTTTGCCTTTGCCAAGAGCGTCACCCAGAAGATGATATTGAAGATAAGAAACTGAAATTATTCCAATCAATATCTTTTTACATTGTGATCTTAATTCAGTTTGTCATAGAACCTTAAGCAGTCAATGTTTCAGCGTTTTCGCCTTCTTTAAAGCCGCAGTGTTCGAGCCCATTGTTTACACTATTTCGTCCTTTCAATCCATATTTTTGTAGTCTCATGAATTGAATCTTCTGGGGTAGTACACCACTAGAATTGAAGCAACTGATTCGAAGTAAATTCAAGCGGGTGCTATCCCAGAAGATTTGACTCGTGCGACTGCGAATACTAATATTGAGTGAACGAACGATGTGGGCAATCGACTCAAAATACTGTGGTTCCGAAGATGGTGATGGGGCCGAAAGTTCGCTGATCAATTATGTAGTAATTTCTTGTAACTCGGGAAATATATTGATTCCTCAGATCCGTGGTTAAAGAACGGTCAATTTTGGAAAATTTTCTGATGAGTTGACACTAAGTTGTCGAGTATTTTGTTGATATAAAGTTCTAAGCCTTTCATAAAGTCTGTGTGGCACCTCTAGTGCTGGCGTGTGTTTCGGCTTTCTCGCAAAGCTCATCAGCAGTACATGCCATTCGACTCACACTTCAAGGGAATCTATGCCGAACATGTATCACTCCACGTCAAGTGAAAAGATCTTATGTTAATGCGTTCCTTTAGAGTGGTTGATTGTCGATTAAATGTTCGGCGTCGATTCCCTACAATAGTAGGGACGAGTAGCCGAAGGGCATGTCTTACTGATGAGGCTTGTGAAAAAGCCGCAACGTACGTCTAGCACTAAATGTGCCATATCAGACCTCATGAAAGGCGTAAAACGTTTTCCCAGACTTTACTGGATTTTTGAGCGAGGCCTAAAAAAAGTGGATTGGAAGGTATTGTTACGTAGGTGTTTTTCATTCTTGTGGCCAACATTTTTGCGATTTGTTTTATTCAGAGTCAGAAACATTGTTAGACGCCCTCATTTTTCAATACTCCACTTCTTAAGTATTCATATCTACACCGATAAGAAAGTGAGCAAAATAGCTTTGCGTTTGCCGCAATTTGGACTGACTAACAGTAACTCTCCGTTTTTAACAGAATCTGCTCTGAAAATTCAACATGCTCCAAGGGATCTGGAATTAGGATCCTTATACTGATTGAAATTTTTGTAATTTTACTAATTGTGATTTTTTGCCGTCTCCAATGAGTGACAGAACGTACTGCAGTAGGAAATACAACTCGGCTGACGATGTCGATATGGGAGTGACGAACGCAGAAACGATTCGGTTGCTTGATGACGGCGATTATCGACGTATGTGCCGTATTACATGTGCATTCTGCCAGACGAACATCTGTAACAAATCATTTTGTGCGAAATTGGGAGATCTAATGCTAAATAAAGTCTTTCCAGGGGTCTCGAATATGTTTTGGTTAGTATCAAATCTCATTTAATGTAATTCATGTGAAACAGCTCTGAGAGTATTCGACCACATGATGCTCTCACAGGGCTATGTAATGAGCGACTGGAAGGTCTACGAGTTTTCTATCATTCGAATCATGCAGTAATTTTAGGAAATCCTCAAAACTTCGGTAGAGAATACTAGGGTGCTGTGAGCTAGCGTCTTGTTAAAAGTCTCACGAAATTTCGGTTTGACGGAATGTTCGAGTGTTTTGCATAGCACTCAATGCTTTTGGGTGCATATTTGTAAAAGCATACCACTGGTAGCAAGCAGTAAAATTAGACAATTCATTTGAACTATCAGATTAATTCAAACCGTGAACTAAGTCTGGAGTTTGTATTAATTTCTGTTCGGTTTCCTTCTCACGGCGACGACGATCCTCGTTCTTTTTCTGAAGTGAAGAAATGACAATCACACGTGATGTTTTCGCAGTTCGTGTAGATATCAAGTTCATTTCTAATGCATAATTTTTAATTTGATTTTTCCATACATAATATTTTATACTTACTTTTGAATAGGCAACACAAGCGTATTCGATCAAAGCAAAGACGACCAGTAAGTAGCAGAATCCGAGATAGACATCTACAGCCTTCACATAGGCTACTGGAGGAAGACGTCGATTCGTACCAGTCATCAAATGCGTTTCTGTTAAAACTGTAGTTATGCCAATGACTGTTCTCGAAGGCGCCGAATCACGGGAGATCCAGAATGACACCTGTAATTTTCAACAAGCTATTTCGATTGTGAGCTGTCCAAATGTAAAGATGCTTGAAAAAATCTGTGAGCACATCAGTGGTCGTGTCCATAACTATTCAAGGGTTTAAAGACTCCTTTAGATACTACACCTGCAAACAGGTTATCTCACAGTTTCTTCCGCACTATCGTTCCATTCAATTTTTTCCAGTCATATCAGATCTTTGCAAAAAGCTTCGCTATGTTTTAGTATGTTTTCATAACTTTTGTTAGACACTTGCATGCGGCCGTAGCACTACCGCTCGTCATCTGAATTAAATGGGCTACCGCAAAGGTTGTCTCGATGGACACCTCATGCATAAGAGATTCTTCTTTGTTTCTTGAGAGTGGCAGGACGTGCTGTTTTGGGAGCTGTTTGGTAACAAGCAGACTAATCGATGCCCTCGTCTACATGGAACAATCTTGGAAGTGGCCGAAGCAGTATAGAAGAAGCGTCCGAAATTACCCAGTGTTGCTTTTCTGCGGGATAACGCTCGACCTAGAATTGCAAAGTATACTCACCATATCGCAAATCAGAGAAACTGGCCTGAATCACGATCCTACATGCAGCGTATCATTTCTAATACGGGTTTAATCGTATTATTACCCCTTAAGCGCCCTGAGGCAGCATGTGCGGTAGAAAAAATTTGAAGACTGTAACCAGCGTAAAAATGACCGCAGCGGCTTTTTTGACCGCCAGCCGCATTCCTTCTGGGAAAAGGGTATCCGATCTTTGCTCAGCAAATGGCTGTATATCATAATCATGATGGTGTTGATGATGATATCGTTATATTGTTGATTAGTTGATTTCTTCAAACGAACAGCAATTGATTTATTAAAATTGTCGAAATGCGAAAGAAATTATGGAGCAATTCAAGAGAATCTAAGAAATTTGGGCTAGCTCTATGTAGAAACTCTTATAAAAATAATCATTAAATCATAGCTAATGTGATACAACGACTTACCCAAGATATTATGACGACTAAAGCCGCTGGAAGGAATATCTGCAGCATGTAGAAGCCACTTTCTCGATCAAAGATGAACAGCAGAAGAAGACGTGAGTACGAGCCTAAACGATTTTTTTGCCTATGTTTACTGTATTTATTACTATTTTAGTGCTTGTATTTTTCTCTATTTCGTCCATTCTGATTTGATAGACGATGGAAGGAAAATTATGAAGAAAAACGATGATTGATTCTTTAGGTGATATGCTATGCATTGAACTCTATTCATAGTATGGTACAATTGATTATAGAATATCTGCTCTTTAATAACTTACCGATGTGTTAAATCACTGATGCTTTTCATCCGGATAGATCTTCTACCATGTGCCTGACTCCGATGGAGTAACGGTTTGAATAATGGGAGCTGGATTTAAACCGAAGAAAATGTGTATTGGGGGTTAAGATTAACCATTGCGTTACATCCGACAGGTCAGTTGTGTAGCTTATCAGAGTTAAACTGTGACGTTAAAAAGTGAAATATTCCAGTAGTTTGGTGGGTTATGTGATTATAGATAAGAAAAAGGATGAAGCTCTCGGTGTTGATCAATTTCTGAGAGATACGCCAAGCATTCTACTTCAATGCATCATTCTAGAGGTGATCGCATGGGGGTATTTGACCTCTAAAATGACTCTCAATGGCTTAGCGATGTATCAAGTCTATGCTGTTATCCAGATAAGCCGCAATCCTGAATCAATGGGAGACTTGATGAGAGTGGAACGTGAGATCGAACCAACCTGCGAACCGACCCACAGGTTTTGTCACAAAACACTTCTTACCATTGCGCCATACACATCTGGTTACGTAGTTGTCCCACAATATGTCGTCATTATAGTTAATTGCAGTACTACGTTACGAAATATCATCACTTCTTAGAAACTGATAGAGTTGACATTGTAATTGAGTGAATGACATTTTTATTGCGTTGTCCCATAATTCTTTCGCACTTCAACACTTTTGTTATGTAATTGTTATTTAGAGAAATCAAAAATTAAGTATCTAGTCACCATCATGATCAACGACATGAAAATTTGCTGAGCAAAGATTGGATGCCTTCCTTTCATAAAAAATGAGGCTGGGGATCGAAGAAGTCACAGCGGTCATTTTCAGCTGTTCGTAGTCTTCAAAACTTTTCTCCCACAGATGCAGCTTTAGTGGTGGAATAGCTGAAAATCCGATGAGGCAATGTCAGGGCTATACAGTAGATGTGGTATCGTGATGCCGTCCATTTCTCTGAGATGTGGCTCGTTGACTTTGCAATGTGAGATAGAACGTTATTCTGGAGATGAGCGGCACTGAGTCGTTTCGAATGCTTTTCCCCTATCGCCGCCGCCAATATCCGGAGTTGTTCCTAGTAGTGGACTGATTGCCTCCTAAGTGTCAAGCAGTTCTCATAAATAATAGCATACCCTACCAATCCTAGAAAACCAAGAACGTTCTTCCGAGCAGGGAAGTTGGGCTTTGGTTGAGCTGACGGGTCATCACATTTTTTTTCCATAGCGTATATCATTTAGATAGCGAGCGATGGTGCTACGGCCGCATCCAGTGTTATTAGAATACTGCTTGAATCAGCACAGCTTTTTGGGAACAGCTCGATTTGAAATGAGAAAAAAAGTTGGATGAAACAATGTGCCAATGTGCGAAAGAATTTGGATCAACCCAACTAATTTACAATCGATAAGTACCGTAAAATAAGTTCTGACTTGAAGGTTCAACGCAAGTTAGCGATGAGGTGATAATGCATGCTTGTTCAACAACGTTTTATGCTGTTCATCAAACTTCTCACTGTAGCATGATGGAATTTATTGAATGACATCTCCTAGCATAATATCGAAATCGTAAGTGAAATCCGAACAACTCGCCTAACACACAGTTTAGAACATTTGTTAAACAACAGACTCGGCTAGGTGAGCGGGAACTTTCATCGGTTGAGAAATTTGAAAATTTGGACCAGCACACCGCATCTTCAGTACTTCTCTTTTGCGAAAGGCATAAATATTGCTTTCCACAAACAAAGTCTTTGAATAATAAAGTGTGTGAGAACTTTTGGAAGCCTTGAGATTGGTACGCCAGTGGCAGATGTGCGTTTCAGCGATATCGCCCGCTTCATTAGTGCCACACGCCGCGCATTAAACACTATTTCATCGCAGAGATGCGGAGACGTCATGGTGATAACACGTGATATGTTATCATCATTTTTTTCAGTCGATGGACTATGGCTGGTAGTGAAAACAGTCGATTGGAAGGACTTCTACCCATTCAGTACCAGCTGTAATCCATCGACTGGAGATAAAAAATCGTGATTATGCAGTATCGCACCCTTTCACATAACGTCTCTCCATCTCTGGTATAAAGTACGGTTCAGTGTGGGGCGCAAGTGGCACTGATGAAGCGTGCGATACCGCCGAAACGTGCGTATGCCACTGACATACCACCTTGAG
This sequence comes from Parelaphostrongylus tenuis, assembly GCA_019055375.1. NCBI lineage: Eukaryota > Metazoa > Nematoda > Chromadorea > Rhabditida > Metastrongylidae > Parelaphostrongylus > Parelaphostrongylus tenuis. The sequence goes on from JAHQIW010007156.1 coordinate 8,084, forward strand.
AAGGCTTCCAACACATTCAGTATCAGCTGTAATCCATCGACTGAAGAAAAAAATCGTGATAATGCAGTTTTTTTCTGCACGCTTTCAACATATGTCTCCCCATTCCTGTTATAAAGTACGGTTTAGTGTGGGGTGTGTGGCACTGATGAAGCGGACGATACCGCTGAAACGTGCGTATGCCATTAACGTACCAACCTTGAGAAGGCTTCCGACATTCTCCCAGACTACAGTGAATGCTTGTAGCGAGGTTTCAGAATCAGTCTATCAATAGGATTTCTTTAAACTAGGTAACCTGTTGATATTTGGGCGCGTTCTTAAGTTTCATCGCACATACCAGAAGCGGTGGTGGCTAGGGTTCGATTCACGCAAAATTGCGCGAAACGATATGACGGAAGTTCGACGTCGTTGGCTTTTACAGCTGTCGGACAGTTCGGATTCTTTGCACCACACCAGTGATACTCGATCGTTGCTGTCGTGTAACCGTCTAAATGTGTTGTTTTTCTGTGATTCTTTTTTCTGTTCATTTAGTTTTACTGCTTTTCATCAATTTCGACCAGTGGATACCCAAAGAACGTCAGTATATTTTCATCTAGGCAATTTCGAAAGTTGTAAACATTATGTACATCAGTGAGAGAAAGTGCGAGCAAATGAGAGGGAGAGAGAGGGAGGAAAAAATCCATAGAGCTTCCAGAATATTGAGCAATAGACGCGGACAAACGGCGAACTTTGTGTCCTAGTCGTTTTCACAAATGGAGGTCATTCGTATCAATTCGAAAGGTGAATAGTTATGAAATATTATCGAAAACGACAACAGCTTCCACGACGAACAGAATTACCAAACCATCATGCACATGCAACGGTGTTTATCAATTTGTATTAATTTTTAATCAATCTACCCACAAACAATCAATTGATTTGGCAGTAAGCTTGATAACGTTGCTCTTGTCGTGTAAGTGGATATTTTTTACACATAAACATCAAATTCATTGATAAATAGGGTGCACCAGGTCCATTTAATTCACGTATGGAAGAGCGGGAAGGACGATAAGGACACAGAGGACAACAGGGCAAGAACGGTCTCGGGAAAAAGCAGGGTTTTGCTCCCCTTTGGAGAGTGGTATCGGTCAATCCTCGACTTCAATCGGGACCCATTCATCTTTGCTAAGATTCTCCGACACCGAACTCAGCACCGTCATAATGGTCCAGTAGAGTACTGAAAATGAAGAACATTGAAAGCCGAGGTGAAGTGAAAAAATGCAAGAGACACTCACCATTGAAGCCGGAGAAGAGCAACGGAAACACATACCGACTGCATTTATCAATTTTCGCGGGTGTCACATTTCGACACGTTTTTGAAGCCTAAAAAGGAAATCAGATCACCTGATGAAATGGGAAGAAAAGACGAAGAAGCAAATTCAATGGAAATCTCTGAGAATGTTCAGAGACTTTTAGGGTTTGCAAGTCACTGGCATACGTGATTTTTTTTAGGAGCATCAAGACATACTTTTTTTGGTTTTCCGAACGGTGCTGGCCACATCGTGTGTGCGGTGGTGTCGCTAACAAACCGTGGATGTTGAATGAGCGGAATCGTTCTACAGTCACAGTCTACCGGTATTTCCACTAGTTGATGCTGAACAAAACGGAAATCATTGAATAAGCGTAATATCTAAATATCTATAAACTGAGCTAAGTAATTGATCTAATAATTCTTTATTTTTGAACTTGAATTCCTATTATTCTACCACATGATTTCAGCAGTGTCGTTTCACTGAAGAAAAATTCAGACCAAATTAAATTGAAATCGGGATCATTTCCATCCTCAACACATCCAGTATAAAAAGTAAATAATAAGTACATTGTCATTCTGCGATAATTTTCTGTATGCGAATAATTTAATCAAGACAAAAGCTAAATAAGGTAAGAATAACAGAAATAGACAATGGTAACCAAAATCAAATCATCTTTGGATTGGAAAAGCGCGGTCCCATTATTGCCTGTCACGACAGACAAAGAACACACCAGCGATGCGGATAAAGTGGGTCCTCTTGATCATGATAGACGTTCATACAGAGACAATCAGATCGGTTCTTCATTGTAGTGCTACATGAATTTACTGGAGCAAATGCATGATAGTTTCAAAGTTGCGAGCACGTCCTACCATCCACCTGCTTTTTAAAATTCGTAATAGCAAAAGGAAGAGTGCAGTGCAGTGGTCGGAGGTGTTTTGGAATAGTTCGCCAGTTGGATCCACTGATCGAAGCTCAGCAAGCCTTCCATTCCTCCGAGATTTTTGACTCGGTAGCGGGCTTGTCGAGGAGACAGCAGCATTGACTATCAAGATACATCGGTTGACCGGCTATGCCATTGTATAGGCTAATCATGCATGTAGTCACTTCTGACGATACCTCAGTTGACTGTATGGCGCACTTAGGAATCTATCAACTCCTAGCGCACTATCCTTTACCATTCAAGAAATATTCCTTGAAGTACAATAGCAACGTATAACAGCAACGGACCATCAGGACCACAAATTTTGAGAACATGTCCGGGACTTTCACCGATGCACGAGAGTAAACGCATTCCAAGATTTATCTTTGTTGTAGAAAAAATCTAGTCATGTGATGGCATACCATTCTCCGATTGATAAATATGTTCAAGCAGAAAATACCAATCAATTGCAAATTGTTTTAATGTTCGTGTGATTTTTGGTTATGGAAGGTTAGAAGTATGAGTACCCTTGTGAGAAGGCAAAGAATTCGAACTAATGCACGATGGGAAAGGTATTTATCGAAGCCCTATTTCCTGATCATCAGTGAATTGTTGAAGAATCTAATAAACGATATTGATGAATACGTGAGTTCCCTGACATTTCTTCAGTATGAACAAGGACATCCGTCGCCATCGCGGATAATCAATGATGTGATGATGTTCAGTTTTCTTTTGTGTAAACCTCAACTTCAGCTTTACAATACTACTTAAACAACCAAGCAATTTGTCGCTTTGTCGCAGAAAGTTTTCCCTCTGAGTTTTGAGTGATTCTTTGACGGCGTGAGTCTTGGCGATTTCAATGCTTTGCTTGGGTTTTAAAAAACTTTCGATGGGCTGTAAATAGCCAGAATAAGATTATGTATCACTCAATCCGCCTCATTCGCTGGGCTAGGTCTGTGGATAGCTCTTCATGGGAAGTTCAATGGCCTTTGATAGAATCAATCTTAGTGATTCTGAAACTGTAAGAACATTTGTATTTTGAAAAAGTCTACACAGAGTGCTATAAGAGCAAAAATATACGTTTCACCATCAGAGTATTTCCGCACATATGAGATTTTTGTGCGCCAAAAGCGTACGGGAGTGAGACAATCTTCTCTAAGAATATCGGAAAAATGTGAGAATTTTACTTCGATTAGAGGAAAAATTCCTCACGTAAATAACGAAAATCACTACAAAGTCAACAAAAGTTCTCGAATTAGATGACTGTTAGATCATTATTGAAATTTCATCGAAAAGCCAAACCCAGACGCCATCCAGGCAGGTAGTAAACTAAAATATGACGTATTTTTCTCTTTGCCGCTCCTACAGCCCAGTGAAACAATTTTTTTCAAAGAATCAAACCAACAATGGAAATCGCCGTTTTCAAAATATGAAATGATCGCCAAACCTCTAGCGGAAGACTTTGTTTGGAAAAAAACCAACCAATTACGAGTGCATAACACAGTATGCACTGCGGAGACCAACAAAGCCTTTTTATAAGTCACACCCAGTGTCGAATTTAATTCTTCAGCTATTGATTGACTCTAGAAAGTCTGGTGAAAAATATGTGCCCGACGAGAAGACCACCTACGACCACTGTGCCCTTCTCGGTACATTTGGTAATAGAAGGATTAATTCACTGCTTTTAGAATCAAAGATGTCACTGGGAGAGGCCTATGCTGCAAATAGTAAAGGTAAATGATATCTTCAAGATCACCATGCATTCCCGTTAATGTCATTTCGAAGGCATCATCCGTCATACTAATCCACTCCAATGGGAAAGGATGATAGTTGACCTTTATGCTTTGTGAAAACGCCCACATTTTCCCACGAAGTACTGTATTTTGGAGAAAAAAATAGAATAGAAACAGATATCATTCGGAAGAATGCACATCACTGACGATTAGGTGATGTCGTTGATTCGAACGTAGCAAGTAATGAGTGAAAATGATCCCTTTTTCGTTTAAATTGAAACTAACTTACATGTGGTGCGAAGCCTTTGGATGGCGTTGAATTTTGCGAGATCATGGCCATCTCGTAAGCCTACAAGTATTTTAATTCAAGAGGGACATCCTAATAGAGATTGTTGTTTTCTATTATGGAATGAAAAAAAAATCGTTAAGCACATTCTCCGCAGTAACAACTATAATGAGAAAGGATATTAAGCTATATTTCAAAGATTGGGTCGAATTGTTACAAAACGATTCTGTAAGTGGAAGTAATCAATTTATAAGCTTGCACGAATGAGTTACTACAGATGTACAGCGTTTATCATAAAATTAGAAATGCACTGAAAGTTAAATTTGAAACGGTGGAAAATTATGAAAATTAGGAAACGTGAGATTAGTGAAACAGCAGAGATGCAAATTAACGATCTGGGTTCCTGACGCAAAAGTAATATTCATTTGACTTTGGATAACGCAGTATATAGTGCAATATGATGAGACTTCACTTGTACCTACGAGGATCTTGGTTTAACCCCCAATTATTACCAGAAACTCCATATTCTTATTGGGTCATTCATTCATTCACTTGGTTATCCAAAAGTTAAAGTACAGAATATAGAAATAGAACTTGAAAAGTGGACCTTTGGTCTGTCAATTGCAATGTCAACTGTCAAAAGTTTCATAATTAATGACTGTTAGAGGCCGCAGAGTCACCCGTTCCTACGTCATTCAACAGTGGGAAAAAAGTACATTATATCACTACAAAGTGCGTCCTTAGTGTTTATCGGTGAGCCTACTGAGTGGCTTGTTATTCGTTGGAGAAGATACGACATGTTAATGGTACCTGCTCGAGTTCGTCGGTGATTACTAGGACTACACTGACAACTGACGAAAACAGTATGAGTGCTGAAGAGTGCTCCACTACACTAAGCTTCCTAGGCACATTTTCACTAATACCATGAAGAAAGGATACAGATTATTGAGATGCCCTTGGATTCTTCAGCGACGATTGTGAGCGACGAAAACATAGATTGACAGCATTTTATTCACGAGCAGCAGCAAAGGTACTGTAGTAAATCATAACGTGCAATTACGTATGAGGGTTCTGAGTTGAAAAAAGCATTGGAGTAATTACAGCTTTTGGTACTTTTATCCTACGAGACATTTGTGACAATAAAAAAGAAGGCAATTATAATTCTGATACCGTAACTAGTCATAAATGCAAATTTCTATGGTGTCGCAAGTTTGCACACTTACATTACCAGTTGGCTTAGGGAACGGTGCGTTACTGAACATCGGCATCTCAGTGCGCTGTTGTTGTTCAGCTTGACGTCGTCGTTTTTCTCGACGCAACGCAATTCGTTTATTCATGTATGAAACGACAGCATATTCGACCAAAGACGCAAATACCATGACAAAACTGTAAAAGTGAAGATGTCAGGTAAACTCGTTCAACTCGCCCATGTTTTCAATGGTGGCGATATTGATGAAATAGTGAGCATATTATGAAGAGAGTGAAATAATCATAATTCCTATTCTTTTCGACTTCAAACTAGATTCGAACATATTCAACCATAACTTGCAAAACCAAGTAGTTCCATCTGTTGGCCTTTTTTCTGACTACAATAATTAATGAGCGCGTAACACAGAGGTTAGTAATGCAGTGTTTCAGGAGGCAAGGTGATAGGTGAGGCGCATGTTCGATTCTGTCTTCCATCATTTTGTAGTACTCGGTCAATTGAACGTCTAAGAGCGCCGAGGCTTGGTTACCTCAGAGATTACAACAAGAATCATCTCGGAGAGAGCTTATTATAGCCGTTTTCGAGGTTTGTTACGCCAGTGGCTTCAACTCATTTAAGCGATCTTGCTGACCACGTCAGAGCCACACGCCTCACTGGTCCACTCTCATAGTAACGAAGGGGAGACGCAGTATATTAAGGCCTGACAATATGAAATCTCGTCTGGGACTTTTTTACAGTCCCTCGCATATGGCTGTCATTTATGACATGACATTGTCTTTTGTCCAACTATTTTCAGACCCCGTTATCAAAACTACGATACTCAGAGAGGCTTTTCGAACCGTCTTCGAGATGCTTCCTACGCCATAGGCATAAGTATGTTTTGGCGATCTTGCTCGCTCGTAAGAAACCTTGGAAACGATCGAAATCAGCCCCTCCGGACATATCGAAGTTATAAAAACGAGGTTTGAACAATCGAAAAAAGATCGTGAAATCGAACCACGTGTATCGGGCTCTATAAGCCAGCCCTCTTTAACATACCACTGACATGCGTGGATCAAAAATAATTATCAGGCATATTTAATGAAAGATGTTTTGGGATCTCCACCTTAAAGTGTGATGTCGAGTTGTGTTTAACATCACGACTAACAAGATTTCTCATAATTACTCAGCTTTAATTACACGCATTACTCAGCACTGGAGATCATCAAAATCAATAATCTTACCAAAATTGGGAACAGTCTTTTTTGTTAACAAACAACTTGATTACTTACCAAAAATTTAGAAAGACGTCCAATCCCTTAATGTAGCTGACTTTAGGCATTGAATTCTGTAAAGAAAAAAGATCACTTGTTGCTTCCGTTGTTATTTTGCTATCCTTCTTAATATCTCTAATTGGTAATATTTTTGTAAATTGCTTACATTAGTGGTTGTAATAAGTGTGGTCATGGTAAGCACCGTAGTGACACCGAGACCGACGCGAGCCGGTGAAGCTTCGCGATTCAACCAAAATGACACCTGTAAGAATGTGCACTTTCACAAACTATGAAACTCTGCTCACTCTTCCTTCTACCCACAAACTTGACAGAATGATTAGCTCGAGTTTGGATGTTTTCTAAAAGACATTTTATGCTTAGGTTCAACTACAGGGTGCTGTTGCGATATAAATGGGGAGAGACACCGATGTGAGCGAAGGTACATAGGGAGTGGTAATTACTTCATTAGAAAGTGTATTCTATTAATCATAAATTTTCTTGCAAAAAAATACGTACCCATGAAATAGTGACAATGAGCATAGATGGAATGACAATATTCATCGAATAGAAACCCATATTTCTGACAAGAAGAACTTCAAAATATAAACGAACGTATTCTCCTGTAAATGAGAACATTTGACAAAGATCATCAACTAAACTACGCAACTTGTAAAAGGCACTAAATTAGGACCAGTGTAGCGCCACTTGCTCACAAAACACAATAAACGCATTTCATGATACACAGCGTTTGGAAGTGTCTACCATTACAAACGTTGTTATAGGTTCCATCACGTGCGCTCTTGATATACTAAGCCCTCCAAGTGCTCCAAAGTGAGCGATGCTAGATTAGACGCGAGGAATTTTTCATCTTATTGTGGTCTTACAAAACCATTCCTGAGACTCTTGAGCTTTTCCTCACTTCTGCCCGAAGAATAGGATGACAATCACGAAACTTGTTCAATGTGTCCTTACTGACCGCTCATTACGAAATAAATATTGACTTGATTGCAGTAACCAGCCACGCCGTGATTCGTTGGCCGTGAAAGGGTCAAGATGTGAATGGTATTTGAAGGATTGTACTGTTTCTCTCAGTAACATGATATTGTGCGACTGCTTTGTTATCAACAGGTCACGGGAAGAAAGTTCTTGTCCCTCGATTACGATTACAGCGATAATCACGAGATGTCATCAATACCGCAAAACAGAATTGACAAAGATTGCTTTTTTTCTCAGACGAATTTGAACGTCAAACTAATAAAACAAAGCTAATATCGTTGCCTACCTGACGATGTAACCGCTTTCGTGATATTTACATTATAACCGGTTTGTTTGAATTGTGGTAGCATAAATTTATCGAAAGCCACAGCACCTTGTCGGGTATCAGTCTTGTGTCGACCCCAAAAATAGTCGATATCAGCCGTTGTGTAGCCATCTGAAGTCTGATCAAGTTCAATAACATTTTGTGAATTTCTAAAGAATAACTTTCATATAATTTTTGTCTTGTCGTTTCTTTTTATCTCAGATGTAACAAAAATGTTGAAGATGAAATTTTTACAAAACAGACTGAACTCGAGATAGTAGAGAGGAAAAGCACATCGTGTGAAACAAAATTTCAATAACCACCAGGTATAGAATCTATATCCACAAAAAAGACCAGCTTTGTCTTAGTTACATCAAGTCCACTAGGTTGACACGGTAACGTAAGATGAGAGGTGTTACCGCATGTGTGTGTATGTGTATGTGTATACGTTTAAATGTGTGTGAGTGTATCTGTATGTCATATCTATACACGCACAATCACACAAACACTGAGTTCTGTCTATAGTTTATTAAATTTAAGGTCAAGGCTTTTGGTCAGAAGTCGGTGTTGAGTACAGCATCATGATGACTGATTCTGAGAAAGTAACTCCAATAGCCAACGTTGAACAGCACAAAGATCTGAAATAACAATTGATTGGTTTCCGAATCAATTTCCAGTGACTTCATCATAACTCAAAAACGTTCTTTTCGAACAGTTTTCGATGTAACACAAGCATGAGTTCTAGGGTCACTTAATATCGCAGCATTAATTACACTCAAGTGTATTTAGAGAGTTGAATAGACTTCGCCCACGGTCAGCTAGGACGTTATCTCCTCCAAATGAGAAACTTGATAGCCGACTTGTCTCCATTTGATCCATTTGATCGAAAAACTCCATTTGATTCCTAAGGACTATTCTTGAATCTTCCAATCGACTGCTTTCAAACCTCGCTATAAACAATCAATATGTCTGAGAAAATGTTTTAAGCGCTTTTGAGATTGACAAGTCAGTGGCTTACGTATTTTCAGCGCTACTGCCCGCTACATCAGAGCACGCGCCTCATACTCAATCCTACTTATTGCAAAGATAGGTGGACATGTTTTTGGTGATAGCGCATAGACCACAAGGTTATCATCGTTTTTTCGGTCGAAATGTTATGGCTGGTTGTCACTATGTAGACGTCATCACATTGACGTATCAACCTCGAAAGGCTCGAATATTCTCTCAGACTACATTGAATGTTTCTAGCGACGTTTCAAAAAGGCTCAAAAATTTCCTCAGACTACTTTTTAATAAGAGCGCACGGTGCGCAGTGGCTAGAGGTGCCATGCGTTGCACACAAGGTCGGAGTTCGAGCCCGCGTCTATGTTCACAGACCATTAATTGCTTCGGGGTCGGTGGTTTGGTACCAGACTTGTCTATGAGAATTAGCAATGCTACTCAACACATCGCAAGGCCACCGAAGGTCATTGTAAAGGCCATATATGCATTCAATCACCTTAAACGGAGCTAAAATTCAACATAAATGCAAGGCGTATCTCCAGGGATTGATCAATGTTAAGAGCTTTATCCTTCCTCTTTTCACTCCTATAGTGGATAAATGAGGACACGCTAAGCTTTCCTAACATTCCAGAGAGAATTGATCAGTATCCAATGACTTTGATAAAAAAGGCACAAATCCATAGTAGCATTTGGATCTACGTACAAATCCGAAGGCTTCAAGCTAAAGTGGATGATGAATGCAAGGTAATATCATCTATTCCTCACGACAATATCTGCAGACACAATCGTAGCTCATCCCCCCGCAAGAAATAACGGCTCGTACCAGAAGTGTGGTGCTGCCCGTCTGTGGATCGAAGGGAGCTTGACTCTGGTGTTAGGAAGAGGACAAACGGAAATTATGCTGGTGCCCATTCAATTTACTCGATGATTGACGAGAAGTGGAGGAAACTGCAGATGATAGAGGTAATTACGCTTTTTTATGCTATTAGTGCTCACCATCTAGTACACTTCTAGAGGCTACCGTAAATCATTGCATAAGCCATAAATGCATTTAACCACTTCTAACGACGTATGAAGTCGAGTGAATGGAGCATTTCTTCGAAACTGATTGACGCCAAGAGCTCCATCGTACATCTTTTACACTTTTAAGTCGACAATTGTCTTTCTGCTCACTAATCATTATTTAAAAATTAGACCGAAGAGTTTAACGTGGCCATGAAACCAGTTACTATGCTTTTTGCGTTGCTGATAATCAGTCACACATAAAAGCTCCATAGTTCATTACTTAATCGACTACTCTATCTATTAGGACATTGGAGGGCAAGACAGAACTCCAAATCAAAGCAGATATTTGTTTTGAGGGTATATATGTAAAATACTATTGATGATCCATCTGATATGGAAAGTTAGAGATCGCAGCAATTCTAGAGCGAAACAAGACGTGGGACTCAAAATCTTCCATCCATTCACAATTCCTATTGATCTTCCATATGGCTACATCGGAATATCTTGACACGGCAATCTTTGAAGCATTGCGAATTGAGGATTATTAGCAAAATTGTGTCGGGATCTGCATAATTCGGAAAACGAGTCAACAAACTCAGTTATCAGTTTTCAAAAATCAAGATCTCACATCGCTTCGCTACTTGGCATGACTATTCGACTTCAATCCATATTTTTCAAACCTCTTGAGTTTGACGCAAGATGTTCTTCACGAACCGTTGGAAAACTCCACCGTGAATATTTGTCAATGTTCGAAGGTCGTAGAAACCTCCACGCTGGCCACTTACGGATAGGAGTCAGCATTACCAGTGACGACAGAACAGATGCACGACTGAAAAACTATTCAAATTACGCAACTCGAATTTTTTGAATTTTTCGAACTTCTCTATTTTTCATATAAAAGGAGTGGGCAGAGTGAGCAATGTGGTCAAAATTTCTCAACAAATTGGCGATATTCGTTCGTGAAATAGTTGAAGTAGAAAAGAGGAAATACTTTTACGGATGATTAGACATGTAGGTGCCTCAATACTTGTCATTTATGACTTTTCTGTTCCTTTATCCCTGTCCGCACCTATTTTCAGCCCCATAAAAAAGCCCCATGCTTTTATTTTTTAAAGTTCCATTGCCATTCTATAGCTCAAATCTCGAGAATTTCAACGGTGCATTTGGACTTTGAAAAAGAGTTTCTCTGCACTTCTGCAATAAAAATAAAATCTCTTTACACCTGAGCAGTTTTCTCTAAACGCAGCTTATCTTTTAGACTTTTATCAACCATCCACTAGCACAAACCCTGACGATTTCGGTGACACACTAGATTTCGATAACGAACTTCTTATTGCGATAGTGTAGCCCAAAGAAGATTGAATTTGCACTTGGCACGCATTTTTTTAATAGCTAGGGTGTTTGTAATGTTCCGAAAGCGCGATGGCTTGATGCCGATGTTGCGAAAACCTATCCATACGAAGAATGCGTGTCGCATGTAAAATGCAAATTCGTTTTCAGAGTTTTCGTCGAAATTCAAACTATGGAAAGATTTTTGATAGTTGAAGGGAAGAACTCTGAGAAAAAATGCTTGAATGTGAAACAAAATTTTATTGTTACCGTTGCAGCGAATTAAGTAGGCTATTATGAAAATAATACCATCGTTAAATTCCGAGATTCAAGGTATCAAATGACTAATAAAACTCCACAAAAAAGCAAATTAGGCGTTTCTGTCGAGGCAATGAAAATGAGAGCGGATAAGGGAAAAGAACCATTTTTGCAAGGCAATCAATGTAATAGAACCTGTAAATAAGTACGTAATATGACTATCAATTTAAGCAACCTTCCATCGCTTGCTGAAGAATTGAAAATCGAAGATCTTTCAAAATACTACCTCACTCTTCGTTCATCTTCGGCAGCTTCGTCTATCGTTGGCAGCTGGCAATAGGCATTACTGTCAGATTCCTAAAAGGTAATTAATATTCGGATCTGGTCTCTACCCCTACAGTGACGTGATGTGATCTATAACAACATGATGCCACACATTGTAAACATCACGTCATAAAACTTTTCATCTGTATCATCCGGAAATTTCGTTTAAGACACCTGCAACGTTATCGCGGGATGGCATTGATCTTCCGGAATATAAAGATTCGAGTTGGTGTCTGTGGACGAGTAGAATGGTCGATAGCCACGATTAAAATATGCCGGTGTTGACGCCGCTCGTTTTGCTGAAGAAGTTTCTGTAGGCAACACAGCCACTGTCGGGGTCTTCCTACAAATGAAGTCACTTTTCTTTTACCTTCATCATTTATTCAGTCCATCAAACTTTGCATAATTGTTTTTACTGGTTGACTCATTTGAATTTGTTCTTTTAATCAAACGACATTTTAATCTGAACACTTCTGAGCACCACTTTGTCTTGACGGGCTTGCTTAGATGTGCTCAGTCATCTCAATGCACCTTTCTGATCACAATTTGATTGCTCCAGAGGTATAGAATATTTGACTAGTTAACCACGGATTTCAGTTAGGTGAATTTGAGGCGACGAACAGTAAGATTATGAGGCGTATATCCAAATAGTCGATATGAAGTTAGTAGCGGACTTAAAGCTAGTGAGCGTTTATTCTACGATATTGTGATTCAGAAAATCAGTTTTTTGTAATTATAGCATAAACTTGATTTATATCCCCGTATACATGTTACGTACACACGTGCATATATATATATATATATAAATATATACATATATATGTGCATGTACATATGTATGCGTAAATGCATACATGTACATGTATATATATATACATATATATATATGCATATATATATATATTCAAGATATCATAATTTATAGCACTAAAAACACCAAATTCATCAATTATAAGTAATTGAAATTGCTTAACAACACTATACAAAGCATATACCAGCAGCCTGAACATATTTTTGCCATCTCTCGAGCAATGAATTATTAGCGCGCGCATAGAACTCGTTATCCATGGATTCAAAGAAAGCTGTCAATTGGTTATTCTTGAAGCAAATGATTGATCTCTCGGAACATCTTCTTGCTTAGGAAGTGCTCCAGCGACCGAAAGAGGTGATAGTCAGACGGCGACAAGTCAGGACTGTATGGTGGATGATCCACCAACTCCCACCCCAGTTCCGTCAACTTCCTCCTCGTCGATTTGCCCACATGCAGCTTTGCGTTGTCGTGAAGCAGGATGGGATTGCGGTGACGTTGACGTGATAGGGTCCGATTGCAGCGAAACCTTTGAAGAATCGCAACGGTGTTCTTTTGGACACAAATCCTTAGGCCTTTACGCTGTTGATGTTTTCCAGGGCTTTCTGTGCTTGGCGTTCCAATTCCTACTCGTAAAACATCAAATCGCGATAAAGACTTTGTTGAGTGGCCATGATGCTGCGTATATGGACAAATTTGGTACAAAGAAAAGCTCAGAAAATTTTGCACGAAATGGTATTGATATGATGCCTGAGAGATGGCAGAAATGTGTTCAGGCTGATGGCGCATACTTTGAATAGTGCTGTTAAGCAATTTTAATTACATACAGATAGTTGATAGATTTGGTGTTCATTGCGCTAATGCCAGAAATTGTAGGAAGAAATTATATATATATATATGAAACATACATATATATATATATATATGCCTAAGCAGATTGTACCTGCACCAATCAGTCAAATGCATGCATGTAAATCATGTGAAAGCCCTTACATGTGTAACACTATAATACAACAAACTTCGATAAGTCACCATGAATATGAAAGTACGTTATTTCATAGTTAATCTTTAGGGATGTGTCTTGCATTCAACTCCATCAACATTCAAAGAGATGTTTTAAAGCATTTCTCGCTTATACAATAACCTGTGAAGGCAATTTGACGCATCACGTCACTGCTATCTTTGACAAATCTTTTACCAATTTTTCGACTCCAAAAGAATGTTTTGGTAAACCCAACAAGCACGACTGAACCAGTAACTGCGTATATAGCGGGGCACTTACGCATGCGCTACAGAGGCTCTACCCACCTGCGAACTATATAGAGCACCTGCGACAGAACTCAAAGTGCATATAGGTGGCTATGCGAGTTTCTCTTTACCCAAGAACAATGAATAAACGTTGTTCTTCCATTAGAAGTCAAGTGCTCTTTAGATCTTCCACCAGTTCAAAAAATTATCACTAGGCAGAAAGAAGGTACAGAATGAAATCCTGTCATGAACGTTCTTGTACATTACGTTTCCGTAACTGTTTACGAAAAATTTCACAAAAAAGCACTTCATGGGTAACTTGATGAAAGTTGGAAAAGATTATACCTACCTCTGCTTTTTGCTCGTCTCATTCAATTTCATTCTTTTGTTAATGTAACCAACAGCAGCGTACTCAAGTAACGAACAAAAAACCATCATGAAGCAAACACCTGCAACATTTCATAGTTTTTTTCTGAAAAAACTTAGATTAATGCTATACAATGATGAGCCCCTGATTCATTTTAACGATAGCCTTAGCCCAGCCCAATCAACCAATTATTAAACAATCTACGCTGCTGGGTTCTGTAATAGATTGTGTAGAGCCCAAACACAATGAACTATCGCATAGATCGATTTTGAATTTCGAATATTCAACATGTCATTATAGTCAAATATAGAAACTTAAGATTATGTTAGGAAGAGCAGATAAATGGTCCAGCCATTAACACTTATTTTATTACCGTCACAGAAATTATATTCAGTTTTTGAAATAGCCATCCTAAAATTACAATTCTATTTCGTGACGCGACATCACATATATCACCCTCTGTGCGTATCTCAAACTTCTTCATTTGATACATTTCCTCTATCCACAATCTATGAAGAGCTCCAGAGTTTTCGCAAAATATTTCAGCTTTTTACTTGAAGACTTTCCTTCTGTTACGAAACGAAAACGACCCGAGATTGAGCAACAACATAGCCATTGACGCAAATGAGCGAAACAGTTGTCGTGTCCAACGAGATTAATTGCTAGCTTATTGAGATGAATGGCCGTGATTAGATTAATGATTTCAGAGAACAACTGAATGATATCGGGAAGACTAAAACATAAGAAACATCGTTAACATGAAAAATGTGGAGAGATAGATCCGTCGAAAGGCCGCAACTCGCACTTCTTGAGCTAATAAACGCTTAGGTACTATTTAGATTACTGTACTCTATCTTAACGAATTCCGCTGACTAGTGTGCCCATGCGGTATCATAGCTTTTGCGTTACTTCAATCACGATTTCTTATGGACTGGCCTACGATTAAAATCAATAGTCGGTTCTGTATGTGTGAAAATATCCCGAGAATTTCTGGTGCCTATCACAGTCTTGCTTTTAGTACCAAGTAGTTTTGAGATACGACGTGTGTAGCTTCAGGCTATAAATGAGCAGTTCTCTAAGCAAAATAGAAAGATATCAAATGTAACTGATGAATCATAAAGAAAAGAACTCTATCTACGAGAAAAACACGCTCTCTACATTAGAGTGATTCTGCTATATCAGCAAGATCGGTACTAGCACATTATCTCTCAGTATCACTTATTCATTGTCAGATATCTTCTTCGGAATACGACCGAGTAACTATCATTCAATAAACTGAGACTGTTGAAGATGGATACGGTGAGTTGGGAATGGAATAGCTTATTTTTTGGATTGTTGAAAAGTTGACGAGTGTGATATTTTCAAGTTTAGTGGTCTTTTGTGAAAGTTGATTATTATCTAATCGTAATTCATATTTTCCAAGTGTACGAACCAGAAATCCCCATCATTCGTACTCTAAAATGCCAGCTGAAAATTTCAATTTATAGACATTTCGAAATTTTACGACAGTTAGATAGAGGCTGAGTTGAACGAGTTTCTACGATGAATCCAGAACAAAACACTGCTGTCCAGCTATTACTCATAGCTTAGCATAACTCTATGGAAAGAATCACCACCACGAACAGTTTGGTGCAGCTGTCACGATAACATTACTTCTTGTAATATTCGAATATGTAGCTTCGATCTTCTATAAAAAGATTCACGCATTTCTTACGTCACTTTGCATTTAACTAATATAAACTTGCTGTCACTTTGTGGGGGAATTTTTTCTCGACAGCTAGAAGAAATCGAGTCTGAATGTTCCTGGAGAGCTAGAGTACTCCTACGATCCACAAAATCCTAAGTTACAGAAATAAGTCACAGTGCCGTTAATTTCTTACGATAAATAAGGCTTCTCTAGAATCCTAGCTGTAGAATTACAGGTAAAAGGGATTAAAGTTTGTCATCCGGGACAAGTAAAGAAACAGACCCTTTCTTTGGACAAGAACTTTTCATAAGAGTCAGTAATCAGTCGAAACCATAAATCTCTGGCTACTGCAATACTTGGCCTTTCAGAAAACCTTTTTATAATACTGCAGCAAAAAGAAAACATTTGTTTTTCACATATGCGTATTTTTTGCAGGACAGAACTCTTTTATTTTCTGAAAGACCAGTGTAACAGGGAAAATAAGATTGACTTTCACATACACAGCGCATTTATTTGTAGGCTAGTTTGTGGGCTTGTGTCTGGTGGCCGTGGATTTGATACGGAGCTCCGTGATCGATCGACGCGTGGGCGCGGATCACATGTGGAGTGTAATTTTGTTACTTAATTTGGGATTTTTTCCTTGCTTTGAGAGCAATTCTTGATAAAACGTATGAATGATACTACGAGATTTCTTCTACACGACGCTTTCCGTGTTTCTAGAGAAGTAACAATAAAAGCGCGCGACCGTGTATAAAACATACTTCTCCTCTAACGCTATAGAGCAAAAAGAAAAAAAAAAAAAGAAAAAAGAGTCTTTTCGAAAAACGGCTATGTAGTCCAGTAGCCAGAAATTTGAGCTTTCCAATGATTACTAACACTCTTCTGAAAAATTTTTGTGCAGCAGGGTCATTTTTTTATCTGTCCTCGGATTACATAATTGTAGCGGATAAGGCTAAAATGTTTGATTCTGCTATCCATCGACTGACAATTGTATCAGATGAAATAACGATTGAAATTTTTTTCTTTCGTCGAGTTTCACTGCTAATCGCACAGATTTTTTATCTACACCGCTCCTTATATGTTAGACGGCGACAAATGAAAAATCGATCCCTTTTGTTGGCCAAAAATTTTTCATAGGGGTGTGAGTAGTCATTCGAAAACTTAAATCTTCGGTTAGAGCCGTACTAGGCCGCTTTTTAGAAATATCCTTTTATAATGCTGTAAAATTCAAAATAAAATTATTTTTTTCTACATTGGCAGCGCAATTCTACTATCACTTCCTGGAAGCATGAAAAGCATATACACGTGAGAGGAATCTTGTAGTGTTCAAAGTCATTTGTTTAGTCTGGAATCTCCTCAGAAGCGAAAGAAAAATTCCTAATGAAATAACAAAAATCGCTTTTCATCTGTTGTCCGTGTGGGCGCCATCGATCGATGGTTACGGCAACCCCTTCTGCATCCCAGCTCGCAGCTCATGAACTAGCCAAAAAACACATACTCGCGTATGTGGATATATCATTTTCCCTGCTGCACTGCAGAGAAACGGTTTTTTCCAAAAGATAAGCACAGCGTTCGAATTGTTAAATCTTACGCCTTCGGATGATTGCTAATGGTCTGAAGAAAAAGCTCTGCCCTGCGAGAAATATGCGCGTGTGAAACACAAATGTCCTCCTTTCGCTGAAGCATTATAGAAGACTTATTCAGAAAATGGATATGTAGGATTATAGCCAGAGATTTAAACTTTCGAAAAATTACTAACACTCTTACGGAAATTTATTGTCTAGCAAAAGGGATCGGTTTATCATTTGTTGCCGTATAACATCTAAGAATCGCTCCACCTACTTGTAATATTATATCAAAAATATAACGCGTAACCAATAACCTAACGATCTACGAGAGTTCCTAAGATACACACTAGAAAAGACCGCTCATCGACTAAACATTCAGTTATTCAGTTAATGAGTTCTAAAAGTTGGTTGAGAAAAGAAATCAATGGGAAAAGTTTAGTCTTCGTCAGTTGATGATACATCAGGAACTGCCTTTTGCGACTATTCGATTGCCGTTCGAACTAGTGCCATTTCCATCCCACGCACATCCGCTTACGTCTACGTACAGGCACGGTTTTCATTTATTTCTCATCACTCTTTGTCTGTTCAGTCGTCGCTTTGAACTACTAGAGATTTTCCGCTTCGGCTATTCAATTGTTAGCGAAAGACGCAAAAGCAGAATGGTTATCCAAAGCGAGACGAATTACAAATAGATTACAATTGCAGTATTCAAAAAACCTTGATCATTTTAAAACTTGCTGATGTTAATTATTTTGAGCAAGCTAAATTGCACAAAGATAGCAATTAATATAAATGCAGTAATAGTAGTAATCATAATAATAATCATAGGAGTGACACAGATATTTATTACGGTAACATCGAGCGAAATTCTAATTGTATAGAAATAAATAAATCCTGCTTAATCACTACAAACATACCTAGCTTCCTTTGTGGCAAAACAAGAAAACATATTAGTAAACAACTGAGAAGAATGAACAAGTAGTTCATCTGGTTAAAGACGGTTATCAAGAACAGTTGTGGGTTATAAGACAATTTTCCAGTTGATCGACGAAAACGATAACAAAACGGACCGCGTCAAATTGAAGTGTTCACTAACACATCGTAAAAAATATGAAGGAGGCCATGTAAGTTCTTAGTGTAAAATTAAGCAGTCGAAAGAGAAAACAGCTTTATAAAATACGCACATAACACATCAATAGTAATGTGTTATTATTCAGTCGGATCTTTTTCTACTTGTTGACCAAATCTCACTTGGTCGTTTAAAACAAATTGAAGTCACATACATACCTAAGAAAGATGGTAAGTATTTTTGTGCACTTTTTATACATTATTCACTCCTAAATATATTAGAGGTGCGTTTCGGATAGCGGTTAGCCGTGTCGTGTGAGGCATATGATTGGTGGAGGGCACAAGGCAAACTAGGTCTTTAACCTTTGACGAATTGGAAATTAGCATTGCACCTCCGAAACCCGTGCATTGCCTTTCTGTTAGCCGTGAATTAACCATAATTGGTGGCTCTCTATGGTCACCCACAGAAGGTTGTGACCAGGGAACACAAATTTTTTGATCTGTGGCTGCTGACCGCCATCGACCATAATCGAAATTATGACCGAAAGAAATACAGGGCGAGAGTCTCGATGGTGTAGTGGGTACAATTCAGTTATGGGGAAACAAATGAGAAACCGATCTCATTCGTCGGATAGGAGCTTTTCATAGACTATTAGTAAACATTCGAAAGCTGAGACCCGAGGAATTAGCCCCACGTTCGCGATTTCCCAAAGCACTCCTCTACATAGCTGTGACATTCAAAATATTAACAATTTCATGAAACCGCGTTTTCTTTTCTCTTATCTCGCTTATATATTCGCTGGACAAAACTTCCCTCGCGTGCCCATACTCAAACTATAGCACAATGTTCAAAAAACGCAAATATATGTATGCTCTATGATGTTATGATCTCCTCTAGTCTTTTGCTTTATGCTTTGAAACCACAACCGGACAGAGTTCTTTCTTTAGACTAGTAGTAATCATCTGATAGCGCAATGTTCCCTGATTCTAGCAATGTGCTTATTTTCTGCATGTACGGTTTAGCAAGGAAAATAAGATCGAGTTGCACATTTTTGGTGGCGTTGTTTACCGGCTATTCGAAAAGGTGAGAGTCGCGGCAGGGAGCGTGGCTGGGGCGGAGCAAGGCAGGACGATCGATATACTTTGTTCAATTGAGAATTTTTCCTCCGTTTCAAGGGAACTCCAGATAAAATCACTGACTAGAGTACTAAGAAAATTTCTCTACACATTGATTTGATTTTCGGCTTCCAGCGAATTATACGCGTGATAGAAATGAAGGCGAAATGCGAGTGTGAAACATAATTATCGATCTGGATGCTACGGCGTAATAAAAGCATGTTTTAAGAAAACGGCAGCGTGAGGTTGTAGCCTCAAGTCTTGCTTTCGAATGGTCACGAACACTCTTATGAAAAGTTCCTCTCCAGCAAATGAGATCGGATTTTATTTGTCCCCTCATGAATGAAAGTACCGTGTAGTGCGAACGCGTGCGCTCTTGAAAAGGGTAGTCGTATTTTACTAAGCTCCACATACATGATGTACGAAGTTTTTCCGTACTTTAGCGTTCTTGTTTATTTCCTGATTTGATATATTGCTAAGCTTCCGAAAGTCACCATATTGCTCATACGCATCCAATTACCCATACATTAGTTGAATAGAGTCTGATACATAGCGCATTTTTAACAAATTAATCATTGCTAAACGTGTCATCTTTTATACAACGAATCATTCGTTTCATATATTATTCTTGAGCACTTTATTTAATGTGTCTCGATTTTTCTTCTTCACTATGCGTATAGTAATTCTAAATTAGATAGCTTTTTCGCCTTCTTCAACGTAGCAAAATACTGGTTGAGCACGTCACCTTGCAATCTCGAGGATAGCCTGGCTGTGACGTTCTATAAAGCGTCCTTTATCGACTACCGGAGAGTGTTGGTGGTGAAGATTAACACAGCACCGCGCTGCGACGAGCGTCACAACCACTGGGCTATGCCCCCCGTCCCCCTCACATGTTATTGTAACAGCAAATCCCAGATCCATTTCGTTTCTTGAAATCTTCACCGATAGGAACGATTGACTAAGGATTCTATGATACCCGTGTCAACTGAGTTTTAGAAAAAAAACACCAACGACAATGGCACATGATATCAGCAAACACAACGCCCCGCCTTCTTGGTAAACTTCGTCTACATTTGCAACCTCCAAACCTTCACACGAGTCGTTCCTTTTCCACAAGCTGTGATCACAGATAATTTCCTATGGTCGTCAAACGTTTGTAGCAAGAAGCAAGAACCCCAAGCATAATATAATGCACCGGTTCTGGGTCACCTGTTACTAG
This sequence comes from Parelaphostrongylus tenuis, assembly GCA_019055375.1. Taxonomy (NCBI): domain Eukaryota; kingdom Metazoa; phylum Nematoda; class Chromadorea; order Rhabditida; family Metastrongylidae; genus Parelaphostrongylus; species Parelaphostrongylus tenuis. The sequence goes on from JAHQIW010007156.1 coordinate 29,070, forward strand.
TGCAGTTTGATACCACATTTTCAACCTATCAGTTAACGTATTGATTTCAGAGAATACGCATATATATCAAGGAATTATGTCGGCCTCTTAACGTCTTCCAAAATGACCTTGATTCCCACTTCTCTCAATCAATGTTTATCCAGTTTGAAGTTTTCGTCTCAATCAATTCTAATCTTTTCACATTCGTTGTAATAAGAAGCTCTGCACTGTAAATGATAAAGAGCTCTCTCTTTTTCTAAAATCCTCCAAATGTTATGGCATAAAAGTCGAAAAGCATGGATTTATCTGAGTTTCTTTAGACGCAACAATGAGTACGAGAGAAAAGCAGTGATGTTGTAATGTGACAGAGTTCATTTTTTTTTGTACTACTGTATCACCGTTGTTTCTGGTGGACAGGGTGTCTATTTGTTTGAGGTGATTGAATGCGTCTCTGGTCTTTACAATGACTCTCGGTGGCCACCCACTGTATTGAATGAGTGCTACTTATCCTCCCAGACAAGTCTGCGAGCAGCCTGGTATCGACCCCGGAGTGATGGACAATTTGGTGAGCCGTGAGTGCGAGATCGAATTACCGATCTTGTGCGCGACACAGAGCACCTCCAACCACTGCGCTACATCCGCCATGTCTATTTGCTTCATTATATTCTTATCTTGAAACGAATTAACATATGATATGACCGATGCAAAGTGCATCTGCCGCAGTGGTTAAAGGTGCTCTACGTCGCACACGAGGCCAATGGTTCGATCTCGCGCTCATGGCTCACCAAGCCATCCATCCCTCCGGGGTCCGCAATTTGGTACCAGACTGGTGTCAGACTTGTTTGGGAGGATGAGCAGCTCTGACTCGGTTCAGCAGCGGGCCACCGCGAGTCACTGTTAAGACCAGATATGCATTCAATCACCATAAGCGAAGTTAAAAATTGAAGACGAATACATGGCGCATCCCTTAGGGATTATCATCGCTGAGAGCTTTATTCCTTCAGAGCTTTATGATCGATGTAAAAAAAAACGAAATTCGTAAGAATCGTTCGAATGATTGGCTTCAAATTGACTGCATTTTTGAAAACCTCGTTATAAAGCTTTCTTATATTCTGAAAAAACTATTCTGAATCTCTTTCTGGCGGGCGTGACCGCCGAAACATGCGTTAGCCATTGCTATATCAAATATTTAAAAAGGCCAAAACAGACTTTTACAATTAATGGAAGTTTCGTAACAATGTCTACATGCTTGATGACAGCCACATGTCGTCGACTAAAAATGCTAGAGGCAGGATCTCACTTTGTTTGAACTTAACATGTTACCCCGTGCCCTATTATCACAGGGGAGGGTAGTGACTAGTGGGACGTGTGGCTCTGATGAGACGGGCGAGGCCGCCGAACGTCCGCAAACCACTGACATGCCAAACTTCGAAAAGGACTTTAACCAATCTTTCAAAATTTAGCAAATTTTAAATAATGATGTTATGGCAGAACATGAGGGCTATGAAATATTTGCTCCTCTCTCGTCGAAATAATTCGAGCATCTCAATCGGCGATGATGGACGAGTTCGCTTGATACGCGGCAACAACTCCGAACAATCAGTGCTTAATGACTGATGTAAAGCTTGTTCACGTATGAGTCCGGGTGAAAAACACTACCACCTACTGTGATAAGTCAAACTTCAACGAAATATTAGCCTGACTAAAGCCGTTTTTTGAGATTCCGCCCAACTTTTGCCGAATATTTACTCTGGCTAAAAAGATGGTAATGCTGACATGTGAATCACTGGCGATGAATATATACGGGTGATAGAAAAAACTAATAGTTTTGTTCGCTGTAAACACTGTGTCTTCCATGGACAACACTTCTTAGACTAGTGAGATTAAACTTCTCTATAGAAATCACTCAGCAAAAGTGAATTTAATGGTGAAATAAATAAAATATAAAAAAGCACATTGAGAATTCTCATATATTCCCGTTTCAATATTCTTAGAGATACACTTTGCCGTATATATTTGGCCGCAAGTAAATGATTATTCGAATTTTCTTTCTCATTTTTGCTCCTATAAATATTTCGTGAACTACAGGGATTTTTTCGAAGCACAAAACAAATCGATCATGTGTTTTCATTCAGCTACCGCAGCCGAACAACGTTGGCATCTTCATTCCATAATGGTAATTAGACATGATACTTTCAACTTGTACAGGTAGAGTAACAAATAAGAACACTCAAAACCACATTATTGATTTTCGTTCTTCCATTTTTATAGTATACTGCTAAATTACATATATTTTCGCAATGTACGTCTATAGCGTGTACAATTTTACCTTGTGATGCAGCATATATTTTGATATCACAACAAAAATATTACATATTCTACTGTATTTCAATTTTATCACACATCTTGATTTTTACTGTAAAATAAATGTAACTTATATTTTTTTACATTGTGAAACTTTACATGCATAGTGGTATAGTACACTGTAGCTCTTGTGATAATGAGATATGTACATTGAAGAGATCGCGATAGAGATGATGGAGACGTGTGAAGTATGAAGATATGTTCAGGGCTGTTAGTAAATATATATATATATATATATATATATATACATATATATATACATTTGTATGTGCGCAAATATGTGTATATATATATATATATATATACAAAAGTTGCGAAAAAAGTTCTGTTATTTTTCATTTTGTTAATTATAGCATTAGAATAATTTTTTATTAATGCTGATGACTTATTGAACTCCTCGTTCAATTTTGGTCTAGAATGTGCGGGTTAAGATATGAGTAGCGAAAATCAACAAATCACAGTAGTTGAGTTGCACAAGATTCGCGCACACGTTTCCACCGTAATTTCGTCAAGCGCGTGTCAAAGCTGTAGAGTGAAGAGTAGGCGAGACTTCTTCCTCCAGTATGGATCACACGGAGTAATCCACTGGGTTAAGATAAGGCGAAATCGACGACCAACTCTCCTCAGTGGCTCAATATCGGCACAGACGATTACAGAAGCCGGAAAATGACTGCTGCCCATGGTTTTTGCCACTACGGACTTCTACTAATTCTTCATGGGAATCTGACGCCGATTGTTGCAATTGAGGAATGATTCGACCGCGGATATCTTCTCAACCGTATAACGCACCTTCGGCAAACGAGCACCACCTATCGGACGAAACATTCGGCGAATCTCTAAAGGCTGCTTTTCTTTCATCTTTTCGCCCAGGAAGTGACCACGAGAGATCTTGCAGCTATGCAGCTTCAGCTTATTTTTGAAAATGTTTCGGATGCTCCACTCGCTGATCCCGAGTTTCCCGGGCCATTTTACTTGGCAGTCGATCCTTTGAATGTTTACAGCAATAGGCGAGGTAGTTGGACGACTTTTTGAGGCCGGCCCTTAATCCCTGTATTCTTTTTGAAACGTTTCAGCTCTGTAAACACTTATTGGTTTGAAACCACTCGATTTTAACAATGTCGGCCGTTTTCATTCTCATTCTCGTCATGCGCAACCCAAATACTGCAAAACGTTGAATTTTACGATCCATAACTTGAGCAGAACTTAAAATAAACAAGTAAATGAAACAGGTTCTAGACCAAAAGTGAACAAGGAATTCAATAAAATCATCAGCTTCAATGAAATAATGTCATATGAATGATAAAAATTAACAAAATGAAAATTGACAGATCTTTTACCGCACCGTGTGTATATAATGTGTATACATAAATATAAACATTTTATACATATATACATGCATATATAAAATATTCATGTATATATATATATATATATATTGTATATATATTATATAGAAGATGTACAGCGAAAAAAATTCGTTGGCTAATATTACATTATACTACACCTATAACTTATGTACTTTATATATAATAACATAGATTATGTTGTCATTCCTTTGAAGAAGATATATCATTAGAAAAAAAAAACGACAAATGATGTAGAACTTTCACAATAAAATCACTCAATATAGATTTCCTTATGGGAACTGGATAGAATCCGGAGATACGGTGAGTATTTAGCGATTAGTGCAATTCATAATAGAAGTTCTATCTCGAGCAAGATCATTTATACTACTGTAAAGCTACACTGTGCTAAGTGCTGCCGCAGAAACGCTACTTCTTAATTTCGATATTAAAATAGTTGGTTGCACAAAGAACACCTAAAATTTACAGTCCCCGTTGTTTTATGCATTAGGTTCTTTCCACAGTAATACTTCTCTGCAGAGGTGAGTTGCACATCGTTGTCCATATGATTTACCCATCGCTGACGCTGAGTTGTTTATTCTCAAAACATCCCTCCATCATTCATTCATTTATTCAATATGTTTGTTTGGACATTCGTGTGTCGTAATCGGGAGTGCTTCTGACCAGATGGCTTTGACGATAGGAATTCTCAGCGCCAGTTGTTGCGCTCACGAGTTAACTTTATGACTATACAGCAAACGTATTAGATCCAATCAGATCATTCCAGGAATCACCCACTGTTGTGGTGTTGAATGCAGTTGGTGAACCGTATCCAATAGAGCCGGTGGATCTTTCCAATGACGTTTGATCGTCAGAAGCGACTATCTTTTATGCAGCTACAGTTAACATTGTGCAGCCGTATCGTAAATAAATCGCTAATTTTTATCATTCCAGAAGAATTATAATCAAATGACAAAGATTAATTCAGAGACCTGTTTAAGACATTCCAGCGGTGTGCAAAACGTTCGACCCTAGCGAGAGTTGAACCCACATTTCACCTTGACTGGGAGCGCGTACTACCACTACATCCGAAGCCACCGCTCCGCTAACACTGTTTTTTAATATAGAGTAGAAGCTGTGAGCAAACAACCAACCAGCTTTGAACGGGTGTGACTCGGTAAGCACATGATATTATTCAAGGCAGATCTATTATAACATTATTTTTGAAGGAAAAAAAGATGGGGAACTAATTGAGGTTTAAGAAGATGGATATCTGTTATTATGGAAGCTGTCAGTAACCAACGGCTGCGATGATGTATCGAAAGAAGAGTAACAGTAGAGCATAGCTTTTGTGGTGCAGTGATAGCACGGGCCACTGACATAGATGAAACGTATGTTCAATCTAGCCTAAGGGATATTTTGTATACAACTAAAAATTTCTGGATGGATAATCAGAATATTACAACACTGCTAGATGCAGTAAGACAAGGAATCCTCATGGGAATGGTGTTTGAGAAACACATTTTCTCAGAAGGTAAGACATTGTAGAATGATTTTCGAAGAAAAGATGCATAGAGGTCTTGTCGAAAATAAATGACTCAAATTTCGTTAATGCGAACTAACAGTGAGCTGATTCGCCAGTCAAGACTGAGAGTGATTCTACGAGTAGTTGGAGGCTCTTCTGGTACTAGTAGGTTATCGCGATCCATTATTCAACCACTCGAGAGCAAAACGTTCTCCATTTTTTCAGATTTTTGGTGGTCATTCGATAGCGCAAAACACCTAATTTTGATACTATGTTTGCACAGTGACAACGCCTTCTCAGCGTGTTGTAGAACAGAAAATAAAATTGGGTTTCACATTCAGCGCGCATTGGTGCGCTAATTTCCGTCATGTGTGTAAAAAAATTTTCTCCCTTACGTAGAGATCCCTAGGTTTTTTGTATATTAAAGAGAATGAATTTCTTCTATCATTCTACGGGCTTAGGCTTTTGATTCCAATTTATATTGCCAAATGAACTCGCCACTAAGTCCAAGCCTAAAAGTGCAAAACGTAATTTTCTTTTTTATAAGGACCTTTCCAAAAACCAGTTTTAGCTTCAGAATCACCTAAATTTATGCTATCAAACACATACTAAGTCAGTTGAAAGATAGTCAACAAACCCTAGTCGTCTCAATATCGTTTGTTACTAATGTTGCGAAATCACATACACATAGCCACTCAAAGACTCTGCTCGAGCAAAAAACTACGCGGCGAGTGTCAAACTTAATTTTATTTTCGCTGCCACATTGCACTATTAAGATTTTTCTAGAGTGCAAGCATAGCACTGAAATTCTGAAAATTTAAGCTGTCGCAATTAGCCTAACGAAAAAGCGAAAAGGCCATATCCCCAAAGGGCTAAGAAACGGATGGTTATAACCGTTTCGTACCAATCTTTTACTCTTCAAACTAACAAAAGTTTGTCACTTCCAACTAAAGGCGCAGATATAAGTATAGAGCAGTATTATGAATTGCAGTCTCACCAGAATTTTTTTATGACGACTAACCTAGTGACAACCCGTAAGAATTGGGACCATCAGCGTGGAGAATCTAAGGACATGCAGAGAAATCGAAATAAAAAAGTGCATCCATCCTTCCTGAACCTAAGAATTACAAGGTGTAAGGTATATAGAACAAGAATTAAGCAAGCCGTAAGCAGTGAGGGTTATATAGTAGGAAAGGATGTTGGCCGAATAAAAAACAATAGATTGTTTGAAAAGACTGTGTTCCAGACACTTTCATCACCTCCAGCTCACATCCCTCTTCGAGCCATCGTCGCTGCTCAGGGTTGTCTCATTGGCATGAAATATGAGGCACGGCCAGTTCGTAAAGCATTACAATCTGCGGCTGAAGCCAATTTGCCACATGCGCTCAGTAGAATGTTGTAATGCGGCCTCTAGAAACATGTCAGTCCGTTGTCAAAATACTACACGCCTGACCTCGTCGTCAAGTCCACGGCTGTGTTCATCACTCTCTGAAGATGTTGACGTTCTAGCATTCCGGAAATGATAGCCCAATATCGAGAGAAGAGAACACCAAGAGCCAGCCGATGGAATGTAGAGAGCCACAAGGTACACTCTGATGAGATAAACAATAGATTCCACTGTAAACCCACAACCATTGAGAGTTTTTCAAATCAAAGTTCAGTCATTGAAGAAGAATCCAGATGTTTTACATAGTGGATTGTTCAGTCAAAACGTATTTAGTTATGTAAACCTTTTGGTCACAGAGAACGTAGGAAAAAATCACAAAATCTATGGAGCAACTTAAAAAGTTACATCTGGAAGTAAACAACATACTTCTAGCAAAGGATAGTTCGAAAACCATTCTTCTTTGAGTCCCCTATCAATAATGACAATACTCAAATAAAATGTTGACACCATTGAACTGCATTGCTTACAAACACATAGAACGCAGGAAAAATCACAAAACTCAAAGATGTAATGCTACAGAAAGTCCTAAAGTGTTTTAGTACCACCTATAACACTAATTCCTTTCAATCGTTTCATAAAATCGACGAAAGAAAACGCTTACCTAGAAATATGTCAATGCTCTTCACATAGGAGACTTTTGGCATGGCCGACTAAAATAAAAGCACTGTACATTTTTAGAAATTCCATGAATGAAGTGCTCAGAAAAGACTTTTTTCTATGCCAGTAACTGTCATAGATCCAGTTCTCGTTGGCAACCATTCGATAAGTATAATTGTCATTACAAACACTTACATTAGTGGTAGTCATCAACGTGGTCATTGTAAGCACAGTGGTTACTCCCAACGCTACTCGTGCCGGGTGGCATCACGGCTCAACCAAAACGACACCTACAACAACCGCTCTTATTCCCATTGTAAAGCAGATAGAAAGCAAAATTTGACAAATACCGCACCCATGAAATCACGACGATAAGAACGGACGGTAGGTAGATTTGAATGATATAAAACCCGATGTTGCGTTTGAACAAAAATAGCTAACCAGACGCGAATATTCACCTAGAAAATTGGATTGTGGATTATAAAACTCTATGAAAGCGAAAAAATCAATGAATAACTATGTTAGTTTTGATTATTTTGTTGATAAATCTTAATTTGATGTTGTTCTTTACAAGTATGTAGATAAGAAAAATAGCAAGTGAAATGACAGAGTAAAAATTGTTTGGTGATTTTCTTTCGCAATGAAAGGTTATGACGCAATTATGTGTCATAAGATATTCTATATCTATTCATAACATAACATATTTGAAGACACAAGATATTCTATAATCTATCTTATCCATGTACCCCAATTCTACAGCAATCAGAACTTTCTGAGGCCACAAATTAAATTTATAGGAAGTTCAATCAGTAGAGCAATGTATGTCAGATTGCTGTGCTGAAAATTTAATCGCCTCTATATGGAAAATCGGATACTCTATTGAAACAATCAGTCCGCTTTTCGACCACTGCCGTAAGATGCAGATTGCTCCCCACATTCAATCTTATAATCGTTTAGATTCACCCCACGCCACGATGTAAGCAACCGAAGTGATTGAGCATCGAACCCAATGCATAATGTCAGATTCGGTCACCATTTTGGCAGAACGGAAGAAAAAACGAACGAAAATCTCCAGTTGTCAAAATCCATCGAGTGCATCCGAAAACAGCAGTTGCTCGACTAAGGCCACCTCGGACTACGTTTGTCCTTTCGGTGTGTTCGATATGATTCGAAAGTTTGTGCGGAAAATGACGTTCCTAGTATGATACAGATAAGGCAGGTAATTTTTCACAGTTAAATACAAGAATGGTGGTGAATAAACTTTATGCATCAGAATAAAGTGCAACGTTTGCAGATATCAGTGGGAACGAGCCTAATGATCCATAATGGAAAGAAAGTAAGTATGACAGAAAACCTTTTTTTCTGATAGTTGTAATTATCCATTCTCACAGGCGCACTATTATCTCCAGATATATGATAAATCAAAATGTAATTACAAATTCGCCTATAAGTTTGTGAAAATCGCCTAAAGAAAAACTCTCGTAAATTTTTATATCAAACTGATAATCATAGAGGTATAGACATACCTGAACTGAGTTTTTTCTGTTTATTGCTGATCTTGACGTCCACAAGTACGAACTGTGGCAACTCGAATTCAGATCTGGTCACTGATTCTCCGATGCAAACACATAGTTTATGTCCAGGATACTGTAGCCGTCTGTAACGCGACGCGTGCACGCACAGCGCGTCGATTTCGATCACAGACGCGTCGCTGTCGCGCTGCTCTGCGACCAGCATGATAGCGGCAGCGACGCGTCACGACACACAATAAGCGTAAAGAAAAATACCACAATGGCAGAAAAAAAAATCGCTGGAAATCTATCGTTGTCATGCTTATGAATGAAAATCATGCAACATTAATTAGGAAGGTTTAGGATTAAACACGACGGCAATGTTATATAGATGGTTGCGAATTAAACACATAAACGTAGACAAATAGTGAAAGTTCACCTTCTCGACTACCGCATCGACAGTGCTGACGTGATCGAAGGAAGTTGTGGACGGTCGGCTAAAACCTGCTCTCGGAGCCGTGGGATTATGGGAAAAGGTGGGCAGTGTGGGAGGTGTACAAGGGAATATGTGAAGTGTTCAAGTCTTATTTTATTATCTTTACCGTACCTAATTGGACCTGATGCACACCTTTTTACTATACAATACCGATCTTTATGATTTTGTAACAATTGTGTATGGTTCACGCCTACACACCGCTACATCTACAACTAGTGCGCAACAGAGACACGCTATGCGTGCCTGAGACCCAGCATTTTTCGACAGTCAACTGACAGCTGTGGAAAATGTTGGTCACCTGAGAAAAGCAAAAAAAAAAACGCTTGACACTGCAACATTTAAATGATCACTTACAGCTTTCTATTTCCAATTTGCATCGCTGCGAGTCCATCGGAACAGCTGAAGCTTCATTGGGCAGGTGGCGGTGACCGTCAGTCTGAAATTTGAAGTAAGAAACCGTTGCATTGCAATTGTTGGTGTAATTAAATCCCTCAGCTACTAAGTCCAACCAATTTCAATCTCATCGACTGCTTTTGAACCCCGCTTCAAACATTCAGTGTAGTCTGTGAGAATGTTTAGCGCCTTTTTGAGTTACTTCAGAACTATACGTACGTTTCGACGGTGTCACCCGCTTCATCAGTGACTCATGCCCCACACTGAACCGTATTTATAGCAGAGGTCGAGTGACGTTTTCTATGATATGCTCGACCAATTTTTATTTTCTCCTAGATTTTTTTCTGTTTGACCAAACGTGAGCTTTGTAATGTTATTCGCTTTATTTAGAAGATTAGATTTACCTAGTAATTCTATCAACAACATTACGCTGAGCCATTCTTTTCCACTAAATTCCTATTTTGAAATACCTCCTCTCATTTCTATCGCGTATCAGCTTAAATAACTCTGAAAAGACTATCAGTCTCCCTGGTGACCAGCCATGAGCTTCATGGATCTAGGAATGGGTTTCATCAAAAAGAAACCTTGTAAAGTAAGATGCATCTTAGATAGGAATTGGTCAGCACTCATCTCAAATTATGAAAACGGATCTTTTAGGTGTTATGTCAAGAGTTATAAAACGTTTATGAGTATATTATTGCTTTTAATCATTTTATTTATATAGTCCATAATTGCATCAACTGTGCGATTAGAATAGTACTTGTGCTCGAGGCTTCTCTTCTGCTACGACTCCGCGATTCAAGGCATCGATATGTTAGCAAAGAACCGTCGACGAGTGTAGCCTGATAAACATATATCGGCATCGAACCCCTACACTGACAGATATTGGATAAATGTATTAGGTCTTCTCATAAGTTTTGGCACTAGAGCAAAAAACACCAAATTTACCAACAGAACTTAACGACACTATTCGAAGTATGCGCCATCAGACGACCAGACAATCAACGCCAAGTGCTATTATGCACACCTGGAAAGCTGCAATCAGGCCCTGTCCCGTCGACGTCGCCGCGATCTCATCCTGCTTTGAGACAACGCAAGGATGCATGTGGCCAAATTAACAAAGAAGAAGTTGAACGAATTGGGCTAAGAGCTGCTACATCATCCGCCGTACAAGCCTGACTTGTCGCCGTCTGACTGTTACTTCTTGCGGTCGGTGGAGCACTTCCTGAGCAAGAAGAAGTGCCGAGATATCAATAATTTCCGTCGAGGACTGACAACTTTCTTTGAATATAAGGTTGACGAGTTCTATGAACACGGCATTGATTTGTTGCCTGAGAGATGACAGAAATGTGTACAGCCTGATGGGGTATACTTTGAATATGTTGTTGGACAATTTCAGTTACTTCTGATTAATAAATTTGGTGTTTATTGCCCTAGTACCAAAACCTATAAGAAGACCTAATATTTGTTAGCATGCGCTCTCGGAAAGGGCGTAATGCAAGTTCGATTACTATTTGACGTCGAACTATCATATTGTGCTAAAGACCCCATGTACCGCAGTGTTCAGAGGTGTTTTTCGACACATACGCTGATCGTTGGTCCGATCCCCATCGCGTCCTGCATCAGGTCTCCATTTCTTCGGCGTAGCTAGGGTGGTATCAGTTTTGCCTGGGAGACCAGCAGCAGTGACTTAATACATTGGTGGTCCACTGCAAGGCAATGTATAGGCCAGATATACATTCGAGTCAATACCAGTGATCTTTGATAGAGTAGAATGCATAGCAAGTTTATTCTTTATTCTTGTTATGCGGAACTTATATTACGAGGGACGTTCGTATAACTCTTCTATAAAACCGAATTCTCAGTTTTCTAAGGGTCATGATTGTTGAGCCAAAATGGCAGGGTTCTATCGACAAGGCTTATGATATGAATGGGGTATTATTAGGGACTAACGTGCTGCCGGAAATAACGTCGTTTTATCGAATGGCTAAACTACGGCAGAGATTAAGAGCTACAATTAGAGAACTAATATATCTAATTATTTATATAGGAAAAAAACTCCTTTGATCCTGAAAATAATTAGAGAACGCGAAGTGTATCTAAAAAGACTGTGGTAGAAGTTTTTGGATGAGAGATTTGAGAGCCATGTGCTAATCGATTCAAATATTCATATAGAGAAAATTTCGAAGGCGACAGAAAATCTAAACAGACTATGATAGGGATCCCAAGAGTTATATCTATAAGTTATACCTGCTTTCCTACCACGATCACCTGATTCACGACCATTCAACAATCCCATCTACTGCAACAGGAGAATCAGGAAATCATATCCATTAACAATCCTCGATTATGGATGCTTAGGTGGTCTGCTCTCAAAAAGAGTCAAACCGTGGCACATTTTTTGTTTGACTGATATATAGTCTATTTAGTGAGGGTTTTCTACAATGCTGGACAACATCGGCGCAGTGCGTTCTCAAGTCGACACATTCGTCATTAGTCGACATTGCGTGGCAGTAATTCACACTTTTTTGATCTGTCTCGTGTCTCGTGCGTCAGCGTGACATATCAGGCCCACAACTACCGTGGACTCATCCTTTTCTCGATTGCGTTACCCCGCCTCTACTAGTTTTATCCTTCTCATCTACTCACAACAGTGTGAGAATATCACATGCTCGCATACATCACACAGGATTCATGGAAAATATTAGGGGATCGGTGAGCAATACTACTGGGGTACGGACAAACTCTTGACAAAGGTTACGGAGCGTGTGTCGAGTACGCGTGTAGGATAGAGACTAAAAGCAGTACATCTACACCACATAAAGTGTGACAAATGGAGCAACACGTGTCGACACACAATACACATGAAAATACTGACTAAGCAGGAGGGGCGTGACACACACAGTAGTCACTATCTAACCGACAGAAGGTGCGAAGTGAGGATAAACCTACCACGAGGGGTGAGAGCGAGGTGTGCAGATGCACTGAACGACAGAGATAGAGAGGGAGGAATATAAGGGTTCGGTTAGAGTGAACTAGAACGGCGCGACGGTCGCAATGAACGGAAACACCCAGGCAAGGGTGAGTGAGTGTGATAGGGACTTTGAAGTCAGAGCAAAAGAAGAAGAGTGAGGAAAGAGAGGTGTGAATAGGGTAAGGGAGGGTAGGAATCATCATGTAGTCAGACGGATGTGCGTAAGGAGGGGAGTAGTCCACATATGGGTGTGTGTACGTATTCATAACATAGGACGACATATGGACACAAGGCCGTATTAACTAGATATATGGGGAGGTGATAGGTGAACAGGGAGGAAAGCTGAATATAACAGATAATGTCGTGATGAGTGCTAGCGGGATAGAATCTGGGGGGTGATAGTGTTGGAAATTTCTAACGGAGTCAGGTGGAGTGTGGAGTAAGTACATCGTGGTGGAATGGGATTTTACAGTGAGCGTTTCACAATTCTGATGAATTAATATTGAGTGTGACGAAGCGAGGTGGACACAAGGGATATAATTTAATTGATTGAAGGGATACAATAAGAAGATATGGGGTAAGAGATAACGAATAGTATATAGTGTCGTTAGTGTATAAGAGATTATGATCGTATGGACATTGATATGTAACAGGATTATGGGGGAACGGTGATCATGATGGTAATTTCGGCTAGATACAATGGATGTGGAGACTTCTCCGATTTAACTCTGTCGACTGTTTTGTGAAAATAGCGATAGATATAGTGTAAAAGGAAGTTTTGTATTCGTTTTGAAGGTCTGACGGGGGAAATATCTGCTGATTGTGAGTGGAGGGCAGTAGAGGTACGCTTAGACGTAGTTAGGAGTGGATACACTGTACAGAGATCAGATACGTGATCGTTTGATAATGGCTCGGCTGAACTGCGGAGTGTGAAGTTGTCGCCACCTCTCATGCTTTAGGCCTATTCAAATGACGGCGCCTTCCTTCTCTGTTTCATATTCTGTACGGGATTTTGTGTTCATATCAATAAGATACTGTAACCCCCAGACTGCCGAAAACATATGTGGTTCTCGGTCGGAGAGAAAGGCTGCCCAGAATATAGGTACACATACTGCCCATATACAGTGACAAGGTGGTCACTAGGAATTGGAGGAGAGAGAGCTCTATGAGCTTGGAACACGGCTATCGTAACTGTGTCCTTTTTATGTCGAATGGATGTGTCGATCTAAGAACAAAAGTCCTGGGGGAACTTATGTAAAGATGTGTGGTTTCTTTTTCTCACTAGCGCAGTTCTGGACATGGCCGTGAATAAATCAGCCTGCGTGATCAATTAGCAGATACTATTCTCCCAACTAAAGCGTACTTTTACAGTAAGAGTCACTATCAAAATGAGAAATACAGTGCTTGAGTAAAGTATGTCGATATTTCTAAGCACTAGCGTTTGTATAAAAACGAAAACAGTGGCATACCGGCGTGGGGGGGGACTAGCCTTGATGAAAACCGGTACAGTCACCGTCCCAATATCGCGAGAGAAAACGCAATTGTGTGTGCGCTGGTGGCGAGATAGAAGAACCGACTTTTTTTCTACGTGTTTGGAAAGATATGTATCTGGCTTTAACACAGAATCGCTTCCAACAGACAATCCATACACCCCACCTGCAAACCATACGCGGGATAATCACAAGGCGATTAACCTTACAGTCTGAGGACAATTCGACACAACAAGATCAGAATAAGCGTGCATCAAGTTCGGGGAGTAAAAAAGGTCACTAATACCAAGTAACTCCTCATGTGCACTAAAGGCGAACCACCGATGATATCTTTTGCATTTCATCTGCGCCACTCAATCACTTTTCACCATTTTTCTGTTATAACTTCTATCACCGACGTCCCACGTAATGTTGTACGGGATAATATTTTTCGTACAAGTTCGGTCTAACGTATATTTAGATTAGAGAAAAAAAACCAAAAGTATCAAAAAACCATAGGAGTAGAAAAGTAGCGGGGGGGGGGGTGGGGGGGATTTGAGAAAACTTTTTCTTTCACTAGTATATTTGATGATGTTTTTTGGACTTTTGTACTGCTTAAAGAAAGCTATATTGATGAGTGATCCTTGCGTCACATAACTATAAGGTACCCCACAGGGATCGAGAGCCTTAGCCCCACGACTTTCTGTGAGCGTACTTCGATGTGCTGTCTATGGAACCATTGAGTAGCACCTTGCCCTGAAGCTACTGTTCATTCTCGTCATTTGGTTTCCATCTGAGGTTCAACTTTCATAGCGCTCATCATTATTAGATAATGTAATTGTAATATTTGCTGTTGAAACGGTTGAACATAAGGAATTCGTGTGATTGCTTCATAGAAATAATGATGGTCGTCCCCGTCATTGGACGTCGTCAAACACTGTTGGTTTGCGGTGGGTGGCCCAAATATCTCTGTGTGTGTGATAACATTCATATCGAGCACACATATTATAACCGGCTGAGAGAGGGTGCCCGTTCTTAGTGTGACTATCCAGTGATGGAACCCGCTCAGATCCGGATTGAGGGTCGAGTGTGATGTCTTTATTATTAGGGGGAAGGGAGTTTGAAGGAGGGAGAAAGGGAGTGGGAGATAGGCCAGTCTTAGCCGCTTACTATGTCTTCGTCCAACGGGGGAGGGGGTGGGACGTAGCGTGGGAGGGGGAGAAGGAAGAGGCAGGGGGCTAAATCGCAACAGCTATCCGAGTCCGTGATAGTTTGTGGGTGTAGGCGTAAAAACCAATGATGTTTATAGCAAGTAAGATTTTCCAGATATCCTGGGGTGCGTCTAGGGGGTAGCTCCAGGATATCGGAGATAGAGGTGGGGCCGACCTGGCACGCGTGATGCGCTTCAACGACACCGTGATGGTGGACGAGAGCCGTTAAGCCAACTGTAATGTCCTTGGGACAGTCATACCTCGTACTGTAAAGAAGCTTATCACTTTGACTCCTGTTGTTGGGAGTTCCGATTTTGATTCACGCCACGGAAGGCTGCGATATAAGAATAAATAATGAATGGCTCAGCGGATGCCCTAGAGGGCGAGGAGGCTGCACTTTTGGGCTATCTATTGGCATCACCGATAGGGACAGAAGAATGAAGAGGTGTTTTGCTGTGTACCGGAGGGGCGTTGCTCGAGTACTTTCGAAGGGGGGAGCGGATCAACTGGGGACGACAGGGTGATAACAGGGGACAGGTGTAGATAGACTCCTTCTGATTATACGACAATAGGGCCTTCGGTTTTATATAGACACAGTGCGGGTTGAGTGGGCAGCCATGAAGGGTCCTTCGATTGGCACATTTGATACGTAATTTTCTTATATTATGTTTATGCAAACAACACCTAGCCAACAAAGACAGTGGTTTCCGCATAATCTGCAAGACATATCGATTGCCCTTGTATCGCAAGACCTTGGTAGCAGGAACATTGCCGGGCTTTTCCAGCAGTGTTCCGTGTTTGTGATGCGGCTAGGCCTGCACGTGTGCCCCGAAAGGGTAATACTTGCGCGTTTTCGCTTCTGGTCCTGAGGTTCAAAGTTTGGCATTGCACTTATTATGATATTATCTGGAATGGTTGCTTTGCACTTCCTTAAATTTTTGATATTCGCAACTATGCACATTGTGTTTAACAACGTTTTTTTCCCTACAGCTTCCCGGTCCTTTTAATTAATCCCTGTCGATTAACCAGTCACCGGAGATTTCTGATACCGTGATACTTAGCTCGTTCCGTTTTCTGTGATATACGCGATGTAAAGCCGACAATCTGGCGTTTAACTAGGTGGTTCTCTCGTTCGCACTGCTTAAAGCAAACACGAGTTCCAATCTGGTTCGATTCTTTCTTTTGTTTTGTTGTTTCAATTAGTGTGCGCTCAGGGAGGTGGGGGGGGGGGGGAATGGGCTGGCCGCAAGCCATCCATCCTGGAATCCCTTCGGTGTTGGTAATGAGTACCATACTGGTCCTCAGACGTTGCCTGGGAGTATAAGCAGCATTGAACTCGGTTCAACAGCGGGAGGCTACCGCGAGTCGACTGTAAAAGGCCAGATTATGCATATGCAATCCCCCATGAACGAAGTTGGTAATTGAAGACGGGAATGCAGGCCGGACCCATGTGAGGAGAGAGCCCTCAGAGGGGGGGATAGAGAGGGGGGTATTGAATCAACCCGAAGCTTTAGACCCTTTAAAGTCCTTTATCCTCGGTCGCCGAAGACCGCCCAACAATTGTTTCTGGTGTATGCTCTAGGGTATGAGGGGGTAAGCGACTGATTGCCTACATAATTCCAACTACGAACATCTGTTAGGCGAGATTAGAATCGTTGGAAACATGTGTATCGAAAGCGATCGATACCATGACTTGAGCCAGTCGACTGGCAAAAAAACGGCGTGGATGGTCAGGAGGGCGAAGGACCACACGGAATGCTGTGGTGTCCTGCAAAAAAAAAAAAAAACTTTTTCAAAGTCAGACCAACCATAGCGTACTCTTTCCAACAGTCCCGTTTTCACCGACGATGATGTTGTGCGATATTTTCCTCCGCATTCTACAGTAAGGATTGTTTCCCTATATTCTGGAGGAGATTGAGAGCAATTGTTTGTATTTCATTGCCTTCTAGAGGAGGCGAAAGTCCGAGACAACACATTCTCTAGTACTGAGCTGTTATAAGTTTTTTGGGCTTTTTGGAGAAGCAATAAAGACCAAACATAATGAATGGACATGATGCTGGTGGTCTTTCGCTAGTCCAATCGTGATTCGGGTGACGGGGGGGACAGGTATTTTGATGGTGAAATGACTCGAGGGGAAGCAGGGGCGGAGTGTGGTGTGGACAGGACGGTCCAGGTGGAGATCGTAGAGCGGCTGTTTTAGCGCACACGAGGTTGTAGAATCATGTTTCACGACTCGAGAGTAGTTTAGCTCGCCGCATGACTTTTGTAAGGAAATATTAGCGTTTTTATTTTGGCACATGTAGAACGTAAGGAAAAATATTTTTGCACTATAGTGAACATAGAGGAGGAGAGAATATGCGCTCTAATAATACATTTATAAAGTAGTCGAAACCTAGATATTTTTCAAAAAAGGGGATGTGTGAAAAAACCGTGTAAGATCTAGAAAAACTTGGTCGCGTGCGGCGCGAGCACGCTATTCAATAGCGCCCCTAGTAAAGGCGCGTCATCTGGGAGCCGCGCGATTTCCTTACTAATACTTTGGTATTTTTCTTCTCGTTGCAAAAAAAGAAATTCAAGAGAGTTTTTTGTACGCTAGCTTTGAATTGTGGAGGAGACTTTTTTGCTGATCGTTCTTCTGGCAACAAAAAGTTTTTTTTTTTCTTTCGCCTCGAGCGGTAGTTCAAGGCGGACGAGCCAACTAGCCTTCAACAGTGCGATACATGTTCGTGTCTTTGCTCTATCAGCGCTCTAAATCTACTGTTTTCAAACCGGGATTTTAGCATCAAAACTGCGAGAATCCGGGCAGTTTCGAATGAGGCCCCCAGTAATCCAAGTACATCACGCGCGAATTTTTGAGGTCGCTATTTGTTCTCGGTGCCAAAACTTATGAAAAGACCTAGATATTTCTTGTATCGATTACCGTTATAAATTGGGTAGACCGCTCTTTTGCTGCTTCATGTTGAGCGACGCATAGGGGTTATTGTAAACGTTCAGGCACTGATCCTGGTGGACTCTTTTGATACCAGCACGGCCTCGGGTCCCGAGGGGGAACTGAGGGAGGGGGGGATGATGAGAAGTAGGCGCCTAGGCGAGGAGGAGATGGAGACTGATCAGAGAGGAGTGGTTGAGGGACCGGGGAGAGCGCGGTACTTTGTCCGGCTTATCACGAACGAGTATATATATATAGAAAAGACGAGTGAGGATTAGTAACAAAATCGGGAGAACCTGAGGGAGGGGGGGGAGGGGGGGGAGAGGGGTTAGAAGGGGGAGGAATTCGTGCGCTTAGGAAGAGGATGAGGGGAGCGCTTATAATTATTTGTAGCGCGGAATGAGTAGGATATTCTATTGCGGAGAGGAGGGAAGTCGAAGGCTAGAAGCGATTTCCGTTAATCGACAAACCGGCTCTTTGGTTTTCAGCTAGGCAGATAGTGCGATTTTAGTTTATAACATTCCATCGATGTCGTGATTAATTGCAGAACTGTGAAGTCCTCTCAAGGTCAAATCGCCGCCTCATGGTGTCACCCCTTTGAGTGTGGTGTTTGGTTCCCTGTTTGCGTCGAGTGTGTAACTGTAACCTCAGGGGGGGGGGGGTGTTTGGCGCTACCGGTGGGCACAGAACCACGACAAACTTCCTTCAATTTGATTCTCCTGTCCATGCAATCAACCTTCACGTATCTTTAACACGCCTAACGAGTGGTAACAGAACAAGGAATCCTTCGATATAGCACTATCTAAACGGTATCGAAACGAGGGTGTGGTATTGACGCCCGTCGGAAAAAAAGAAAAGCGGGGTCATGAGTTTTGGTGAGATCCTCTGGAGGAAGCCTGAGCTCCAAGGCTTCCATATCACACTCAAAACATTATCGGGATTTATAGATGTGATCCCTCACATAAAAGGTTTTCCAATACGAGTTCTATCAGCAAGGGCTATTTCATGAACACTTAACCCCCCTTTGTTTTTTTGTCGCGCCCGGTCGGACCCACCCGCTGCATTTCTGCAGTCCTTTGGCGTGGGAACGCACTGTGGATGTAATTAACTGTATAACTTCAATAGTAATTAGGGCTGCACGTCAAATTTTCTCTGCTTTTAAACAAGCGGGAGAGTAACAACAAGATTTATACAATATACACGTGAATGCGCCCCCATGCTGCGGGCTGGAGATGCAGAGTGAGTGGAGCGGAGAGACCGCGCGAGCGTTATCCTGACACGCTGGGGGTTAGAGACGCAGAGACGTGAGTTCGCGGTCCCGAAGGAGTTGACACGCTTAGACCGGGAAACACTCTTCAGTTTAGTGGATATAGTCAATCTTAGAATGTTCGGGTATATATCCTTGTGGGGGAATCATGAAGGCAATCGTTTTTCACTGACCCTGTTGCGTGCGGATGAACTTTGCAGCGATTTCCTTGCGGATCGCCACCGATTTGTCTCACGATGTTCCATAGACCTGGATGATATTCTGGCATGCTGGGAAAACAGGTTCATCTCACAAGTGGGTGGTCGAGAGGCACACATTTGATTTTACAAACACTTGACGAAAACCATACCGGAAAACATGATATTATGCTGGCCCATAAATAATATATAACACAGCGAGCCGCCAAGAGGCGCGACGTGGCCAAGTCCCGCCCCAACACCTCTCTAGGAGGATCAATAACGTATCGCCCCACCCCCCCCCCCCCCCTATGAAGCGTGACATGCCTGGCTATCCTCGAGAATGGCAAGGAGCAGCGCGCTCAAGTCAGAATTCTAATTGGGATCAAGAAAGAGGACGAGAAAGCGAATTTGAACTGCTAGAAGTACTGGGATCCGCACGAGGGCGAAAAAAAAAGGACAATGAAGACGGATAGGAATTGTTTTTCTAAGAATAAGCCTAACATGGGTAGGGGAAAGGCAGCGCAAGTGGTTTAGTGATACAGGGTATACAGAAACTGAGGGTGATAAGCGAGGCGCTGCTTATCGATTCCCTCGTCCGAGACGCTCTCCCTACAATAAATATAATTTGGATGCTTAGGCAACGTCCTTTTGGGTTGCGGCTTGTCCCCCAAGGATGCAAGGAGGATCGCAAAAAGGAGCAAGGATTAAGCCCTCGGCGCTGACCAATTGAGGGACAGCGCGCCTGGACCCCTGAGGAATGGACGGATGGTTGCGGACAAAAGGCGCGATGAGCGTGAGATATTCGAGCTCATCGACCCTGTGTGCGAAGCGTCAGAGCACCTCTAACCACACGTGCGCCAACAATGCGCTTTTTTCCGGATGAGAGATCGTACATGAATCAGATCTCGACAGCATTCATAAGAAGAGAGAAATACCGTCAAAAAATATTAAAAACTGCGAAAAACTAAGAGATATAAAAAGAGTAGATTTGAGATGAACGTCAGACCGTAGCGAGATCTCAGGCTGGGCATAAATCCATGGCGATATAGCGGAGTCACAAAAATTTTCGAATTACACAAATTTAGGCGTAATTTTATTACCAAGACCATCAGCAATACTGCAGAACATTAAAAAAAATACAAGCCGTTTCCGACTGAAAGTGACTAACCTCGTTTCGCGGAGAATCGGAGGGTCGTTTTAGAGGGACCCTCAAGCATTTTTATGATTTTCTTTTCATGGGAGTCTTTTTTTTGCTGGAATTCTGGTAATTCATTCCGATAGCTAAAATCTTGGTCGATTTCAACGGTTGCGCCTGGTTTGTGAAAGGGCCTTCTTAGTACGCTGTAGCATTTAGAAATGAAATTTATGTTTCACACTAGGCATCAAATTTTTTTTGCTCGGCTGAAGTCTGTAGATCGCTTTCTGTTAGACCATACCTATTACTCTCATTCAGACAGCTGTAAATCTCGACGATTCTGAATGCTGAAACTCTGATAGGTTCTTTGACAAGGTCTCCCATAGAGCGTTGCTACAAGCAGAAAATAAAATTAGGTTTTTCTATTCGGGGTTTTTTTCTACTCACATAAGAGATAGGTATGCACGAAAAGTTTAGCAGTT
>JAHQIW010007157.1:0-450312 GCA_019055375.1 Parelaphostrongylus tenuis
GTAGATTCTTTTGTGTGTTGAGTATCCGGTTGAAATTCATTTAGATCTTTGTCCTTTTCTATGTTTTTTCGTTAATCTATTTCATGTCTTTCAGTACAGGAGGATGTTTTATTATCTTCTCCCATTCAAGTCGTGGCGGATACTGTTTTGACTTAGAGGTGTTTTAATCTGATTTGCCTGTCGTAGCGTTTGCTTTTTTGGAGGTCTGATGTACTTCGCTCACCCTGGTATACCTTCCGCATATTCATGTCAATTCCTCGACTTTGGGGTGAGGGTTTTGTTGATTTTGATGGCTGTGAGCTCGAATAAGAATTCTGCTTGTGATGAAATGACCTCACTACATCACTGCGCATCATCCAGTCGTCCCCAGTCTCTTCCTCTCTCTCCTTTTTTTCCTACTGTCCAGAGACTGCGGAAGAGCCTTTCCAGAAATAGTGAACTAATTAGAACAAGCGATACCTTCCTTCATAAATCTTCTTCAACTTTCGCGATGGTTTATTGTGAAATTCTCTACCCAGCAAAGAACTGCTTGGACCTCGTACTTAGCATGATGGGGTCGAAGTGCAGGAGGCGTGTTTCGGAGAATTGGATCAGAACTCATCAGTGAAGTTCCTTGTTGGTTTTCTTTTCGTCAAACTGTTCCATCGAAAACTCGATGAGCGGTTATCTTAGTTTTGACGAAGTCTTGGTATGCACTACTGGTGCTCATTCACGAACTTCCGTCCCTTTGAAAACTAGTGCAAGTCTTCTATGCTTGTGGTTTTTTGAATGCTTGGAGATTACAGCTGCTTGTTGCTTTCTCAAGGTCTTCAGGAACACACGTTTTCTCGATAATATTCAATTTCTATAGAGGTGCAATGGTTCGAATTGTCGCATTTCATTCTGCGTAATTTCCGAATGCAATCAAATTTTTTTGTTCGTTTTTTTACTCATCAGTTTTGAGTTGGACGTCCGTATATGACTGCACTCTAGGTCATCACGACTACTACTCTGAGAGCAACGGCAGTACAATAAATGCGACGAGGATCGCGAAGAGGCCGTTATGTTTTTGTTGAACTCATTGAATAAATTCTTGAGTTTAAATTCTTCATTCGCATTTTGAAATTCGTGTGTGGCTTCACAGACTTTGGCCAATTATGTCCGGTCCCATGTATTTGCGGTCCATATGAAATGGATATACAGCAAAACAGTTGGTGCACGGTTCGTTTTTATTGTTGATTTATAATAAACATCTAATGCGACCCTAGTTTTGGCAATCATCTTTTACTTGACAGGTCCCTTAGAAGAATCCGCGTGTGGACAGAAACGATGATGGCTGGAATGACGTGAGTTTTTTTCTCAACAATCAACAACGTCAGACTATACTACATCTCTAAGATGAATGTCTTCTTTTTACTTTCTTCTCATAATCTTTAGTGAGACACCTTTCATGTTTGATTGATTTTATGCACGTAATTATGAATAGATGTTTGTTGTTTTCACACTCTTAAAAAAAAAAATTACACTGACAAACGGCTAGTTTACTCCTCATACTGTCGGATATGCAACTGTCCATGCTTTATTTGTAAAGGGTGTGACAGAAGATAGAAGGGGTTTTTTTTTTAGATATGATTATCACTCCGCTGGTTAATCATGGCTAATCTGAGCTAATCAACGATAACACGAGGAAGTGGTGTAGAACGTGGGGGCCGTAATCGACCTTGACACTCGTGCGCGGATACCGTGGTCGGCGAGGGTCCGTGGTTACTTCAACATAAATAGTCCATCGCGATGGTTGTAATTGGCTATTTTGGTTTTCTCCTATAAAATGAGCTAAGCGGTTTTTGGTGGGCATCGTTTCTCTCATGGGCCCTGCCCTTCTATATTGTCCTATATAAGAATACTATGTCGCGTCATGATACTTACTGAACCTCTAGTGGCAAAGTGTTCGAAGTTGGCCTTCATTTAGGGAAAAGTCCGACTGTATATGTGTTGTGTTTCAATGTGTGTAGTCTTGGCTGTGTGGGGGTGGTGGTTGGTTCACAGGTTGTGTCGTGCAACTGAGTTAACCTCGCCGGGGTTTCAATTAATGTGCAATAGAATCCAGAGGGTGTGTGTACTATACAGGGGGATAGGGCGGAACCGTCGATTCGATAATCCCATAAAATAAAAGCAGGTATCAAAGACAAGTGAAAGCTCATCGTGAGTCATTGGAAGATTACACTATACACTTATGTGTCATCTAGTGAGCGAATCCTGTTTGTTGTTGAAATTGTAAAAAAAAAAAACTTAAAATAAGATAAATTTTATGTGTTTTTACATATATATGCTCGTAAAAACATGTAAATATATATAGGTATAACGTAACGCACTTATATACATGAATACACATAGCACATGTTTCTATGTGTACACTTATACGTGTATATATGCATGGAGATACACATTCATATGCTGCATTATGTATATTTGTGTATGTGTACATGTATATTATGTATACATGTGTATTGTAGTGTGCGTATACGCTCATCGATATATATACATGTACATATGTCTATATATGCATGTAGTATGTATATAATATATTATATATATGTATATAATATATATATATAATATATATATATATATACCTACATATGCTTGTCCTCCATTGACGAGTTTGTGTGTGGGATACGGTATATGGTACTGACACCTCCGAAACACCTGCTTATCGCACAGCTCTCTTCGTCCGGTGTTCTGTCAATTCCGTTTAAGATTCAATCCCGGCTGAGGAGTTTATATACGACAGACAGTAGTCAGATTCTGCGATAGTTGCCGATGTCGTGACGGTCTCCCTTTCTGAACAACAAGGTCTTTCTGGTCTTTCATTGATTAGGATTTCGAATTTTCACAGGCAACGTGTGAAGAGCCGAGCCAGTGTATTGATAGAAATGGCTGGAGATTCGTCAATTATCTGCACCTTATGTCTGGACCAGGTATTGTCCCACTGTTCTCCGACAAAATTCAACGTTGGATTTTGGAAGCTAAACATGTGCAGTGACAGATCCTGGATCTTCTCCGTTCGATGCTTGGAATGATGAAAACGATCCTTTAAGCTGGACGAGAACTTTTCTCAAGAGTGTTAATTATTATTCAAAAACTAAATTCTTTGGCTAGTGCGCTACGTGGCCATTTTTTTTTGGAAAAAAAAACACTTTTATAACGATGTAAAATTCAAGAAAACGGTGTGAAATCAAGATAAAATTATGTTCTACACTGCCCTCGCGTTTTCACTGTTACTTCGCTGGAAGCACGAAAAGCATATGAAAATGTCGAGGAAATCTTATACTACTAGATTCATGCGTTTTATCTGAAGTTTCTTTCGAAGCGGAAAACTATTCGTATTTTAACAATAAAAAGAACACTTCACGTGTGCTTTCCGAAGCGCCATCGATCGATAGCGGGACGCTGAATAGAATCTGCGGCCATCAGACATCCCGATCGTAGAATAGCCTATAAACAAACCCGCCGAATATGTGAAAGTCGACCCTGCTGCCCTGCAGTGAAAGGGTCTTCCAAAGAAAATAAGCACAGCGTCAGAATCGGTGAATCTTACGCTTTCGAATAATTACTAATAGTCTAAAGGAAGAGCTCTGTCCTGTGGCGAAATATGCGCTTGTGAAACAGAAATGTTTTCCATTCACTGAAGCCTTATTATGAAACCTTAAAACGGTTACGTGTCGCACTAGCCAGAGATTTAAGCTTACGAATAATTACTTGTGAAAAGTTCTCATCCAGCGAATGGAATCGTTTCTTCATCCGCTGCCGTCTAACGAAAATAATACCCATTCTCTTTTGTTTCATATGACGGGAAGGGTTGTGGCCATTGAAGAGATCGAAGTAGTGATTGTAGATGATTTTCTCCATTCCCTTTCTGGAACCTCTAACTGTTCCGTCAGGGTTTCGTACTGCAATAATTTTGGCCTTGCATAGCAAAGCTGCGATGGCTTTAGTGAATGCTCGGTAAGTAACAACCACTCAACCACGGCCCTAAATTTGTTGATGTTGATCAATCTCTAAGCGACACGCCATGCTTCCGTCATTTAACATTATCTAAAGTGACTAAATGCCTATCTGGGCTTTACAATGACAAACGGTGGCTTAGTTATCTGTTAACTCAGTGTTGCTATCCTCTCAGACAACTCTGGTCTCAGTTCCACCGATCCCGGAGAAATGGAAAGGCTTACTGAGCCTTGAGCGCGAGATCAAATTATTGAGCATCGATTGATCGCGCGTGAGTGTTGCAGAGCACCCATAACACCATTGCTCCAGACGCGCTCTGTAAACATGCGTGCACACATATATGTTTCTATATCCTTTTGCGGACAGCGCCATTTTCGGCTGGCGGCTGGCTCGGACGGTTGCGAAAAGAGCCGCCAATATGCGCCCTATAGAAATAAGGTTCTCTGATGGAAAGATACTTTTTCCGTCGACTTGTGGATTTCTGTGTCAATTAATAATCAGATATGGTAAAACAGACCTCAAGAAGGTTATTTGTATTAAAAATTATGTAATTGCTGCATTCATAATCCACGCTTTCAAAGGAAAAAAGCAAGTGTATTGGAAAACAGTGAGTAGTTTGTCAAAATAGTGCTGCTTGTTGCATGCGATCTCACTCTATCAATAATTCTTTATATTTTTTTGATGATCAGTGCGGTTCAGATTCCCACTTCTCAGATCAATACATAATTTCGTTCGAACTCTCCAGTCTTAGCTATGGTATGCAAAGAAGAGATGGAGTTATAGCGGTTCTTTCTCATTCTCTCTACCCTGTTTGAACCGTTTACTAGATACGTATAAAACGTCTTAGTAGTCATTCGATAACTACAATCAAGTGAATTTGAACGATGTATTTTATTCCTTGTCAATCTCAACAACCACTCTGTCTCTTTTTCATCGATCTCAGGAATGCCTCTTATTCCGTGGAAACAGAAGCGGTGACAGAGGCTTTGGATATCCAAGGCGTCTCTACTCTGTACATAATGATCCTTCGTATAAAAATTTCACGGCCAAAATATCTCCATTCTACAATAATATCACCATTGACGTAAGAAGAAGGGTTCAACAAGGCGTTACAATTTCGCCAAAATTATTCACTGCAACCTCCAAGACGTCCTGCGAACATTAGAGTGGGATGATTTGGGAGTGAAAATTGACGGTCGACAATTGAACCATCTTCGCTTTGCTAATGATATCGTCCTCATAACACCAAGCATCAGCTAAGCGGAACGAATGTTGACCGGTTTCGAAAACGCCTGTGGAATGATTGGCATACAATTAATACTAACGAAAACGATGTCCATGAGGAACGGATGAGTTTTGAATGTCTCAACGGAACGAAAATCTCCGAATGCCCCAGTTACCTTGAATGTCCTCTTTTCTTCGTTTTAACGGTTGAAAAACCATATTTTGTTTCACATTCAAGCATTTCTCGTTGGGCAAAGCTTTTTTCATAAGCAGCTGATAATCTCATCAGGTAGGGAAAGTTTAGCATTTTCAAAGATTTACTTGATTTTGATAAAGGGCTTCTCAGAGTGTTGTAGTGCGATCAAAAGAAGATGAGATGCCGCATATTTGGATCATTTTCAATGTCCGCATCTTGTTTTGCACACCTCTTAGGAAAAAAACTTGTGGTTTTTGTCAGAGTTACTAGTAACCATTCGATAGTTTGAATCTTGGGAATTTAGATGGTATACTTCAATCTTAGAATGGCTCCCTTAATGCGCCCTAACAGTAAAAAACAAAATATTTTTTCACACTTGAGCATTTCCCACTGAAGTTAGCTTTTCCGCTGGACTTCTAGTAATTCCTCGATAGCTCAGATCTTCACGGTTTCATAACTTTGTTTTTTCAGAGAATTAAATTTTATTCATTGTATTATAGTCGCCAACAGAAGATTACGTTTCGCAGTTAGTTGATGTTTTTCTGAATACACTTCGACTTGAGGTGAATTTTGCGAAGTCTCATTCTTTGGAGTGCGAAACCCAATCTTCTTTTGACTACCACAGCTCACTAAGGAGTTCTCCTTAAAAATAAACCAGTCTTTGAAATCGCTGAAATTTGCACTATCGAAAGGTTATTGATTGTTCATAGAAAAACTTTATTCGGCGAGAAATCCTTAAGTATGAAACAAATTTTTACTTCGACTGTTACCAGCGCAAAAATAAGCCTTTTAAGAAACAATTAATACCATTGAAGTTCACTTGATTTCAGCTGTCGAATGAATGCTATTATTTTGGTGGTATAGGTCTTTTTTAGAAAAAGCTGAAGGTTCACGAGCGCAATCCTTGAAATACGGTTGCATGCGACAGAAGTTTTTTTTTTCCAAAAGTGGGAATTTTCAAGGCGGTTGAGCGTTATTCTCTTTATAAATACGTTCATAAAGGTTTTTCAAAGATGATTAAGTTATTTTCAGCATAGGAGTCTCTAGGGTTCAAAATCTAACTCTATAATCCCAAAAAATCCGCTTTCAAGTAGAAAAATTAGATTGCGATTGCAAAACGTCATGTTTATTTTTCATTGGAAGGTACTGTGGGCTTACTTTTCAAACAACAAGCTTAGTATTAAAGTCAGAATTTTTCAAGCTATCTAATGGCTACAAAAATATTAAGAAGATACAAGAAAATGCTTTTCAACACCTGGGAATATAACCCTTTTCGCAAGTATGTGGCTTTTTCTTTTGAGAAAGGCGAGGTTTTGGGCTGTGCTATCGTTAATCTTGCCAAAATCATTCATACAGAAGTCTTGTCAGGATATTTCACCGTTTTTGATCGCAATGTTCCTCTGAGAGCTTTATTAATCCGAAGTTCTTTAGAGCGCGCACCACTCATCCTAGCCCGTCCGAGCGGCGCGGCCAGCTGAGGGTCATATTGACTTTCATCGTCCGCAAAGGGATATAACAAATACACATATGTATATTGAATGCATATATATCCACACATATAAGTACGTATATATATCATATGCATACATATATGTATATATAAACATTTATATACACACAGTTCGTTTACCTATTCCAAAATTAGTGTTTTTACTGCTTTTTCGTGATAGTATTTCATATTTGAAATTAGATAATCGGCGTGATATGCAAGAAGGTGACAGAGATCGCGACAGTAATGAGAATAAAGATCACACGGACGGGAACACGTAAGTGACGTTTATGAGAATTAATTACTTTTTCATTCCACTTTTTCGCTGCCTAAAAGTGTTGTTGCAAAGAAATCGACTTCTTTGTAGGATACTAAGTTCTTTTGTTTGCAGTCGGAACAATGATCGCGGTTTCTATAGACAAGGCGGAAAAGGTTATGTTAATTGCAAGAGGTGGGAGTGTATATAAATTAGAATTTATGTAAATTCATTCTGCCGAGAGAAAATATTTCCTGAAACAGATCATTGAAGACTTTTCTTTGGAATGTTTTGTAATCGTATACTGTTTTCTCTGGTGCAGAGGCACATCGGCTCACATGGTCCTTTTTCATCCTTCCACACTTAAATAATCTAGTCTTCAAGCTCAATAGTGGTTTTGCCGGATTTTCTCTGTTTTTGGCGCTTTCAGAAGGTTGTGTGAAAAAACATTTACTATTCCTTGAAAACATTCATTAGGTCAAGTCTAGACTCCTTTCTTTTCTTACTATATGTACTTTCGTAACCTGTAATTCAAAACGTTTATCACAGGCTCTTTTGAAATCAAGGGATGGGCTAAGTAGGTGGTAGGAAAATATATTTCGAGTCAAGGTTTCCTTTGTTCAAAGTATGCCTTTGCAGAAGTAGTGTGTTCACTTTCTGAGTTGATGTAAGGTTTTCATCAGCTTAACCCATTTTAACATAATTTTTTATCATAATTTCGTGTGTTAAATCAAATTAAACATCTTCAGAATCTTTCCCTTTATTCATTATCGCTCATATATCACCTATCTAGAACGCATGCCTCGTTCTGTATGAATTACATAAGGGTAATTTCACTCCATGTAAAAAACGAAGGGTATGAGCAATAAGAACTTGCAAAAATCTTTCAATTCATGGTCGACGATTTAGGTCTAGAATATGTTCGTTGAAGTGGTTAGAGTATTTAGTTATGTGTGCTGCGTGTACTGATACTTCTAATTTACGAGAAATTCATAGTTATTGTTTTGACGACCTCATACTGACTACACTCGACTTGATGAAGAATACAGAGGTTAATCCGAAGTTGGTTTGGCAACATTTAACTGTTGATCGCTTACCTTGTCCAGTTTATGTATGAGCAAAATATCCACTCAAAGTCCTACCGAAATCAGTAGTGTCGCAATCCGTATCTTAAATTTGCAACATCTTGAGCGTCTATCATTTCTGTCGTTCTTCTTTCACACCATCTGGGAAACGTGCTTTAACCCGTTGCACCATCGACGCCTGTTTTGCCGCCACTCTTTTTATCAATGATATATTAAGTAAAAGAGTTAGCCCACGGGAGTCGAATTTTATTTCCTTTCGTTTTTTTTATAGAAGATTCTTATGATTCTACATATTCAGCATGGACAGCGATCGCGACAAGCATTCAGAGCTCGTATTCTACAATAGCACTAAGTCTCATTACGCAGGTGTGTTTGATTTGATGGTCAAAGATCTAATCAACAAAATATGTTACATTAATGAGTACAACGTCAAAAATTTTGTGGGCTTTATGAATCTATCAAACCAATTTAGTGTTTCATGATATCAAACTATGGAGTGGTGAGAATCTTGATTGGAAATTAATTTTCGAGATATTGCTCATTATTCCAGTCTTTCAATTTCGTCCTAGAATCGATGTTTTCAGTTTCTTCATACTGTTCGAATTAAGCGGTGAAGAAGTAGAGAATTTAGCTTTGTTAACAATTGTTCGGTATCCTGACTTTACAGACAGACGACGTCGTGGATCGAACTCGAACTATAATTAACATTTTTTGCTTGGATCATATCTTTGATCCTGACGCGTTACAAATGGATGCCAGTTTTTGTTGTTGTCCACTTTCTCCGCCTTCTTCTTGCATTTCATGTCTTACATCCGTGGAAGTATGACGTTTGTATTTTGTTTTTTCTAATCGTCCTACGTTCACTTTTTCTGAGCGCTGCTTTCGCTGTACGTGTGATACGTTCTGGCGTTGGTCTTCCTTATGAAAATCCATTTTGAAATTCTCGATGACGAATAGTATCCTTAAATGCTTTTCTTCAGCAGCTCGTGTTTATTTTTTATCCTGTCATAATATTTGAGATCGAGTGTAGGAGTGCTGCTCATCCTTATAATTTCAGCCTCATATTCGATTTCCTTGATTTTGATCATTGTAATCCCTATCGCATTATAATGGTCGTTCTTACTCCTGGTTCATTTCTTTTTTTCTACTTTATGCTGTCTCAATCAGATGTCAACAAATGCAAGTTAATTCACTATTTCTCGTTTTTCATACCTATAGGATGTGACTGGGGAATAGCACGTTACTGTTTCTCAGTTGTGTCAAAACGCCACCTCTCAAGAAATATTCAGTTTTTTTTTTTCATCACCTCGAGAATAATAGGGCGGTATTCACTGATCCCATGGTCTAGAAGCGATAAAAACGTTAAACTCTGACAGTGGCACTATGGATTACTGTTCGGGATTTTTGATGAAATCATGTATGCTGTGATTACAAACGTCATCTGCATCGCATTTGACAATTGTCCTTAGTTCTTAAGACATCATCAGATCGAAAGTGCAAGTGAGACTCTTGAGTGTTCTCGAGAGCGTTTTTCTGCTCTGCAATCACTATGGATTTTTGTACTTCAATTGCAACATCGGTTTGAGACACGAAAGCTTTCTACTTTCCTCAATATATGTTTATATCTAGGTCTACGCTTTCACGTGAGCGAAACTTATTCAACTGATTAGATAGTAGTAGAACTATGTCAGGTTGTAGGCCTCATTGTTACCGCTTTTTGTCTTTTGCCCCATCCAAGGATTTGTTTATGAAATGGGGTAAAATTTAGATCGTTGAGAAAGTAACAATGCTCTCTATATGTGTTCAGCAGACATCGGGACTTCATAATTAGATAGTCACTATTTATGTTCTGAGATACCAACTGCTCTCTTCAATAAAAGTCATTTGAATAGGAAAAGCAAGTTTGTTAAATATCCAAAATGTATGTCAAGCACTGTTTATCTCGCTGAATAGCAATGTGTTGTTTTGAAAGTGTGCCAATTTCTTTTATCTCAGTTTTTTTTTGTTTCCTAATTCATCGTTGAAAAAACGATCAGTTGTTATCATAGATCCTCCAATCAGTTCTCTGGCACTCTTTCACTAGATAATCGTTCCCCAGTTAAGGGTTCTACGTATTTTTTATTGTCATATAACTTCATTGGATCACTTTCATTATATTTATATAACAACTGAAATAAAAGAGTTTTTTTTTCTGTCATCCTATATCATAGATCCACCTGATATACTGGCGTGTGACTACGCGTACTGCTCGTCATTTTTAGTGATTTTGTTGAATGTGAAGTATTAGAAACAAGACGATGAGTGGTTGATTCTTGCATTTTAGACAGTTTACTGAGTAACGTTCTCAGATAAGCATGACTAGTAGAGTTGCCGATTCAGCTCCGTCGTCTTCGTCAATTTCTGGGCTTAAATACGTATCTATTTCTGATGGTAGAACAAGAACGATTCCAACGGTGAGACAGTCTATGAGTCAATACTTAGTGGGAATGGGGTACGTCCCAGAAGTCGCTTTTCAAAACAGTGCACTTCGACACATTTTGGATAGTCAATTACAACACTATATGACCCGAAATTAGTCTACATTTTCTGTGTCCCTCCCTTCCCTCCCCCCCGTTATACACACCGTATACGAAAGGAACACATTTTCTGATTTTTTTTCAAGAGCTTTGCTATTGTCTTTCAATGGCTAAAATCTCGAAAATTTTGGTGTACTTCATTTTTTTTGAAACTCGTCTTCAACTCGCGCTTCCGATCATTCTCATCTGCATACCGGAGCAAAGAATTCGCGACGAGTGCGAAACCCAATATTTTTTTTTACCCTATAGCACAATAAGCTGTTTTTTTTCAAAAAGTAGGTATTTGGTTGCAATTTTCAAAATTTAGGCTATTGAATGATTGCTAAAAATCTTAAGAAAAAGTTTTGTCCAGCGAGAAACGCTTGAGTGTGAAACATGACTTTATTTTGGCTATTTCAGCCAAATAAAATGGCCATCACAAAATCAAATAGATTTTCAAAATCTTCGAGACTTAAGTCATCCAATGCCTATTAACACTCCATGAATTCGAAAAACGAGTTTACCCATGAGCTCGAATCAGAGTGCGGAAAGTGAAATTGATCCAGATTTGCGAAGACAAATGCTCATTCGACTGCCACAGCGCAATGACAAGTTCTTTTGAACAACCAATTAATCCTTGAATTAGCCGAGGTTTAGCTATAGAATAGGTAATAAATTTCTTAGGAAAAGCTCTGTTCAGCGAAAAGTGCTGAACTAAGGAATATAACCTCACTTTTACTATAACGCAGTAAATAGAATATTTTGAGAATAATATATATCACTGCTAGAACATTGAGCCTAATTAGGAAACGCATTTCTTCCAAGGCGTCGAAACAGTGCGGATTACGGAAATGATCCTTAATTTCCTATATCAGGAGCAAATCACGTAGGTGATAAAGCGAATTATGCTCACATGCAAGGAGTCAAGCAACTCATATTCTCAACTTCCCAAATATGCACCTTTCTGGGAAGTACAAATGTTCGAGCTTTCCTTTCAACGAAATCTGCTTTTAGAACTCATTCCAGCATTCTTCAATCTTTTCCTAAGAATAAAGAATTCTTAAAATCCAAACTTCACTTTATATATTGAACAAGGTCTGCATGGAGTTGGAATTTTTGGGGGATGCACCATGCAATTTCTTCAAATCATATTTTCGTTTGAGGTGATTGAATGCATATTTGGCCTTTACAGTGACTGGTGATGTACCGATAAGTCGAGTCAGTGTTGCTTATCCTCCCAGACAAATTTGACACAAATTTTCTGACCCCGAAAGCTTCGTGAGCCATGAGTGGGAGATCAAACCAATGAGCTCGTATGCGATGAAGAGCACCACTGACAACTGTGCCACATGCGCTTTTGAATACAAAGTCGTCTTTTTTTTCTTGTTAACAAAACTTACTATGAAGGTCTCCTCACTTATTAGGTTCATTACCAAATTTTCTAGTTTTCAAGCTGTCGAAGGACTACTAATAGATTGATGAAAAAGCTGTGCTAAGTGAAAAGGATTGAAAATACGAACACATTTCACAAGATGCAACTACATTTAGCTCAGTTCGTGAGGAATAGTGAGCTTTTCAAAAAAGCTGGACGTCTCCGCGCTAAAAATATGTTTTCATGTGTTCCTTTATAATAATCCATGTAAACTATCCAGAATTTCACCACATGAAACCAAATATCACTTGTGAAATTCGAAAAATTGCTACCATTGCAAACGTTTTAGTTTAATGGTTATTGAAATGTATCATGAAGGTGCAACCACAAACCAAACATAGTTCCTAAATCGGCATTTCTTAAACCATCAAACGACTATAGCAACATAGACTAGAAAAAAGGAACAAATGTTAAGTAACGATTGGAAATGTGCTCGTTTTGAGGAAGGTGTATTTTTCTTGTTGAAAAATAGTTCATTTCCTGACTAGTGGTCGTTCTTTCAATTAAAAAATGCACAAAAGCCTTCACAGGAATCTTTTAGAGATAATTCATTATTGGATAATGATAATGTTCTCTTGGAACCCTAATTTACCAAATAGTCTCTCCCACATTTCCACTTTTTATGCGTGCGCCGTAGAAAACTCTGCTTCGCGAAATGCCCGATGTGTATATGACCTTTCCGATCTGACGTTGCGTGTCTAAGCGGTTAAACAGTCGTTCCATTTTCTACTTACTATAACTTTTTGAGGACCATGTGGGACGTTTCGTCCCACACCGCACAACGTGAAATCCTCCAAGCTGCTGTAATGGCGGCGCTGCGCCCCGTCAGATGGGTGGAGCACCTCGTGAGAAGACAGACGCTAGGCAGCATGTTCGATGCGAGGAGACGAACCCAGGTTCTGAAGGGGCGTCTTCATTCATCCAGCGATGGAGTTTCATTGAAAAAGCTTTTGCAAAGATAATATCATTAAAAACGAACATCTATATCTGCCGCATTCGATCTACATTCCTTACTTTTCGCGAGAAAACTACATCGATGAATGATAATGATAATCATTATGATAGTGATGATAATTATCACTGTTTTGAGCTGCTTGTGAGGTCTAATAAGGGCACTTATACGCTGTTAGACATTGCAGTGACCATCAGTCGAACAACTTGTAGCTGATACAATGAATCATACTTTCATTCGGTAATGATTGTGATAATGATAATGGTAGTGATAAATATAATGATGATAGTGCTAGTGATGACAAAGATAATGATGATAGTGATGATAATGATAAAGATAGTGATAATGATAATGATGTTAGTGGTAATGATAATGTGAGTGATAGTGATAATGTTGATGATAGTGATGGTAGTGATAAGAATAATAATAACAATTTAATCTGATAAAGCTATGACATGTTTTGAGCCGATAGGTCTAGTGCTATATAGGCGCCTATTTCGTCCTACTGGGACTCATCAGTAGCACCCTCCCTCGGTTCCGTCGATCCCTTGAGGTTAAATAATCCTCTAAAGGAATCGACGCCGAGTAAAAACTAAGCACCGCAAGTCGGATGATGGTATTACCTGACTTTGTGGTGACCGGCAGTCGAGCTTGCGGCTTTTAAAAATATAGCAGAGGAATAATTATAGCGGCAGTGACAATGCTAATGATAACGATGCCAGTGACAATGAAGATGATCGTGACAGTGATGATATGACAAAGAAGCAGCAGTGAATATTCATAGATCAGATCGATCAAAAAATTCTATTGGATTGCAAAATGCAAAATCATTTCAACAAACAAGGTTTGTTTTGTAATTGTTTTCGCATAATCTTCTCGAGCGTATTCTCTGACTTTGTCACTCTCAATTTTCTCGCGGTCTCTATCATTTACAGTGACGGTTACGTCTCGTATCGTGAGAATGAAGGCGCTCATGGCAACGCAAACGCAGGAAGCACAACATTCTCGCACAGAGACACAGATGCCTCGCCCTCCGACTGCCGCGCAAGCGACGGCGCGACTGCGCTAGCCTGTCAACGGTGGTCATCAAAGGGATAACCTTTTGCAGACGATGAGGGCCATTATAACCAACAGCTGGGCGCATCATTCGCATGGTCACAAAGTTGGTGCGTGCCCGAAAAGAAATTCGGTCTACGTTTACAGAGAAACGTTATAAAATGCCATAAAGTGCCACTGATGAGACCCCTGTTCAAATAATTTTAGCAAGATTAACGCTATGCTTCCCATAATCTTGCCTTTTTCAAATGAAAAAACCACATCCTCTTGGAAATTAATGTAATTTCAGCTGTTATCAAACTATCCATAAAATCGACTGTTTTTAAAACCTCGTAATGAACATTCAAAATAATTAAAAAAAAGAATGTTATGAAACTGTTCTCTTATCTTTTTAATGTCTTTGTAGTCAGTCTACAGCTAGAAGAGTTTTGTTTTTGATATTAAGCTTGCTTTGTGAAAAAGATTTCCGTAGTGCGCTCTACTAATAAATAAAAGATAACGTTTTCCGATCGCATTTCATTTTTCTAATTCATAAAGGATTTTTTGGGGTCGTATAATCAGATTTCGATTCCTGTAAATTTCTTTGGCACAAAAAAGTTAAAATTTCATTAAAAGGACTTTTGTAAGCGTATTCTCTAAAAGAATAACGCCCTGCTGTCTTGAAAATCTTTACTTTTGAATAGTTTTCGCGCGATGCAGTTGCATTCCAAGGATTGCAATCGTGAGCTCTTGGTTTTTTTACAAAAAGACTTATTTCACTAGATTATCAGTATTCATTCGATAACTAAAATCAAGTGAACTCAAACGGTGTATTTTATATCTCAAATGGTTTGTTTTTTGCGCTGTAACAGCCGAAATAAATTTTGTTTCACATTTAGTGGATTTCTCGCCAGATAAAGTTTTTTTTTCACTAAACAATTAATAACTCTTCAATAGCGCAAATCTGAACCAATCCAAAGACGTAGTTGAATTTTGGAGAGGATTTTTTTAGAGCGCTGCCACACTCAAAAGAAGATTGGGTTTCTCACTACAAACGTGGGATTTTGCTACATTGGCCCCAAGTCACCGCCCTTTTTGCAACTGCAAAACGCAATCTTCTTTTACTGCTACAGTATAACAAAGAGTACTTTATAAAAACAAAACTACTATGGGAATCACAGAGATCTAAGCTATCAAACAATTAATTATCAAAGGTTTAGCGGAAAAGCTTTGTTCAACGGGAAATGTTTGAGTGTAAAAGATATTTTTGTTTTCACTTTTAGAGCGTATAAGGGAAGCCATTTTGAAAATGAAGTATGCCTTCAAAAGTTTCCAGATTTCAGCTATCGAATGGTTTTTGAGAGCTCTTACAAGTTCTTCCGAAGATTTGAAAACAGGCTGCGACATTGAAAGAGATCAGAATTTGCAAAATCTAGTATTCTTTGTTTAGAGATCTAAGCAGTCCTTTCAAAGAACGATGCACCGTTAAAAGTTTTCAAATTTGTCCTATCAAATAATTATTAAGTGCTCACAAAAGAAATTTTATCCGGCGAGAAATGCTTAAATGTGGAATAGAATCTTATTTCAATTGTCACAGCGCTATAAAAATGGGCTATTCAATATATAGAGTACGCCATTCAAGTTCATTTGATTTTTGATACCAAATGGTCGTCAAAAAGTTCCATAAAAGTAAAAAATACGTCTTTACCAAAGAGCTTGAGCAGAGTGGGGATAACGGAGAAGATCCATATCCCTTTATGTTTTCTCATAGCATAGCTACGAATAAGCAATTCGAACAAAATTACGCATTGATCCAAGAAGTGGGAATCTGAAGTGCACTAATAATCAAAAACAAATTGAAAATTTTCTATGAACTGTGATCGCATGCAATAAGCAGCGCTACAATTGACGATCGATTCCTTGTTTTTCAATTCTCAGCTAGAATGTTGAATTTTATTTACTTCACACGATACACAATAACACGAAAAGGTTAAAAGGAAGATATGATGCTCAACGAATCTCTAGAACGATGAGGACCCACTGGGCTACTCGTGCACGCGATAGGTAAAATGGATGTGTTGCTGGTGCCTGCTCAAGTCACTCGACATTCGACGGAGCGATAGGTGACAGCTGGCAGGTGGTACACAATGAATTACATAAAAACCAAAAGAAATAAAAGATAAATTTTATTGAATTGTCGGCAAGTATAGATAAAATATGATAGAAATGTTCTGTAATGTTCTAAATATAGCCTTTTCGTAAATGCTTGATTATTCGCTCTAGAAGTGTGGATTATAAATGGCGTAAATACGTTAATTCTCATAAAAATTACCTTACTGAAGTCTGTTTTATCTTATTTGACCATTTACTGGCACAGAAATCCCATTTTTTAACGAAAAGTATAACTTTTACTAGAAAATTACCACCGTAGCATTAGAGCGCGCAGCGGCAGCCTCTCTTCATACCCGTCCGAACCGTCCGCCAGCCGAAGATGGTGCCGTACGCAAAGAGATAAACAAAAGAAGGCAAAGGACGGAAAATTCATGGCAGAGAAAGTTAACCAACTGGAGCATTTTGAGGACTGTCCAACCTTATATGGACGCTGTAGTGTCTATAAGGTCCGGTTCACTAGACGATGTGCATCATATACATGCCTCGTAGACGATTTCGGTACATGTGTCACTCTCCAGTTGCCTGTAAAGAATGTGTTGAAGTGCAAAATTTTGAAAACGATTCTTGGCACATTCAATGTTATAGAAGATTCACTAAGTAGTGAATTTGTACACAATAATCCTTATCTCGCTAACTCTTTCGGAACCGTGGACTTATGGCCTCTGCACCTATAGCTGGTAACTCTGGTTGGTCCGTCTCACCTCCCATCTCTAACCCCCAGTGTGCCATTTTTAGATCCAGCAGCATGCTGTTGTCAGACGCAGCAGCGTATCATTGTTTTACGCAGCAGCTTGCCCTCGTTAGACACAGCACGTTGGGAATGAGAGATGCAGAGGACGTTAAGCAGTCCGTTTAGAGTTGTGATTTACAGATGCAGTGGGCCATGGGTCCATGCTCCCGAAAGGGACATCTCTGTTGAAGTTTTTGAGTTGTCGACATTGAGTCGTAATTTTGAAAATCTGTTTTAACATCCAGCCACGATGAAGAATGTTGGGTGATATTTGAAACATTCGACCCCAGGCGGGAGTTGAACCTGCATCTCATCTTCCTAGAGGCGTGTACTAATCAGTTGCAGTGCCGAATCTTCTGTCTGCTATTGCTTTTTCTGCGATACAAGGTGTTCCGATCTGTCAGCAATCAACCTTTAATCGATTCAGTCTAGTAAACAAATATTGGCATTATACCCAAATGTACTCACCTTTCTGAATATGTATAATGTAGAAGAATTCTTTGGTTTACTGCTTTTCCTCAGTGCCACAATGTTCTGAGCATACATTTAAAATTACGAGCAGCAGGGTAGTGTATGAACAAAATGAGTAGCGGCAAAGCTTTGGCCTTGGTAGTGTAGTGACAGCACTCACCTCCGGTTTGAATATCACACGGCTTCAGCTCCTGCTTGTAATCGAATGTTTTGTATATCACTGAACATTCTCAATGTATAATCAGAACATCATAACACTAAAGAGCCGTAAAAATGAAGAATTCTCAGCGATCGTTATACCACATTTACAAGCACTTTGTAGTTGTGGAAATTGGTTCCAAATTGTGAGGAACAGACATATAACATATATATATATATATATATGTATATATATGTATGTATATATATATATATGTATATGTGTACTGTGTTTTGCACATGAAAGTTTACAGTTCAATGATATTTGACTTGTACAAGAGCACTATGATAGTGAAAGAGTGATCGATCACAGCAGGAGCGATCAGAGTTAGGATTTTTTTATTGACCTTTATATTCAGTAAGATCCTGAAATTTAGAAGTCCTACAAGTACTATTCGATTACTTCCAGAAAGTTTCTAACATACCGTTATTTTTAGGAAAAGCTTGGTTATGGGGCATGCCGATCGGTCAATGAATTCCAGAAGTTGCATCGTATTGGGGAAGGGACTTATGGAATTGTATATTGTGCAAAGGATTCAAAGAATGGTCAAGTGGTAAGTGGGAATACAAAATTGATAAGCTTTGTCTTTAACAACAGTTTTAGTCTGACGTTGTTTGATTTCGTTAGAGTTGCACGATCTACGTTTGCTTATATTTTTATGATGGCTATATAGCCGTTCACAGTTTCTATCATTGATTCCCAATTTCCTGAACATAACTTTATTGAAAGTGATTAATTCCATATTACGCAGATGTGGAAGATTGAACATTCCAACCTACGTTGATGTATGAGGATTGAAGACAGGCATACTCAAAAATATTGAAAATAAGTTGAAGCAGATCAATTTTCATTCTAGCGACAACTGTTGGAGAAAAGTTATCATCGATTTTATTACAAGGGATATTCAGTGCACGTCGGAAACACCATCGCCCGTTGGCTAGATTTTCAGCAAGATCTCAAAAATTCAGCAATTTGTTCTCTCATGAGCAACCATTCACTCACAGATGTTGGGAGGATCAAATTTTCAGTGTCTCCTTATCCCCTTGAAGGCCAACGGAAGTGTAGGTGGTTCAGCTGAAACGGTTTACGAAATAACGGTTATCCGCGTTATCGTATAAGTTTTTATCATAAAACTAGCAGAATTTTTCGGATTTATGGTGTAATATTCCTGTGACAAAGTTTGTGTACAAAAACCTGTTATTAAAATCTATTTCTAACTGTCACTGGTCACTATTGGAGGTTGAAACACATATCTTTTCTAGGTAGCACTGAAAAAGGTACGTGTCGATAGCAAAATGAGTGCTCAAATGGGCATCTCAGACTCAGGCACTTAGAGAAATTGTGCTTTTGAAAAGATTACGGCATGAAAACATCGTTGAGTTGAAGGAAGTTGCAGTGTCTCGTGATCCACAAGGAATGTTTCTTGTTATGGAGTACTGTGAGCAGGTACGTAAAAAAAAGGGTAACAGCTCTCTTGTATTTTTGGAAATCTGTTCAGATTACCTCATTCAATCTTGCCAGCATGGAAACTGGACGCAAAATTTATTTTAAATTACGCAGAAAAATGGATTTGCGGAGTGAAAGTTACGTTGAAAGGGAGCAGGCCTATATAAACATCATCGGAGTGCTCAGTGTGACATTCGTGTCGCAGCGGGAACAGTGAAGAACTAGGCGTGAACGTGTAGGCAAGGGGCCTGGGATCAGGCGTCGTTTCAAAATCTCAAATATAGTGTGCAATAGTATTTGTAA
Source organism: Parelaphostrongylus tenuis (assembly GCA_019055375.1). Lineage (NCBI taxonomy): Eukaryota > Metazoa > Nematoda > Chromadorea > Rhabditida > Metastrongylidae > Parelaphostrongylus > Parelaphostrongylus tenuis. The sequence continues at coordinate 19,530 of JAHQIW010007157.1, forward strand.
GACGGACAGAACGGCTCATCTTATAGGATCTCGCCAAACTTTTGGATGAGATGGTACATCCATTCACAGAGCCACAGGTGAAATGTTTGATGCAACAATTATTTCGAGCATTGAACTACATGCACTCACATTATGTGCTTCATCGCGATCTGAAGGTGTGCTGTGATTGTTTGTTTTCCACTTTTCCCAGTAATTTTAAACCAACCAAGCTTTTTTGTTTGAAAAAATTCGCATAATTTCCCTTTATTCCACTCCCTATTTCCACCTCTTGGCTTTTTCTGCTCAGGTTGACGGTTTTATTAGTCATTAGATAGTTTAAAGTACGAGGATTTCAACGGTGTACTTCATTTCTAAAAGGCCTTTTTCCCGTTGTTGAATTAGAAATCAAAAGTTGTTTCACACTTGGAGCACTATACTCTGGTGAGAGCTGTTTTTCTCTAACTTCTAGTAATCATTCGATAGCTCAAACCTCACAATTTAATCATATATCTGGTTTTCGAAATAGTACTTCTTAGTGCGCTGTAACTATCAAAAGAATGTTGGGTTTTGCAAATAACCGTTAAATTGCAGAAGGCGCGGTGGCTTTGTGCCACTGTTGCAAAACCTCCGTCCACATATCGGAACAAAGAGTGCTCCCCAATTGCAAAGCCCAATCTTCATTTGACTGTCTACAGTGTAATAAGAAATCTTTTACAAGAACCAAGTAACCGTTGAATTCGTCGGATATTTAAGCTATCGAATGAGTGCTAAAATTCTAGGAAAATAATTTTGTCTAGCGAGAAAAGCCCGGGTATCAATCATAGCTTTATTTTTACTGTTACAGCGTAACAAAAAAAGTCCTTTAGGAATTGAAATACACCGTTGAAATTTCCGTGATTTGCTACCGAATGACTATTAAAATAAAGATCAGAACCGTGATTTTTCAAAGGGTCGGAACAGGTGGCGGATAACGGAGAAGTATCAAAGTCCGCTATTTTAATTGGCCTTGGATCTTTTAGTTTAGTATAGAATGTTCGATTTTAGGTGTCGAACCTTCTTCTCACGAGTCATGGTATTTTGAAGGTTGCGGATTTCGGGTTGGCACGTGTTTTCGGTGAGCCTGACATGAGCATGACACCTAGAGTGATAACGCTTTGGTGAGCTTTTCGATCACTGCTGAATAATTTGCGGTTAGGAGGGGTGAGTTTCTGAATTCATTAGGCATGAGCCCTTCGCTGTCTATATCTTCTATAGGAATGCATAAACACAGAGGTTCCTTCGAGTTTCTGGTGACATATACTCAGATGAGAAAGTTGTAATAAGGCAGGATATCGTGTTAGTCATCTTCTACACTGTGTAGGTATCGATGTCCTGAGCTGTTATTTGGCAGCAAAACGCAAACAACAGGTATTGACCAATGGGCAGCCGGATGCATACTGGGTGAACTGCTTCTGCATCGCCCGCTTCTGCCAGGAAAAAGTGATGTTGAACAGGTTGACCTGATTTAGACAAATCGTATATTTTCTAAATGCTTTATTGTCATTGTTTATCAAATGTTTAATATAAGAAGACTTCATAATGAAGTCATCTTGTGAGCAAACTATTCTAGTGATTACAGATTGACAAAATTATCAGTCTTCTTGGTACACCAACAACCAAAAATCTGGGCCGAATTAGAAACATTGCCTCTACTAGAGAATTTCACTCTAAAGACACAGCCGTTCAACAATGTGAAGGTAGTTACGTCCCATCATGCGTAAATCTTAGATTCTTGTTCGATATTCTGTGATCCTCACTCATCAGCTTGTGCTGCACATGTAGCGTAGTGGTGAGAGTGATGTGCACAGTGTTATATAATAAACAATATGATTGTTGGTTTGTTCCCCCATGGCAAATCAATCCCTCCATTCCGTTACCATTGGCGTTCTAGTACCAAATTTGACTGAGAGTATTAGAACAGTTCTCCAATTCTACCAAGCCACGCCTATTGTAATTCTACCAATAGCCAAAAGAATAAAAACAAAGCATCCTTAGAGGATTAATCGAGTACCTTATTTGTTTTCATAATCATCATCTCGTAGTCTGTTAATTTTGTATTGATAATCTCATCTTGTTCTTCTTCTTATTGTCTAAAATGAGCTGTATGGCTTTCTATTGAACGGATTTCCAGGTAGTTTTTGAATCAGCGTCTTCGTCAGCAATCGACCTTTTGAATGCACTTTTTATGTATGATCCAAAGAAGCGGATAAGCGCAGCAGGTGCCTTGGCACATCCGTTCTTTACAGTACGTGAAACTACTTGTCTCATTCAATTTTACTACAATACAATGCGCCCTGAATATGTGTATTCAATGACTGTAAGAAGTAGGCGATAAAAAAATAACGAAAATTTCTTTGAAATCTAATCCCACTCTTGGGAAGAAAAGTTCTTTTCATCTCTTGGGTATGGTTATATATCTGCCTCTTATTTTCTTCCTACTATTCACCATTCCAGTATATGGTTTTATGTTAATCTTAATCCAAAGATATTTCCACGAAAAACATCTTGATGAACAGTTGGTTCTTTCCGGTTTTAAGGGGACGATTCAATATCCGACATCATTTGCTGGACAGGAACTTTTCTCAGGGGTGTCAGTAATCATTCGAAAGCCTGAATCACTGGTTAAAGCCCGTGGCCGGTTTTCGAAAATGCCTTTCTTGACGTTGTTACAGAAAGCCCTCGTGTTACATACACGCATTTTTCTCGCAAGACAGAGCTCTTTTTTTGGATTATTAGTAATCATTCGATATCATAATGTTTGCTGATTCCAAAGCTGGGCGTATATTCTGAGAAGACCGTTTCTCTGCAACGTAACAGGAAGGATAGAATTAATTCACATGCGCGAGCAAGGTGTCTTTGGCCAATGCACCGGCAGCTTTTTGAGGTAGCAATGGGATTGCGCAATTATCGATGGATTCTCGAGCATATGAACGTATTGAGAAAATCTCTTAGTCTCTGAATGTCTTCGAGTCACTATTGGAACCAATTAGGAAGTTCTGGCCTCCTGAATTTCATCAAAATGATCATAATGAGTATTGGTTTATCCGTATTCATAGCTCCTAATGTTTTTCATGACTGCATTTCTCGCAGTGGTATGATGTTTCCAATACACCTAACAGAATTGAGTGGTGAGTGAAAATACGACCTTAAACGGGAGTCGAACCCATGTTTCATCCATACTGAGGACGCGTGCTACCACTACACCACTGATATCCTTTGGGCCACCAGGTCGTGTTTGTGCGTGTTTGTGTCGTATCTGAAGTCGTATTTTGCTCACCTTTCAATTCTGTCAGGTGTATTGAAAAAATCATACCACTGAGAAAAATGCAGTCAAAAAACAGAATTTATAAGTATTACATTATCACAGTTGCTGTCAGCTCAACTGGTTTTATAAAGCGAAATAGCACATACAACCAAACCTGTTAGAGATTGGTGGCTGATAGCTAACATAGAGATTTTGAAGAATGAGTGGTGGCGCAAATGTACCTCGATGGTATGGTGGTGTAGTGCTAGCAGGCGTCCCGGGTATGGATGAAACACGGGTTCGACTCCCGTCTGAGGTCGTATTTTTGCTCGCCACTCAAGTCTGTTAGGCATATTCGTAGCAACATAAAAGTATCTAAACCCTTTTTGTAGCAGAGTCATACGTTTTATCTGGAGTTTCTCTTTCAAAGCCAAGAAACAAATTTTAGTTTTATAACAAAGATAGCACTAGCATAAGATCGGTCGCAAATCGATCGGTAATTGCGCAACCCCTTTGCTACCTCACCGAGCGGCCTGTAATTGAACAAAGACAACCTTGCTTGTACTTGTAATTAATCTTATTTTCCGTGCTGTGTTGCAGGGAAGCGGTCTTTTCAGGTTGTAAGCACAACGTTGGAATCAACACACATTAGCTATCAGTAGTTTTTCCGGTTGAGCAGTTCCGAGGTGTCAAATATAGTATAATATAATATATTGCGAGTATGCATTACTTCACTGTATTATTGTATTGCATCACTAATGATTCAATTGATACTATATTTAGCACCTCGCAACTGCTCAACAGAAAAACTAGTGATCTACTCCCACTATGCCGAGGTTAGTCGATAGTTCTTGGGAATTACGCTGTCGAATGAGTCCAAAAAGGAGCTTTGTCTGGCGAGAAATATGTGCGTCTGAGACATATTTTTATTTTGGATTTTACTGTGTCATAAAAGGGGCCTTTTAAATTTGGCCTCGTAGGGCTTTAGCCAGAAATTTAGGCCTTTGAATGTTTTTAACACTCCTATGAAAAGTTCGTGTTCAGCGAATGAGGTCGAATGTTCATTTGTCCCTTTGTAAACGAAAAGAACCGAGTAGTGTTTTTTTACTTTCATCAAGTTTTGTTGTTTATTCGTTTTCTACGCATAGTAAAGTCTTAAATGTGGAAGTAATATGCTTGAAAAAGGCTGTGGATTATTGTTCGTGTATTTCATTAAGAAGATATGGAATTATTAACTCTTGAAAAGTATTATTTAGGAACGACCATTTCCTTGTGATCCAGTTCTGATTCCATCATTGCCACCAAACTACGGGAAGAAACGAAAACGTGATGATCTGCCACAAAAATAAGAATAAATTGTCGAATTCGTGAAGGCTCAACATCTATTTGCCAACTTTGATTGTTGCGCCTGATGGTGATATCGTTTCTAATCCAAGCGAAAAGTGTTGTTTAAAAATTCCACAAGTCGATCTCCAGTTGAGCGTGTCAGCATTGATCAGAAAGTTGTTGTATTTCAGCGAGCAGTTTTTGATAGACAGATGCAAGAAGTGAATACAAACGTTTGCAAGTTGACAATGACTAACGTTTTGACGGTTATCGCAAATGAAACTCTGCTTAACCGCCTAGGTTCGACATTGAAATTGTGCGCGGCAGGCACAGGCTATTTAAAAAATAAAGTATTATGAAATTCCCGTAATTTTCGCTACCGAATAACTTCTAGAACTGTAAGCTTAATCACGAAGTATTTCTTCCAAGGGATCGAAGCAGAGTGCGCATTACGAAAATGATCTTCCATTTCCTATGTCAAGAGGAAACGGGTGATAAAGCGACATTATGCTCACATGCAAGGAGCCACGCAAATATATTCTCAACTTCTCCAAATATGCAGCTTTCTGGTGCAAATCGTTCGGGACTTGGGCTTTCTTTTCGGAGATAATTCGCTCAAGAAACTCGTTTCGAGAAATATTCAATCTTTCCGTAATGATGAAGTATGCTCAGAAGCCTAATTCTATTTTATAATATTAACGAGGTCTGTGTGGAGTTGAAACAACACATTCCTACGGCAAAAAATCAGAAAGATAAAGCTCTTGGAGTTGAAGAATCTTTGAGGGATGCGCCATGCAATCGTCTTCAAATTATATTTTCGTTTCAGGTGATTGAATGCATATCTGGCCTTTACAGTGACTCGCGTGGTCTACCGATGTATCGAGTTAGTGTTGCTTATCCTCCTAGACAAGTTTGGCATAAATTTTTCGACTCCGAAGGGATGTGAGGCTTGGCGAGCCATAAGGGCATCAATGACCTCGTATGCGATGCAGAGTTTTCTAACCGCTGCGCCAGATGCGCTCTTGAGCGCAAAGTCATCTTTTGTTTTGTTAAACAAAATATACTATGGAGGTCTTCTCACCAATTGGGCTCAGTACTGTATTTTCCAGTTTTCGAGCTGTTGAATGATTACTAATAGTTCGATGAAAAAGCTCTGCTGAGGCAAAAAGAAAAAATACGAGAACAATTTACACAATGCGACTACATTCCACTCGATTCGTGAGGAATAGTGGACTTTTTCAAGAAGCTGGGCGGTCTTTCCACTAAAAATACGTCTTCATGTGTCCCTCCAGTAATATTTTGTCTAATCTAATCCAGAATGTCACTATATAACATTGAAAATTTCCCTGCGAATTTCAAAAAATGGAATTAACGGTTGGAAATGTGCTCGCTGGGAGGATGTGGTTTTTTTTTGTTCAAGAATAGTTCACTTTCTAACACATGTGCGTTCCTTCATTTGAAAAAAAAACCATAAAAAACTTTCACAAGAATTTCTTTAGTTATTTAATCAATGGTAGTGATGTTCTCGTAAGGCCTTAATTTACCAAGTAATCTCCCTCGCATTTCTACTTCTTATGCGTGCGCCGTAAAAAATCCTGGCACCCAAAATGCCGTGGTCTTTATGACCCTAATGATTTCCAAGCGGTTAATGAAAAAATTTCTAACGCTAGTGAAAACTCAGGGCGTGTCTACTGGAGCACTTACTAGTGCCTTGCGATACAAAATGAAAAGTTGTTTATTCGATTCCGTGTCCAGACTCACCAAGCTTCCTGTCCATTGGCGCATCATTAACATACTTGTCTGGAAGAATAGCAGCACTTACATGAGACATCGCCATACATCCCGAGTTACTTTATGTAGTCACTCCAAACAATGCTTGATGAAGTTGAATGCGCTGCACATGCCTCAGAAATCAATCGTCTCCAAAAGCTATGTACTTTGGCTATTAAGTCGTTCACTGATCTCTAATGTCAAGCTTCTCAAACCAGTTAATTGCTGGTCTATTCGATGCATCAGCCTGGTGAAAGACAAGGAATAACTCGCCAAAGCGACTGGGTTTACGTGCAGGTGGAAGACAGAGGTGTTCTCTCGAGTTCTTGCATAATTTTTTCCCTAATTTTTTGTGGATATTCGTGTGTACCTGTGTGGTAGATGCATGGAGACTCCTTTAGATAAAAAAATCTGAGACGCAGTAGCTGGTTTATGATGATATCAGTCATTTCGGATCTTGTAAATGATACATTTGTCCGAAGAGTATGAATACTAGTTTTTTTAAAACTCATCGTAAACCAATCAATATCATATACGTGTGCACAATACGGAAGTTGGTCTCACCTAGTAAAAAGTGAGGACAACAGTCATTGCAATTGGAAATACGAAAATGTTATTATTCACAAGAATTCACAGCACTTTCACAATAACAATAATTCTATATAACATTGCAAGAAAAATTTCACCGTTTTATTGCGCTTGTGTTGGTTTGTTTTCCACATAGGGTATCCATGATTGTCTAAAAAGTTCCAATAATGAATATTAAAAAAATCCTCTAAAAACCTAAATTATCGTTGTTTTTTTTCACCAGTTACTAGATTTCATGTTGTCATTACTTCAAAATCAAAATATATACCAACATTGCATTATCAAGGAGTTTTGCTAGAACTGTATTATGATCCTTTACAGTCTTCTTTAGCGATGTCACTTTTGTTATGGGATACTTAAGAGATCGAAATAAAAATCAATTTGGTTTGATTCGAAAAGATAATTATTTCACCTATAAACGTTGTTAATACTATGTCTTCACCTTGATCGCTACAACAACAGGATGACTAACAGTTTCTAGTTTCGTAGATTACCCTTCTCTCACCCGAAAAACAGACTGCGAGTGAAGAGGTGCCACTTGTAAGGCTATTAATTGAGCTTGCCATAGATGCGGCCCCGTTCTGAGTTATAGGAGGACAGGAACAATGACATGATGAGAGCCAGATATGCGTTAGATTGCTTCTAATGATTCTTGAGGAGGTAGAATGCATTTTACCTCTTCAGGAATTGAATAACACCGTGTGTCTTATCCTTTATCCGTTCAAACTGCTAGCATATCAATGACGACAAGAATACGCTAGAATACGCCAAGAGGGATGGGGAAAGGTCTAAGTCATGAGCTTTTGTATATATTAGGTTGGTGGAAAGGTAATTGCGATCTCACATCTTAGATTTTGCCGTATTATCCGCTTTTTTATAATGTATTCCAATTTCATATGGCGAATTTCAACAGTGCATGAACCTCCGTTGCTGCTGCACCAACCTAGTAATGAAGCGTAAAATAATAGATATAATGTACGCACTTTACTCTCTGTGTTTCATTTCCGATTCTTCAATTTAAAGAACTGAAGCGTGGTTGAAATAAATGCAGAGGACCTCAAGGTAAAGTGCGTACCACGCTCAGGCCAGGTAATCGCGAGTTCGAAACCACGACGACTTCTACGTTCTGTTTGTATGTCAGGATTTTTTTGGTTGTATTTTACGTCGTATCCCGTATGAAATGAAAAATTAAGACGGCAAATAAAGTTCGAATTCCATAAGACACTTCGTCGTAAACGGACTAGCTGAGATGATATAAGACTCGATGGCATCACCTAAGAAGACCGTGTAGAAAAAAGGTTCACTCACAGGTAAAGATGCCTTTCGTCTAATTGTTTTGGTCTCAAATAGTAGACAATATTTGGCCCAGCAAAAAAGCCAATCCAGAATCCGTGTATGGATTGAGTTTTCGTTAATAGTACAGCTTTACACACTCGTTTAACTACGTATAGATCCATAGCCTGAGTGAAATGTTTCACGTGCACCTGAATCAAGCATGAAGCATCTCACTGAGATTCATTGTTAACAGAAGAGTATGTTAGAGCGTATGGTGTAAAAATTGTGGAGTAAATCAGAGTTACTATGTAAGAAAAAATTTGGGAGATTCTGTGTTTTGGCCTTACAAAAGCCGTCAACGACACCATTGAAATTTCATCTTGAACTCTTATTATCGTTATCATCTCAACCATTCTTACCATCAGTATAATGAACTGATAGACACTATTTTTTCATGACGCCTCTTGATTTAGAAAGCGATAAAATGTTCACAAAAATAATTCTGCTCACATTTCGTTGCCAGTTGTTATAGCCAATAAGGAGCTGTTCGATAGCATAAGAAAAACTTGCATCGTCGGTGAAAATGTAAAACTCTTCCAAATTCTAAAATGAAAAACAATAAGAGATAAAGCTATTGGCGTGATCAATTTCTGAAGGACCAATCATTCGTCTTCGACTTTTAGCTTTGTTTGCTTGAAGTGGTTAAAATCTGACCTTTACAATGATCCTCGGAGGCCTACCGATGTATCAAATCAGTGTTGTCTATCAGACAAGTCTGGTACCAGTTCACCATTCCCGGAGGAATAGAAGGCTTGGTGAGCCTTGAGCGCGAGATCGAACCATCGACCACCTATTGACAAGGAAACGAATCGAATACGAGAAGTATTGCGACTCGCGCAGTAGTCTGTAATGACGATCTTGTGAAAAATTTGTTGCTTATCTGTTCTTTGACAAGGATTTCGAAGGAACCTCTTTCAGTTGCCAAGGACAAATTGTATTTATTTTTGGTACTTGTCCATTGCGAGGCGACAAATGAGAAATCGATATGACCGGTTGAACAGGAATAATCAATAGAAGTGTTAGTAATCATTCGAAAGCTTAGATCTTGGCTGGGACTCCACGTGGCCGGCTTTTGAAATGACTTCTTTATAATGCGTAGAATCCAAAGAAAACTTTTTCTTAGACGCGCATTTTCTCTCGGACGAAGCTCTTTCTAGATCATCAGTAATAGTTCGATAACGTGATCTTTGCTAATTCGAACGATCTGCTTAATCTCAGGAAAGACCGTTTCTCCGCAACGTAACAGGGAAAAGAGGTTGAATTCATACACGCGAGCAAAGTGGTCTTTGGCCAATTTACGCGCCAGTGGGTGAGGTGGCAACTTATTTTCTTTATTACGTTGCAGAGAAGCGGTCATTTCAGGACATAAGCATCGCGTTGAAATTAGCAAACATTAAGCTGCCGAATGATTGCTAAAAGTGCGAAGAAAGAGCTCTGTATTGCGAGAAATATGCACATCTGAAACGCAATGAGTTTCCTTGTATAACAGCGCCAAATAGTCTTTATTTTCAGTGCCACAGCGATGTAAGAAGGATTTTTCAAAAAATAAGGATATTCTGAATTCTCCGAAGCTGTCGAGCAGTTTATGAAAGTCCTGTGAAAATGTTTCTTTAGCGGAATTTATTTCAATTTTCTTCTCTGATAAGAGAAGTGCAGAAAGTTCCATTACTTTTGAAACTTTGAAATGTTTCTATGAAAAATCTACGAGAGTTGCCAAGAGTTTATGTTCGTTCTTCTCTTTTATATACTTTCTTCTTCTCTTGTTTTTCTTTCATCAATCAATTTTAGCTGAATAATACTTACCATTTTTATGGCAATCGCACGTGCTGCCATCACGATATCATGCATATTCGCGTCGCTATCATTTTCCTTTAGTTGTAGTTTATTTCCAATGTGTACGCACATAGCCGAATGATTTTCTAGAGTTCTGTAACTGTGCTCACAGTCACTGAACGGAACGTAATTTGTGGAACCGCCCAGTTGAATGTTTTTGAACGCTTAAAATGAAAAGCGTTGAATTAACTTTACTCTTTGCCTACTTAACTTGAAACGTCATAAGAAGAGGAGAACAGAAGAAAATTAAGACCTTATAATAATAATCATATAGGTAATACTAGATCTTGAATGAAGAAATGAGGAAAACTGCTAACTCAGATGGGTTTCTAATCCGCGACTACCTTTTGCTACAGTTCATACGATATCGACCGCAGAAATCGAAGCTCTTGTCTTGGCTTTCTTCCAGCTTTCTTTCAACTATCGATGCTATTGAAATGTTCTTAACGTTATGTATTGAAAAGCTTCCATCCAAAATAAGCATTAAATCTTGGAAGTCAATGCTTCTTCTTAAAATCTTGATACATACAATTGGCTTCATTCACACGATAGCAAGAGCGAAAATTTCTCAAACGTGACCAAAATAAAGATGTTAAAAGATAATTTTAATGAAAAAATTGAAGAAGAAAGTTTAAGAAATCACTGAACTGCAATTATTAGGTAAGTATTCAATCGCTTACATATTGAGTTTATTAAGTGTACGTTTTCCAAGCTCTTGCATACTTGGAGGGAATTGCAGTAGATGACGGATGTAGTCTTCATTTTTTTGTAGTATCACCGTATCAAGGGCATAATGTGAGTCAAGCACTAGTGAGTTTATGTGGTTATTCATGATGCTGAAGACAAAAAAAGTTCGTTCACATGAAAACAAGATATCCATGATTTTTCAAAAGTTCTACTAAGTTAATAATGATCGTATTACTTGAGGACTGATTAAAAACCACAGTGTTACTACAACTGCTCAACCTCGCGCGAAATATCTACTCCACATTTCCATATAATTGCTATATAGATATGATATACTGGATATACTAGCCATGAGCAATCGAGTGTACAACACTCGTGCTCGGTAATAATTTCACTGGAGATAGAGTGTAGAACGTTCGTCGTCGCTGACTCTTAGTATGATTTCCATATAATTGATCGTGAGTCACCGGAGCACCCACACAGGATTTGCAAAAGACGAGAAAGGGTGACTGCTCGAGCGACGAGACTGCAAGGTCGATACACGTGCATCGGGCTCTATAAGTCAGCACTTCTTAACAGGCCACATGACATGGCGTGGCTCAAAAATGACTATTTGACATCTTGAAATTTGAGCTGTGGTCTCAAGAAATCACTCGGGACGAAAGAAATGTTAATCGCTACATAGTTCCTTCTATAGAGATTTCTCCTTAAGAATTGTGGTTACCACTTGGGAAGTTTATAATTTTTACCACAGATGTGGCCGACCCACCTTGACCTGAGATTCATCGCCTTACGACAATATTGCTAAAAGGATGACAGCGACTCCTACTATTGCTTTAGTATTAGAGGGCATCGAGTAACAAAAGAAAAAGATGCGATGCTCAGAGTTGCCCCAAAGCGAGGAGGCCTACTGACATTCCTATGCACGCCAGAGCTAAAAATGGAAGTTTTACTAATGCCCGTTCGAGTGATTCGACGATCAACGAGACGACAGGTGATATAGCTGATAAATGAAGTTAACGCCATCTGTTACCGTTCCAGATGTTATTTCAAGCCGAGACATTCAAACTGGTATTTTTATACTCTATGAAATATTCGCGACACCGTGGCCAAGTGGTTGTGATGCTCATCACGGCCAGCGTGGGGCCGAGCTCCACCTCCAACGCTCTCCGGCAGTCAACAAGAACGCCCTGTGGAACGTCCTGTGGAACGCCACAGATAGGCTATCGTCGAGATTGCAAGGAGATTTTCTCGACCAGTGTTCTACGACGTTTAAGAAGAAAACGGAACAACGAATCGAATGTTAGAACTACTGGAATCCGTACTATTGAAACGCGTAATGACGGGTCGTGTAAGTAAATTCAATAATATTATATTCAGGTTAATTACGCCCGCACTAATCGGCGACTAAGGATTCTGTTCAACGGCGAAAACAACCAATGACGAAGAGTGCAGGTATCGATAATTGAAATTAAGTGTGCTAGTGTTATTTCTTCTTATTTAATTAATTTATAGAGCCTAAGACTAAAGAAAATTCCAGCAATTCCAAAACAACAGTAAAAGATAAACTAAAGTTCTGCAGAACACATAACCACATTTCTATAATACACATACCAGCTTTTCTAACACTCTATTCGCTTGCTCTCATTTATCGTCCCAAGATCTTTGAACATTTCGCGAGTTATTTGGCTGCTGCGTGAGGAGTTTTTCTTCCCCACTAATGTCGTAGAAAGCTAAGGCTACGATAGTCGAGCTAAAGCGCTCAAACGTGATTGCAGAAGGACTTATCACCATGCTTCCTTATAGCCTACATTCCTGACCACTCTGCCACCAAACTTTCACTGCTTGCTGATATTGTGGTATTCTTGAATTGTTTTGTATCATCACTTTTTAAACAAAGAATAAATAATTATCACACCTTTCAAAATCCTCCTTTATACTCAAATTATATGGTATGAACGCATGCGAGATAATATCCTGAAATAAAATATTTTATTGTTAGCGTGAAAATCAGTTGTGCCTTCTTTGCAGTCGAGGATTGAAAAATTGATAACTTACAGCTGAATATATCATTTGTGGTTGAAGTAACGGAAACAATTTCGAAATTTTGTACAGTTGCCAATCTGCTTCTGGCGATCGTGGCTCACTTAGTAGATAGAACCGTTGGCCGAAGGTCTTCGCTATAGCTATGCCGGCACACAATTCGAACAACTGCAATGTCAGTTGATGATATTCTTCATGGCTCCCATAAAAAGACGGCAAACATCCGGTGTTTACTTCATATTTGGCTGTCTTTTAATTGGATTTTGTCAGTTTTTTTCTGGTTTCCTTCTCAATTATTTAATCAATGTGTTTGAGCAATGGAGTGTTGGTAATACCGTCAGACTTCAATTCGACCCTGCACTGAACCCATCAAGCCTCTCATTGAGGATTGATGTTGAGCCTGTCTGGAAAAAGCTCACTTTCTGCAATGCAGTTAGGACCGCTCGAGCTCGATTAATCCATGATATAAGTGAGTCGACGTGCTCAATCTTCAGTGACATTCGTTGAGAAGACAGAACAATCTCAAACATTAGCTGAAGCCATAAACAAAACAGCACACTCGAATGCTTATGCGTATTCTGTATACGGGGAAACATGAATAGAAAAATGATGTAACCCTTGCAGTAGTTGTGAATACGGGCCATGCAATCAAATATGAGGCTTATTTGGTTTCTTCAATCAACCTTATTGTAAATATTATGCAAATCCCAATAATTCTTGCAATCTATACGTTTCCAAGCTTCCATCAGTTGTAAACCTTTTTAATTTCCGTATAGGTTTACTTGAAGAATGTCTTCCTAACGAATGTTACTGAATATTGGTCATATTCATTCTTTCTGGAACTCGGGAGCACTTGTGGTGGAGCGCTTATATGTACAAACATAAGCAAGCAATTGTCGAACTTTGTGGTTAAGGCGGAGCTCATTTATTGAGAATTCTAGTGTCATTTTGTCGGCCTCGGAGTGATAGAATCGTTGATGGTAGTGGTGAGGAGTGAAGCAGTGCTTTACTGATATTGAACGACATCTCTACGCTTTCCTCGTTCCACCTCTCTTTTATCAAAGCTTACAAGGCATAAGGTTTTAACCAACTTCCGTGTGATGTGTCATGCTTTAATATCACTGAGCATCGTTAGGTGTCATAAGATGCATATCTGGCTATTTAGTGACTCGATGTAAAGTATATATTTATCAAATCAGTGCTGCTATTATCTCAGGGAAGTCTACTGGAGTGGAAGGCCTGATGAGTCTACGCTGCGGGTTGAACCAATGACCAGATATGTATTGTAAGATGCCCTTCACCAATATACTGTGCGCACCCAGACCCCTTCCCTTACTTTTTGACTTCACGATATTTCATTTCTGCTCACTTTCGTGAATATGTGTGCCAATCACCTAACCATCTACGTCATTATTTGCCTCCTCATCTGCATGTATATTCTTTTCCAGCCTTTTATGTTTCTTTTTAACCCTTGCATTTTTGTTTTCAACAGTCAGTGTCTGTGCCTTTTTTTCCTATTCACTAACTATGATTGAACGGTTTTCATTCTGTTTTTCTTTGAAAACATCGCATTTGATCAACGACGCGCTTGTCGCTGTGTCCAGCTATGGCGTTGCACATCAGTAATTTCTCCAAATTTTTTCAAAGTTTATCGAATTGGGATTTGTGCTATTACTAAGCATGAAGTAATTTACCTGATCGCTAAACTTACTGTGAGCCAGCTTGAAAGTGATGAGTTTTTCTCCGCGACCAGCAGATCGTCTAATAAGGAGTTTATAGGTTAAAGTAGATATAAGCAAGAGTAAGAAGATCCTTTTGCAAATTAGCCACAGTCCACTGACTTGGAAAGAGAATCCAGAACGATTCTTAATTTTGGAGGGAATATAATTCAGCTTTAGAAACTGCTTCGCTTCTAACATAGATCGATTCTTATAACTCTGATCTGGAACGTATCCTGCGCATACAGTCATTCCTTCCAGTGCTCTTTGCTTAATGATCTGAAAATAACGAATGCGAATAATTTTTCTAACGTTTTTCTCAAAATATTTCATTTATTTAGCTGCGTAATCGAGTAGCTTATTTTCATGAAAATGATTTATGATAGTCAACACAATTAGTGATCAACCACTATTCGTTTGGTAAGAGCTTTCTCCTTGATCCTCGAAAAAGAACTTTTCCACGACATTTCCAAAACCTCATCACCACTGATGATCTTTGTTTACTGCGAGTTTCGGTAGTATCCTTGAAGAGAAATAAGGTTCCAGACATGGATTTACTCTTAGGTAATCATCCGAATCGGACTGCTGAACTCGTTCTTTGTTTGGGTGGTCCTCTAGCCTAAGGGATGTGAACCGTAGCATTAAAGAATGTTGTTTTTTCCACTGTGCAGATCCAGTACTTCTAGCATTGAGTTTGTTTTTCGTCTTTTTCTTGAATGTCGTCGAATGGTGTTTAAGACGTCGCCATGCATTCTCGGGGAAGCGTGGCTGTGGCGTTTCACAGGAATGTTATTTATTATACATATCATATAATGAGCGTCAAATCTGATGTCGCATAAGTTCGATAACCTTTTCAACAGCTAAAATGTGATTCGCTAACTTCTCCTTAATTGACATAACTCACTTCACTTAGCAACGGATTTGAAACCCCTGAAGCTGACGCTTGAGGGTTTTCACGTAAACGGCGATAGCATCATAACCATCGAGGAGACTCTAAGATTTGATACTACTTTTTTTTCTTTTCATATTCTGTATGCTTCACATGAAGAATCGCTAGAAAATCCAGTCCATGAAAAAACTAATGGTGCAATATGAACAAATCGAACTGGATGGTTCTCCGATTACGGCGACCACCTTGTAATTTATAACTCACCTTTTTCGCGTGAATGCGTAAATTTTGGTTAGAATACACATTTCGCAACATAAACCACTCGAAATGGTGTACACAAAAAGAAGAAACAAAATCCACTACACGGTTTCGTTACTATCAATAGTGACTTCTGACTTTTATTTTACTAATGATGACCGACGAAAAGCAAGTAATGACCGTAATCTAACAGGATTGATTTCGAGTTTTGCAAAGACAAAACAGTATTATTTTTCGCAACTGAGATTATCTCCATATCCGAGTTCAATCTACAACGCTAGAATCCATCACCTAGCATGGCTTACTAAGCTGGCGGAATTTCGACACTTTCAGTTGGAAGATCAGTGAGGAATAAGCGAAAACCACAAACTGCCATTCAAGCACTAAAATGACAACCAGGTGGCGATCGCTGGCAACTTACTGAAGCACTATCGCTGTTTCCAAGACTCCAAGAGAAGATAATCTTCTTGGAGCAAGATAATATTAGATAGAGGAAATTTCGTTGCAATCTGAACAACTCTTCGTGATTAAGATATCCAAGTGATAATGACATGGTTGTTGATATTGATTATTATCACTGTTCATTAATTGAATCGTCACTGATTAATAGTGTAATCGACTCATAAATTATCAATATTTATTGCCAATTGACATTATTCCTATCCCTGTCATAAAGTTAATTATTTCATATTAATCAAATGTTATAGTTGTTAATCATTACTATTGTTACTAGTGTTGCCATCATTGATATTACATAATCATTTATGTTAAATAAACTAACTAATAAGCAGATTGATGTTATTAGAACATTTCTCTTTTGATTTACTTGCTAAAAAAAGAAATGTATTTCTTATCTAAATTTTTCATTTTCAACTGTAGTGTGCGATGTAAAGTGTAATTAGAAGAATGTGGATGCTGTGAGCAAAGCCTGAAACCCGATGAATTTGTGCTACTGACTAGAACTTCCTTCTATGCCTTTTCGAAGCAGCGCGTGCTCTCACAATACTTTGGAAACTCCTGCTCCATCTTTCTCATCCGTTTTTTACACCTTCGGGTACAACAGAAATATTTCGCCAGCCGCTTTTCGCCGCCCTCTGCGAGCACTCGGTAGTACCTCACGTGGTCCGTGATGCCGCACGGCGATGGGGGTGACGGCGCGTCCCTGCCGTCCCCAGAGGGTTAATTTACTTAGTAACTCTCAGCATCAGCTCTTCAGGGGAGTTGAGAGAAGCACAAATAATATATATTAAGTGTACTAGTACGACTCTGCCGTTTTTTTTGCTGGAGTAATAGTAATAAAAAGAAGATTACAAAGTCTTTCTTTTGTTTGGAAGTCCGTTAAAAACGATATTTATTAGATGTGTTTTCATACAAAATGTTCTATATAATAGCTTTTATGGAATTTTAAAGATAGCAACTTTTGTACCGAAAAAAGCCATTTTTTCAAAACTTGCTGAGTAGAGAATGAAACTGGTAATTTCAACTGGTAATTTAACTGTGCATTGTCGAGGAAGTGAAGCGAGTAAGATAAAACGTACGAAACACTTTCCCTATCAGCTCTACTATAATGTTTTTAACGGGCGTTTACAACACGGAATCGAGAGTTATCATGCAACAAAATTGCAAAGTTCGTGCGCTTTGGGTTTCTAATATGATATTTGCATTTAAGAAATTGCACAACGTCGGTGTCGTTCAATTGCGCATCTTCTTTCAAACATTTTAGTATACAACATACCTGCATTTGCTTAAAATAGAGCCCGCTTCAAGCTCTTTTCAGTCGCGCAAATGCCGACCCAAACAATCGCAGAGGGTGGAAAATGACAGCAGCCCATGGCTTTTGCTACTGCAGATTTCATCTAATTTTTCTTATAAAATTCAAGTCGATTCTAGCGGTTGTAGGATTGTTGTACCGTGAATTTCTTAATCCGTCAAAAGCACTTGCGACGAACGAGCACGACCAAACGAATATTTAGGCAAGCCTTTCAAGCTCTTCTTCTTTCATCTTTTTGTCTAAAAAGTGAATAAGCGATTTCGTTGCTGCGCGACTTGCCTTATTTTTGACAATGTTTCGGCACTACGCTCGCTAATCCCGAGCTTCCTGAGCCGTTTTGCGCATTGAACGAAACAGATTTCGTTAAACTTGGCAACGGATCTTACGAATGTGTTCTGGATTAGGTGAAGCACTTGAACGACCCTTTTGAGGACGGTCCTCATTCCCTCCAATTTCTTCGAAACATTTCATGGCTCTATATACACTCGCGTGTTTGAAACTAGCCGTTTCTAACAATGTCGGCCGTTTTCAATCCCGTCTTGTGCAACTCAATTACTGCGATACGTTAATTTTTACCATCCATGACTTGAACACACTTGAAGTTAGACAAATAAACAAAACAGATTGTAGACCTACAAGACAAAAAATTCAGTAAAAGGTTACCGTCCATTATAAGGCGACAAAGAAAAACCTATCCCATTCGTTGCACATGAACGTTTCATAGGAGTGCCAATAATCATTCGAAAGCTTAAATCTTTGGCCACAGCTCCACATTGTCGGTTTTTGTAAAAAATCTTTTTGACGTCGTTACAGAAGGAAAGCTCTTGTATTCCGTACACGCATATCTCTCGCAAGACAGAGCTCTTTTTTGGACTATTAGTATTCATTCGATATCATAATGTTTTCTGATTTCAATACTATGCTTATATCCTGGTAAGACAGTTTTTCTGCAGCGCAACAAGGAAAATAAGAATGATTAACATGCTCGAACAAATGGCCTTTGGCCAATTCACGGACCGCTGAGTGAGACAGCAAGGTGGGATGAGGTGACGATCAATGGATCTTTGAGCATATGAACGATAGAGAAAATCTCGTAGCATCTGAATGCTTGCGAGTCAGCGTTGGAAGTATTTAAGACGTTATGGCCTCCTGAATTCCATCAAACTTATGGCAATCATGATCGATTATCCGTATCCGTATATATTTCATTTATGTTTAGACGATATACTCTCCTACAAGGAATTGGCTGAACCGAGAGGCACCGTGCTCTGATGAAGCCAGAAGACCGAAAAGTACGTTTAGCACTATAAGTGCTATATCAGATCTCATGAAAGGCCCAAGATATGTTAACAGATTGCATTGTTATAAGTGAAGTTTCAAAAAAAAGTTGAATATCAAGGGGCAATGTGAAAAATTTTGATGAAAAGTCGACATCTTCGCACAAGAATTCAAAACATCTGTACGAAAAATCCCTGAAACCTTATGGATAAATGTTAAAATTCTAAAAATAAACATGAAGAATTCTCACGAACAAGCATGCCCGCGCAGCAAATCTCACCTTGATTTTTTCTTACTTCAAAAAGCATTCCTACCCTACCCAAGACCCTTTGCGGCTTGTTTCCAATAAATAATTGGTACATTTCAGGTTAACAAATTGGTTAATGTTTATTCAAAAAGAAGCTCTTTACTGTGGAAGTGAGAATTTGTTTATAACTTTTTCCTGCTGAGGTTATGAAGGTGCTTGAGAAAATTGCATGTCAATTGGAATTTTCAGGGCCGATGAAGGCGAAACCGCCAAGACGTCAGCTCTTTTGAATCAAAATTGTTGTAACAACCATGTCTTTGTTCACAAGAAACCAGTGCATTATCTCAGAGCAATAGGAGTTATGAAAGCTATTAGGTCTTTATCTTTTTAGATGACCACAGAAATTTAGAAGAAGGTGATGTCTTAATGTCCTATCAAGATTTTTTCAGTACTGAGAGTAGAAAAAATATTGAGAATGAATGCAAATAGATATAAAAAACCATGAAAATGAAACGAGTTGTTTTTTGGTAAAAAAAAAATATGTGGGAAATTTGCTTCTAACTGGGTATCATCTCAAAAAAATAGCCCAATAGATGTGGATACAGCGAAGAGATACTGTAGTTGGTGGGCCATTAAGGAACTGTTATGCAAAAAATTGTCGGTAATTTTCTTAGCACTTGTCAGTTATCGGCCTCCAACGTTAGTTTGATAAATAATAGGTGTGGAAAAGTATTTCGAATAAGTCTTGTTGGTAACATTTGAATTTTAGCGAACATCGAAACTGACAATGGCATAGAATTCAATCAGTGACGATCAATAGTCAACGCCGCCAGTTCTTATCATTGTTACGATTATTATTAATATTTAGGTCCCACCTCCACTGGAAGTGTCATTATGTGTTTTCTAATCTAAAATTTTGTTGTACACCTGAACACCTGGTGTCATCCTTCTGATTCCAAGTCATCCAGTATCTGAAAATTTGGCATCACTCATAAAACAACCGAATAAAAGTATTGTAGTGTAGAATAGTAAAACGGATCAAATAGGGACTACTTATCCATAATCGGAAGAAAAAATAATGTTATACCGAAATGCTAACGATCTCCTCCTGGTTGAGTGACGGAAGCTCAGTGGGAAGCCCCAGTGTTTGCTGGAAGCGTAAGACCTTACTGGCTTCGGATCGAATCACTTAATGACTTGTGGAACTATGGCATTATTATTATCACTAACCCTACTTTTGCCGTGATCGGTGACCAGTAGACAATATGATCGGTAACCTGTTCTTTCCTCTATTTTTTAGAAAGTGTAGCTCAGATGTTGGAGGTGCATTGTAATCCACAAGTGATGGTTGGTACGATCCGACGACTCGTGATTATCGAGAGTTCTCCTGCTCTAGAACCACTTTAGACCTAGCAAAATGCAACCAGAATTGCCTGGTAGAATACGACACCGATTTGATACATCTCGAGTTGACCAGATATGCATTGAATCAATTCTAACTCGACAAAAATGCATAAATCCTACAGTTGTCGACTAACTCCAGAACATTATTCTTTTATATATCTTTTATTTCAAGTATTTATTAAGATCATGCTCAAAATTCCATATATCTCATAAATATCATTTAAGCTAACATGTCATGTGGGCCTGTTGATGGCTCTCGTACAGCTTGACACGTATTTCAACCTTGCAGTTTTGTCAGTCGGGCAGGCCTTTCGTCTTTAGCCAGTCCTTTCGGGAGCTCCTACTATCCCCTATGAGAGGTAGGCGACGGCGAACGATTTACACAATCGCCGTTCAGTGAAAAATCACAAGAACGGCTTGACACTCGATTGCCCTTAGCTGGTATTTTTGTCATATTATACCTTTTGCAATTATCCCTGCCCTAAGTATGCAGCAGAAACCTGGTCGCTGGCGTGGGCAGGATGGATCACTTTGCGTTATTAAACGCGCCGTCAAAAGGTTAATGCTAAGAGTATCCTGTATCTCGCTAATAAGAGAGAAGATTCAAAATTCCGACCTACGCCAACGATTGAAGGTCAAAGACGCTGTTTTACACTCCAGGGTATCAAAAATAACGTGAACTGGACACGTGATGCGCTTCAACGGCAAGCGCTGGACGAGAGCCGCTACCGATTGGATTCCTCGCAACATCAAGCGCTCTTCAGAAAGACCACCGACCCGATGGTCCGATTTCTTTACGATAGGCATAGAAGAAAGATATGATGCTCAGCAAATCCCTAGAGCGAGAAGGACTCACTGGGCTATTTCTTGCGCGCGATAGGGAAAAATGGTAATGTTGGTGGTACCCACCTGAGTCACTCAACAATCAACGGGACGACAGGTGACACAGGTGATACCTCTTTTATTACAGATGCCTCTTGTTTTTATTAAGACCACGCTCAAATTTTGGTATGCCGCATAATTGATACTTAACATTACTCTTTTACCTTATACTGGTAATTTTGTCCTTGAAAGGATAGCACTGTATGAATGCCAATCAACATAAATAAGCATGTCCGAACTATGTTCTTTTTCAACATATCAGAAGTGCACAGCACAATAACGAATTAGTGATTAATACAACATGACAACATAATTTGAGCATTCAATGAGATCTTTTATGGGTACTTATGCAAGGCAATACACGTGTTTCAACCTTGCGGGCATTGTACTGTAAAAGTGCTCATAGCAGACCTCATGAAAGGCTTATAATATGTTGTCAGGATATATTAATTTTGAGCGAGATCTTAAAAACAGTCGACTATGCCGGGGCTAGTGATTGTTTGATCGCGCGTTTTGCTATCCGATTGATATAAATATACGTAGGATTTTACCTTGAGTTGGATGGTAGTATTTGAGTCGAAAAAACTCCGACATTACATAATATGGAGAACATTATGTGAGCTGTAGTTGTGGACAGTGTTTTTGGCCTATTTTTACATGTCCCGATATGCCGAACTGTGTCAATTCTAAAGCTTCTTAAATCTGATCTAATTCCACACATCAATCGACAGAACAAATAGAGAGAACGATGCAGACCTATAGTTGTTACGTCAAATACAGTATGAAAGCAATTTCCTATCAGAAAAAAAGAATATGAAACTTTTTCTGGTAATTTTATTACAGCACACTCATAATGTCGGATTGACACTGCCGATTCGGCCAGCCAATTGTGATGATTTGATGATTACCTTGTGTCTCATCGCAAAACATCTCGTCTCACAAAATCTGTTCTAAATCAGCCCGGAATTGATGCCAATCAGTTGATAAAGATGTCGAGAATCTTTGTGAAAGCATTAAATGGTAGTCATTTTTTTATTTCTGGTGAAAGCATTGTGATAACCATGAACCTGTTTTTTTCGGACTCTACTTATTTGCTCGTCTTTACTTAGTTAGATATCTCTTTCATTAGTAGTGTGGACTCTCAACACCTTCCATTTGAATTTTCATCGCCCAGATGTTCCTATAGTGATAGTCTACGCGACAACTGGCATGACATACTTGAACCTTTACTAGTTCTTGTTCTAGTGAAGTTATTTGAATTCTTTATTGGATGCTCGAATGGCCTGCACAATTGTCGTCCATGGTGGTGGTGGTCTGCTTCTACTACGTGACTAGCTACGTGAGGCCTATTCCGCTGTCCTGAACTGTAAATGCGGATGGTTGACGTTAACTACAAACACGCCCATCTCTTAGATGATCGTCCAAAAGCACTCATGCATTCTTTTGGTCCCGACTCTCCTGCTCATTTTATCCATTTGCTATCTGTTCTTCTTGCTATGTGATCGACTCATGTGTGATTCGCTATCAGTGCATAATTTAAGGATTCCCAAAATGTGATAAGTTTTAAAATATCAGCCGGTAAAGAGGTAGAGCGCTGTGAATGTCTTTTATATTTCAGAAGAATTTTCAAGCGCTCTGTGAGTTTCCCCCCTGATATGACGTGACCACAGTATCATCCCACGTCTCTGCTGCATAACAAAACTCTAGGACTGCTGATTTGACAGGTGAGCACACAGTTTGGAGTCGTTACTGGATCGGTAGTGAGTGGGATTGACTCTGAGTAGTTGTGCCTGAACGTAGAACACAATCCTTTCATGTAAATTTCTTCAATAAAAGTACCGAGAAAGAAGCAGATTATAGGAACGAAAAATGGCGCATCGCCGTTGAAAGGATTCTGCTGCCGTGGTATTGCTGGCTTTCATACGGGTTGACAATGTCTGGTAGTACACTATTTTACCTACAGAAATCTGACTAATGTCTGCTTGGATTGAAAGGAAAGTATTAATGGAAGCCTGCTGACTAAAAATTGTGTCTAACAGCGTACTATTTTGTTTTAGTCAATCTGAATCATATGCCATTGGATGTACATGTGGGTGTTAACATATGCAGATGTTTTGGTAAGAATAGAAATGTGTTAATGGCAGATGTTAGATTAGTCACGATTAGGAACCTCATATTCTATACAGTAACAGAGATGTACAATTACAGAAATCATATTCTGTACAACGAAAAAGATTACTCATTCAAAAGGCTTGAATGCGATTCATGCTGCTTTCTATCTTCTCTTCACTTCTTCCATCATACTGTTCTCCATGCCCACTGAACGTCCAAGGTCGCGTTCAAGGTGGAACTCGTAATCAAGTAACCATCCAGTTCGATTTTCGCGCTTTGTAATATTTCATGAACAGAGTCTTCATCCAGTTTATGAGCAAACTATTCTCTATAATCGACTGTTTTTGGAGACCTCGCTTAGAATTAATACATTCTGACAGCATATTTTAAGCCTTTCAAGACGCCTGTTATGGTACAGACATGTGTTTCGTCCTTTCCTCATCAGTAAGTAGCCTTATCACTAGCGCGGTGCTTTTCGTGAGAACCAATCTCTTGTACTGAAATATCCCCCTATATACCAAAGAATAAAGGACGAACAATAACACTGTATGTGTGATATGTAAAAATCACCCGACGTTGCAATGATTAACAGCCGATTGCTTATGGCTGGTAAAATTCATAATACCCTGATATTCGATTGTATTTTCGGACCCCACTTACATCAGTATTTCTTGACAGCGTATTTAAGCATATTAACACTTTGCTTAGAAATGGTAGGCCCTGACAGCATGTACTGATGAGCCTGAAAGGTCGGAACACGTATCTAGTACTTCATAACTTCCATAAGAGACGAGTTGCAACGTAGAAAGAGAGGTGTGCAAAACGAGCGTCGGTAGTGCAAAGGTTCAGCACGTGCTCCCGGAAAGAGTGAAGTGTGGGTTCGAGCTCCAACTGACGCAAACTTTTATACGCCACTCTACATCATTGGATTTATTATACATCATAGCACCACAATTGGCGATCAAATGAAACGATTTCTGATTGCCATAAAAGACCTCGTGAAAGACTCAAAATATGCTGCAAGGACTGGTCTGATTTTTTTCCTCGCTTCGCTGAATTCACTGGTATAGTCGCTGCTTCACAAAAGCTTTCTAAAAGATGACGATATCACCCACAAAACAAATGTTTGATAATATCTTTCTTTCATTGCGTATGCTCCTCTTGTCCCAGTCGAGAGCCTTCTTTTCACTGCGGTGCGACGGTGAACAGCTATGGCGATATCGAGAAGCGCCTTGTCGAATACTTTTTGCGATGGCTGTGACAGAGGCGAATGAAAAACTGCGCTTCGCAGTGCTGTTACGCTAACAATATGATAGAGATCTCATAAACAACGGATCCACTCTTTAGTTGAAGAGTGCTGATTGAATTTCGTCCGTTCCAATGATATCATACATTTTTTCATCGTAAGCAAAAGTCAGTACTCAGGTCAGGTGGCATTACCGACAGTCTTCTATGACCATCGACACGGTGTGGGTAAGTCGTAAAGTAATCGCTCCTGATTGACTCCCTGTGCCTCACCTAGGATCTCCGATATACACAGAAGTATGGTCTTCGTGAAAAGATTGTAGTATACACTTAACAGACATAATGGGCGATAGTGCAAAAGGCTCTTCCGTCAGCCTTAGGCTGGATGATTGCGTGCGAAGTCCTCCATCGCCCTGGGACATTTCTGCAGGCATGATGTCATGTATCTTGCGTGAAGGTGTGTACATTGTGGCCACCAGCTCCAAAGAAATCAATAAGGATGCTATCTGCTCTTGGAGCCGTTCCTCTCTTCATACTTTGTATCACAACTCAAACTTCAGATGCCAGAATCCTGAGTGCTTTTTTCATCAGTGGGTGGGAATTTTGGGGTACGCAACGGTGGTTGTGGAACGGAAAAGATCGGTTGAAAACATTTCCATTATCAATTCCATATTGTGGCGGGTGTCGCCATGAACCTTATTCATGCATTAGGGCGGACATCGGTTCATAAAAATACACGGATTCCGACGGCAATGTTCAGACTGAATCTTGGTTGTGGTGCTTCTAATAACTTATTCTGCATCTACCGATATAAATTCGTCTGCAAAAATTTTTCGCACATGGAATTCATTATCATCCTTTTCGGATAGGTTGTAGTAGGGTCAAGCCTCATTTCCTATCTCTTTTTCAGCAAATTCTTGGTTGTAGTGGAGATGCGATCTGAATATTTTGTTTTAGAAACTGATGTTAGTTTGGCACAGGCCTTAAATTCACCGACGAGCAACTCGTACTCTTCAATTGAGTCCTACTTTATCTGCTAGTCATAGGAGGGAATAGAATCTTCTCACGTAAAAGGCGATGATCAGGTCCCGTACAGAATCCAGGTAGCACTGAGTTGTCGAAAAGGCGCCATTTTCTGTACGTATGCAAATGATCATCATCAAGCGCTCTAAAGGAAGACCACTGACCCGTTGGTCCTATTTCTTCACGAAAGCGATGGAAGAAAGATATGATGCTCAGCGAATCCCTAGAGCGAGAAGAACCCACTGGGCTACTCTTGCACGCGATAGGGAAAAATGGGAGAGTTGCTGGTAGCCGCTCGAGTCACTCGACGATCAACGGGACGACAGGTGATACAGGTGATGCAAATGATCGATCTCCGCATAAATCGTTCCGTTGGGATATTCCCATGTCCATCAATGAATTTCTGTTTTTACAGGATAAGAGTTTCCGCAAAAAAAACACGTATGGAATTGGAAACCTACCAGATGGTCTCCGTACTCGTGTTTTCACACTTTCCCTGCCCTGTATTTATTTTTAATAGCCATCCCTTATCTGGCATTGAAGTCCAATGAAGTTGTAGAAAAACTTTTGCTTTGCTTCTTTTAACTTTTGAAACGCGTTCAAACCACTCATGTGAGCACTTCAAGTTAGTGAGTAATGGTCAATGATGCCGACTGTCTTTGACACGGACATTGGAAACGAAGAGCAGTCAAGTGCTGTGATAGGATTTCGTGCAAAATGACTAGATGGGGACATATGAGTGTACGAGTTATGAGTTATAAATGATATAAGCAATGCTGCTCCAACGTAACCTGCAACCTACTGCACGCATGAAATCCATGTACGCCTTGTTGTAATTAGTAATTTCTGTGAGCTGTGTTGTTTGGATATTGTACACCAGGAAATTTTTGCCTAATACTCTCTTCTACATCGTCCAGAAAAGCTTAAGTCTTTAGCAAAAATATTATGTTCAGTTGCTTGAGTTTGATTGAACGTCATGACAAGTATTGTGTAGATCGTTACAAATGTCGTTGAATGTAGGTCCCCTTTTAAGTCACGGTATGCTATGACAAACTCAGTAATTCAACCTGTTTCAGTAATGAAATTGTTTGCCTGAGTAGATCTGATATTAATTTGATTCTCCCAGGTTCTGAAGAAGGAGAAGTCACCGAAACAGTGGCCGCTCATATTGCATTGTATCGCATAGATTGTGTTATTAACAACTTCTCAATGTCGAGGTTAATCGATACTCGCTTCCGAAAATCTTTTTTGAATCATCGCTAATGACGTTGTGTTGTCATAAAATTCACAATTTCATCATTGACCGACGATAAGTGTGATGAGAGCGCTAAGTCTTGAACGACGTATTTTTTATTGTAGGGGCACTGTTAAACTGTGCGACACTTCGATAAACAAGTCTATCATGAATTTTTTAAACATTTATTTTCCTGTTATTCTTTCTCATAGTACGGTTGCAGTGTAAAAGCAATCACAGGACACTTTGAAAACCAACTTTCTTTGAACCTCGGTATGACAATCAATAATAGTTTTTTCTATGTTTAGTACATAAGACGGGATTTTACTCGGCTAGCGCTTCGATAGTCTTCTTCAAAGTCAATGATTCAAGTGGATTGCCTACAGTATTTCGGCCTCGTTGTGATTAAGAACGACAAAGGATGCGAAACCACAACGAGAACGGACGAGTGTGGGAAATCGAATCGAATAATCGTCTTTAGAAAAGACGAAATGCGTCGAAGTTCTAGCCGAATGAAACTTGCATGACAACCTTCTGGTATATATATATACTAGATCATACAAGGAGCAATGACAAAAGTGCTGAGATATGAGCAAGTTTGAAACCTAAAGTGGCTTCGAACTTGCAGTTACCTTTCAAACGAGCTCACATATTAGACACTGGACCACCACAATTCTCGTCCTACTTTCAGAGCGCAATGTGAGCTTCCGGAAAAGTCGAGGAAAGCAGCCACTACCCTTCCGAAGTTTTGCGCGTATCCTGCATTTTTGTAGCACTATATCAATCACATTATAAAATGCCTAGTGTATAAATTCCTTAGCGATTAAAACCGACTGAACAGCATACCTGTTACAAAGTCCAATCATTTTACGTGTATAACATATAACTAAGGAGCGCATGTGGCGCAGTGGTTAGAGGTGCTTTGCGTCGCCACACAAGGTCATATGTGTGTCGATTTCGCACTCATGGCACATCAAGCCATTCGTCTCTCCGGGGTTGGTAAATTGATATCAGACTAGTCGCAGACTTGTTTGGGAGGATAAGCAGCATTGAATCGATACAGCGGGAGGCCACGGCGAGTCACTGTAAAGGCCACATATGCATTCAATCACTTCAAACGAAGTTCAAAATTGAAAACGAATGCATGGCGCATCCCTCAGGGACTGATCAAAGCCGAGAGCTTCATTCTTTACCCTGTTTACAATATGACTTGCAGACTGGATATCCAACGCATTAGAAGACTGAGAATTGATAAGGATAAAAAAGCAGAATTGTGACGCCATTCGGATCATCGGTTAACACACTAGTCAATGATGGACAACGGCGTCACACCTCTGGACAAAATCACTTGGTGTAGTTTATTAATAGCCAAAAAATAACAAAGACGCTGGAAAATGAATAAAATTGTGAAGGCTCAAAGAATCATATCCCTTTATCAAACTCACTGATATTCATAGCGATCTCGTTTCCCTTCTTGTGCTTAGGACATTTTGAACTGTCTTGAAGGAACGCGCGACTGAATAATTATGTATACCAAAATTAGTCTATATTTCTTGTACACCTAGTGAGTTTTGCTGAGCAGGGATTTGTAGTAATGTCAAACCATTAGGTATGTAATATCCTATAGTTTTGAGTAACATGCAAAACTTTGAACTTCGGGACGCTGTTGTATCCGTGCATCAGCCTTTGGGAGGGGCGTTCCACAAAAAAAAATCAAAAAAGTACAAAAGGGACACACGGAGGGCACAAGAATATTGATTTATGCAGCTCCTATAGACATTCACTACTATGATTTTACTATCACAAATAAAGTTATTTTCAACGAAAGCCGCTCATGTTGACCACTTGTTGTTATATTCGCCGTCATTGAGCATGATTCAAATAAGGAGGAAATGAGTGGAACGATTATCCCCAACTGTTTGATGAAGGCAACGTATCCTGCAGGAACTTGATGAGATTGAAAAAGATTCACGTATTGCCAAAAAGATGCAAGTTATGTGTGAGATCTGAAATACAGAGTATCTAGAAGCAAAATGGGTATGAGGGGTTTTATGATGCCAAGCCCACTAATGGTCATGATCGTATCCAATTTTTACAAGCAAGAAAATCTGTGATTCCAGTCTGCAAGTCGTAAATCTTAACATCTGCGATTTATTGAAAAATGTTATTTGTTTCAGTTCCACAACACATCGCTCTCGGACTTCTTTCCTATTTAATATTCAAGCATACCCTTTCATATAGTTGTCGCGCTGTCCATATTCAAGTGCTTCCTATACTTTGTTTTTTTACATCCTCTTTATTTTTCTTATATTTACTTTCTATGACCACAGTCACTTCTTATGGTATCTCTTACCGAGTGGTTAGTGATGCTCGACGCGAGTCGATGCTGGGTTGATCACTCACTCCTCAACACTTTCGGCAATTAATAACAAACAATCCAACCTGGCTACCCTTGAGTTTGCATGGAGGCGTTTTCAACCGATAAGCGCGATGAGATGAATTGACTGCCAGAAGTGCTGTGAGCCACACAGTGAAAGAAAAGAAATAAGGTTCATCTTGGCTATCAGCGGACAAATGGATATTCGACCTCAATTGCTGGGAAGAAATTATCATAGGATTATTAGTAATCATTCGAAAACTCAATTCTCTGGCTACAGCGCTACCGTTTTTCGAAAGGGCCCTTAGACAATACTGTAGCATACAAAATAAAATTATGTTCCACACCCACCGCATGCCTTCATTTTATCACGCGTATAATCCGCTGGAAGCACGAAAAGCATATGAACGTGTAGAGAAAATCTCTTAGTATCTGAGTAAATTGTTCTATGTATAGCTTTTCTCAAAGAAGAGAAAAATCCTTAATCGAGTAATAAATTTCACGCCACATGTCTAGCATCATGAGGGCGCCGATAGATCGCTCCGTCCTCTCCCCATGCCCGTAGATTAGCCGGTAAGCAAGCCGCCAAATATCTGAAGCTCGATCTCATCGTTCCTGTGGCATTGCAGTGAAACGGTCTCTCCAGAAAACAAGCACAGCAATGGAATCATTGAAACTTTCATTATTGTATGATTTCTAATAGTCTAAAAAAGGAACTTGTCTGGCAAGATTTAAATGTTTTCCTTTTCCTACAGCGCCATCAAAAAAGCTTTCCCAAAAAGCAAACACATTACCGAGTTTTTTGAGACTTGTGTTGTCGAAAAAGTACTAGCACTCTGAGGTAGGAGTCTTGTCCAGCGAACTATAAGAGAGATAAAAAACGCGTGGTCGTGTGAAATACAATTTTATTTCGAATATTACAGCGTCATGAAAGGGAATTTTGAAAAACATGCTACGTGCCGCGCTAGCTAGAGATTGAGGCTTTCTAATGATCACCAACATCATATGGAAAATCCTTGTCCAGCAGATGAAGTCGAATACTCATTTGTCCGTGGATATCCGAAAAAAACCGAAGTGAAACTGTAATACAAGTCAAATAACGTGATAAAAAGAAATTCACTTCTCTTTCTTTATGTATTGTAATTGGTCGATAGCTCAATGCAAAGAGATGACCGCGCTTTTCGCGCTGGTAGTTGTTAAACATTTTCAGAATTAGTAAATTTATTCAATGTATAATTGGGAGAATTATTCAGGTGCTTTTCAATTATGGGAAAATTAATATCCGACTTCTTTTGCAGGACAGGAAACATAGAAGCATCAGTAATCATTCGAATGCTCAAATCACTGGCTAGAACCCTACGTAACCGGTTTACAAAGACCTTACTGACGTCATCACAAAAGGAAATACGTTGTGTTCCACATGCGCGTGCTTCTTGCCGGACAGAGATCTTTCTTCTGATTATCAGTAATCAATCGTTACCGTAATGTTTGCTGATTCCAGCAATGTGCTCATATCCTAGAAAGATCGTTTCTCTGCAACGCAGCAGGATGGTGGAATTGATTACACATGCGCGAACAAAATGCTCTTTGGCCAATTCGCCGGCCGCTTTTTGAGACAGCAATAGGGTTGCGCAATTATTAAACGATTTTTAAGCATATGAACGTGAAGAGAAAATTTCGCAGTAGTTGAATGTTTTCGAGCCAGTGTTGGGAGCAATTAGGGTCTTCTGGCCTCCTGTTCCATCATGATCATAATGATGATTGACTTATCCGTTTTCATGGTGAAACAAAAGTATATGAAGTCTTTTTGTAGCAGAGTCATACTTTTTATCCGCAGACTTTCTTCACAATCAAAGAAACAAGTGGTCAAAAATAGATCGGTAATTGCTCAACCCTCATTGCTGCCTTACCCCGTGAATTGGCCATAGTCCACATTGCTTGCCCATGTGAATCAGTCTTATTTTCTCCGCTGAGTTGCAGAAAAACTGCCTTTTTAGGGTATAAACATAGCATTGAAATCAGCAAGCATTACGCTGTAGAACGATTGCCAATAGTCCAAAAAACGAGCTCTGTCCGGCGAGAAATATGCGCGCGAAAATATAGTTTTATTTGGATTTTACAGCGTAATAGAAGGATCTTTTCGAAAACCGAACGGCTCGAGTCAGTTTTCCAAGATTTCGAATCATTACTAACACTCCTATGAAAAGCTCCCGTCCAGCGAATAGGGTCTGATATTTTTATTTGTCCTTTTATAACAGAAATAATCATTATTGGCTATTTAATTTTTTGAACACTTTTGCACACTTTTTTTTGTTTCAAATGTAATTATTTTTTCTCAAACACTAGATCATAACGAGGTAGATTGACATTAGCAAATCGCATAGTGTAGTTGTAGTTTTTCATTTGTCGTAGATTCCAGTAAATCCAACGGAAATTTTCATTCTCTTCGGACCATATGCTGAAAATTACTAGGAAGTCGCTAGTCTTGCTACGGATCAGATACTGTAACGACGACTTACTGTCCGCGGAGAGCAAGTTGGCGAAAACGAGACCCTTTGGCCAATCGAAGCAATTCCTCGTAAACATCCACTTCCCCACCATTCATATCCATTAGTAGCAAATCAACAATTGAATTGTGGTAGATGTCACTCAACAAGTCTTCTGTAGAGACTAAAAATTTATGAGGAGACAAAAATAATTTTTTGCCGTTTGTTCCGAGTATTTTCTTAAGACCACGCTCATATTTCAGCATATCTCATATTTATTATTTTCCTTGATGGCAGTTCTGTGAATGATTCGTCGCCGTTTACTTTCAGTAGGAGGCTAGGAGATTCTCCCACCCTCCCCCTTCCTCGGTGGGCTAGCTAAAGACAAAGGGCCTGCTCGACTGACGAGGCTGTCAAGGCCAAAACACGTGTATCGGGTTGCACAAAAGCCCAATAATAGACCACATGACGTGTTGGCTCAAGTGATAATTGTGAGATATTTTTTTGCTCCATATGGCTTACTGATTCCTCGATACTTCGTTCTCGGGTCCAAGGGTATGGATTAACTGCACGATAGCGCTAACACCCGCTTTATTTCTTTTCTTTTAGGGATGCATTCATGCTAATTGTTGAGAGTAACGTAAGCATGTGAGGAACAAAAAGAAAATTACTACGTTTCTTTTCAAGGCAAAACCCTTCCCAGCTAGGATGGCCTAACTGAACTGATGAATCAGTCATTGTGGAATGCAACTCAGTTCGCTTGTAAATACACCTTAGGCAACCATAAAACGATAGGTCAATGGTAATAAGAGGATATAGTTTAGCAAGAAAAAGGAAAATAATTCGAAATCCGACGTGCTATTTCGTTGGTAAGGAGCTGAACAACACCTACTCCATACATGTGTTGAACATCTGAAAAACCTTCCGCTAGTCATCAATACACTGACTTGGTTCACAAATTATCTGTCACACGAGAGGGTGTAACAATGGAAATTCAGCCAGACCTTATACTTGTTCCAAAAGGGAACCGTCGTAGAATCAGCAACTATCGTTTAACCTGCATGCTGGTAGTCGTTTACAAATTCTTCACTCAAGTCACCTTAAATCCATTGATAGAACACTGGACGAACGACATCCTTGCGAACAAGTAGGGTTTCGCAAGTGTTCTAACATATCCACAATATAATAAGACTCATTGGAGTTTCAAGAGAGTACAAGAAACCGCTCTGCCTAATTTTCATCGATTTGATGAAGGCCTTTGATTTTTCCACCAAAGACAGCCATACTGGAAAGCCAAGGAGCCCCTATCTAGCACACAATGATTATGAAGACTTTGAAAAAATTCACCTTTCTATAACGATGTTGCTATCAAAGTAAAAAAGAAGTTCCGCAAGGCGACGCAATTTCGGCAAAATTATCTGCTGTCATCCTCCAAAACGTCATGCCAACATCAGAATGGGACATCATAGGAGTGAGAATCTATAGTCAACACATGCATCATTTTCATTTCGAGGACGACATCATTCTTATAATACCAGAAGGAGCCGAGCGAAGCGAATGTTAATCTTTCACAATAGGATTTGTGAATAGTAGGTCTCCGTCTGATTCTCATGAAACTCCCAGGACTGACAATCTATTAACCTCGGCATTGTTTGAATAAATAAGTATTTTCCTTTGTTCAGCCGTTCCGAGGTGTTATTGATATTATTTAATGAATATTAGCGAAGCAATGACACCTCATGAAAATGATGCCCATATAGAACAAGCCGATTTTTGATGCCCCAGTCACGTTCAATGGAATTAATATTCCCGAAAACTCCAATTACATCTGTCTAGGTCGAATAGTCAATATGTGCACAAACTTAGCTCCAGAGCTGAACATAAGGAAGCGAAACGTTGGAGAGCATTCAAAAATAGCGAGGATGTTGTGAATAAAACAAAGAACACCCGGCATTCTACCCAACTTGAGAGTTAACAATTAACCGCTAAGGTTTGTCACAACCTCAGAATATAAAGATAAAGGATAGAGCTCTCGGCGTTGATCAATCCATAAAGGGTGCACCATGCATTCGCCTTCATTATTAACTTCGTTTGAGGTGATTCAATGCATATCTGGCCTCTACAATGACTCGCGTTGGCCTCCTGCTGTACCGAGTCAGTGCTGCTTATCCTCCCAGACAAGTCTGAGACCATTCTCGTACCAATTTCCTGACCCCAGAGGGCCGGATGGCTTGGTGAGCCATTAGCGTGAGATCGAACCATTGACCTCGCGACGTGTGCGACGCAGAGCACCACTAACCACTGCGCCGCATGCGCTGTTATCTCAGAATATGTACCAGAAATTTGATCGCTACATAATAGGATGAAATCTGTAGGTTCTGTAAGATCTAGCATTCTGAAAAGTAAGGCGTTTCAAGTGGACGAGAGTCATTACCGCAGGATTCCCTTGCGATGTCAAACATACAACGGAAAGACACCCGACTCGATGACCCGATTTCTATAAGAAAAGCTTAAAAAAGTTATGCTGCTCAACGAATTTCTAGATCAAAGAGAACCTACTAGACTTATCTTGCACTTGATTGGTATGAATGAAATGTTACTGGTGCGAGCCACTCAACGATCAACGTGAGGGCAGATAATACACCGATGAATTACAGGCAAACTGTTCAAAAGGTTGAATGACACTTAAATGTTGCAATCGTAGAAGATCAGTGACGGCATTTTTTTTGTAAGTACCATCTTGGTAATTCTGGTGAAGTGGTTGCCTACCGAGAGTGCTTAATTTCCATTCGCCATCTACGGTTTCGTTCATATAGGCTGATCCAATGCCGACGCGATGAACATTTGTTCCCAGGCTTAAATAGAAACAAAATTATCAAAATCGATATGATACTGCTTCTGTGACTACTATGAATCTCAAACTATATCTGTTTTTTTTTGAGTTTGATCAGTTTACCGAGTTAAAGAATGTACAAAAAACAAGCAGGTAGAACCGCTTCGTAATTTGAATATAACGCCTCTCTAAATTTACCTTTCGGAGGATTTAATCGGTGTGATTACATGAAAGTTGGGCAAATGATAGAATGACAACGGAATGTCGTCCGCACTCAGGTCTCGATAGCTGAAACTGATAATTGGTTGCTAATGACAAAGATAGAGAGAGCGTAATTATTTTAGTGCCTAGATGTCTAATCTTTGAATTAATTTGCCGTCTGAATGAAAACTGTACTAGAATATAGATACCTTGCATGAACTTTTAATTGTTGATTCACTCTAAACCTCTCTATCCTATGAGATCTCAATAGATTCCGCGCTGCTTTTGGATACATTGCGCAGCATGGAATTGTAATACATGGTCTTCCCTTCAAAAGCGATTATTTCGACAGCTAGAAATATTCCTGCGATCTCACAAGTAAATCCAACGAGTTAGCCATGGTTGCTATAGATTATGAAGCTAGATCTTGTGTACCAGGAACGCATAGAAATTACTAATACCCTCTCGCGTATGTGAGTGATAGGCGAAATCACATAATACAAGCGATTTGTTCCACAATAAAGAAATTAAAGATCACCTTATTAATAGCACGTTACTATTTTGATCGAAATCTTCTGAGCAATAGAAAGGTAAATTTCTTCTAGATAAAATATGACATTCGGAATGTGTTCGCAAGTAATTGGTAAGACGATTCCGTTCTTCCTTCGGTGATCCTTAATGGACCAAAATTCGAGTCAATGAAGTATATGGTTACAGAAGTAGTAGAACAGCAAACTTCTTTGTAAGATGCATGAAAAGTCAAAGTAAATAGAATAGACTGTTCATCGGTAGTATGCATCAGGATAAGGTAGATCTCACTCACCTAGGCCAAAGACGGGAGCTATTGCTCGAGAAAGGAGTTCATTGGAGTCCAAGCGCTTCAAACTGACTTGATACTTGCAATTTTGGTTCCTATATCCACAAAAACCCGAGGATGTGGCACCGATCAATGCGTATCCTTTAGAGAAGAACAGCCAATAAAGTAATTGGTACCTGGCGAATTGTTTCATAAATTGTAAATTAACCAGTATTTTTAGACATTATGTCGCTTAGATACTCTTGCACTTTATAGCACTTTACAGCACAAAATAATAGGAACTTAAATAAATTTGCATTTATTCACTTATAGAGAAGTGCAAATACTTTTACATAAACTCCACCCTGTTCCACCTTTTTAGTGAAGCGTGTCTTTTGCTACTGCTCGAAGTATTAGTGATTGTTTGATAGCGTACGAGAGGATTTAATTTTAACTAAAAAAAACTAAAACTAAACTAAAAACTTAACTTAACTTTTTTTCCAAACAGCCTTTTTGTTGCGCTCTGACAGTAAAAATGGATTTTATTTTACACTTAGGCAATTTTCGTTGGACAAGTTTCTCCTTCAAAGTTTTAATAACCACTCGAGAGCACAAAATTGGGCAAATTCAATAATGTACGTGGTTATTAAAAAGGACCCCTCATTGTGCTGTAACACTCAAATGAAGATTGGTTTCGCAATTTGAATTATTTCCATGTACCTAAGAGAATTGAGTGGTTAGCATTTAGTAAAAAGTAAGAGTATTAGTAATTAGAATAGCTGTCAGCTCAACTGGGTTTATAAAGCGAAATCGCATACCCGACCAAACCTGTCAAAGGTTGGTGGCTGATAGCTAACATTGAGATGTTGAAGAATGAGTGGTCGGGCAAATGTTCCTCAGTGGTGTAGTGGTAGAGCACGCGTCCCCGGATTGGATGAAACGTGGGTTCGATTCGCGCCTAAGACCGCGTTTTTGCTCACCACTCAATTCTCTTATAATTCCAAAAAAGAATGATTTAAACTGAAAAACGAGGTTGTTACGCCAGGGTCATACACCGGTGTTTCGGAGGTACGTCCTCCTCGTCAGTGACCCCCGCCCCACATTCAGCCCTGCATTGAAGCAAGGAGGGAGGCGTATGTGGTGATGGAACAGTGTACAATGACACTGGTCCATCACCACCCCTCAGTCGATGGATTTTTGCTGTTAGATCAAAACTAAATCAAAAGATCGACTGTTTTTGAAACCCCGAAAAAAACATTTAATATAATTCCAAAAAAGAATGATTCTCTTAGGTACATAGAACACATCATAACAATGCGAAATGCATTGAAAAAAATACTATTAATGTTGAATTATTTCCCTTATCCGCACACTGTTTCGACTTTCGACCCCTTGAGGAGAACGTGTTTTCTGATTTCTTCTAGAGTTTTTGGTAATCATTGATAGCTTAGCTCTGGGAAATTTCGAAAATGTGCTTTATTTTTGAAACGGATCTTTGATGCATTGCAACACTAAGAATATTATTATGTTTCTTCACGAGCTTTGCTCGAGGACAGGGCTTTTCGCCAGACTGTTAGTAACCATTCGACACAACAAATTTCAAATATTCTGATAGCGCCTTTGATTTTCGAAAGAATGTCTTAGTGCGCTCTAGTTGCCAAAAGAGAGTTAGGTTTCGCGCCGCACGACAATGGCACCAAGCTTGCCTGTCAAAAAATGCTTGAATGTGAAACGAAATTTTATGTTCACTTCAATAACGCAGTAAGCAATCAGTTACAAAAATAAAGTAAACTGTTATAATTCTCGTGATTTGAGCTATCAAATTACTACTGAAACCTAAGCGAATTGGGTGCTGAGCAAAACACCGCCCAGGTGGGAGTCGCATCCGCGTTTCATCCATACCGGGGACGCCTGGTATTACTACACCACTGAGGCACATTCGCCTGTGTTTTTGCTCACCACTCAATTCGTACATGTGAAGCATCGTAACACTGCGAAAAAGCGGTGAAAATACTAGAATTCTCGAGTACTACTCAATTTTTGAAAAAAAGGAGGGAACACGTTTTTGCTAATGAGGCCGAAAGAGGATGGAGATAAGGTGAAAGTTTCAAAAGGTACTGAAATAACGTTTTCGCTTTTTCTTAGCTGATTTTTCAAGTACAACTCAGTGTCTTTCAAAACTAACCATTCGCCAATCACACGAGTAGCATCGTAACTGGCAACTGATTCCACGATTTATAGTCAATGCTAAGTAATGCGCTGTCGTATTCTGAAATGAGCATGACTAGCCCCTTTATGACGAACCAATTACAGCATGGCTAGTGATCGTATTGAAGTCAATAATTATTAGATAATCAGTAATCAAAGATGACGCGGCTGACTATTTTCTTGATGATGTAGCTTTTACTTTTTCGGTTCACAGAACAAGAAAAGAGGAACAAAAGAGCTTAAGGAGCTTTGTAACAAGTGGTTTCAGAATGCCATTCTGACAGGAACATATGTATAAAAGAGTGCACACATTGCTATGAGAGGGTGGCAACTTGAAAAAAATTTGTGAATAATGTCACATTACGAGCAACAAAAACATAAACCTAACTCTACTAATTGGCGAACGACATGAGGTTGATCGAAGCTCCGGAATTGGGAAGCATAAAGATCCAATCTAGCAATGTCATAGGTCCTACCACGAATAGCATACTCAATGTCCCATGTCATCCAGCGATTCCATTCGCTGAGTTCGGTAAAATAGTGTACCTCGACGTCACCTAGGATTAGATTGTAAGAGCAACGGGATATTAATTGCTCAAAGACTTAAGTTGTCTTCCTATTGATTGACAGAAAGAAAATACTTGAACGTTGCATACCTCCCAAGTGCTCAATAAGATCACTTCCTTCCGGTAAGAAAAACCGTCCACTTTTCTGCCTTTATATCTCGTTCAAACTTACCCAGTGATACACGATTTCCGGTAACAATCAACACTCGACTTAAAAAGCGTTACAAACTTATCTGTAATGTATTTCTTCTAGTTGATAGTTCATCCAAGTAACTTACTCAATCGGTCCGCTTTCCCCACATACCGTAAATAATTCGGATGCGTCACCATAATGTAGACTCTGATTGCATCTAAATCACTGATGGCATGAACGGAGCTGCTATAAAAGGAAAGTGTAGCGGTAATGTATGACCTAGGCTTTGTCTGGCCAAGCTCCGGCCAAAATATAATTAGATATACAATAGTAAAAAGAGCATTCACTTTGTAATTAGGTACAAATGGAATGCCTTGACTTAGCACGGACTTAGTGATTAAGTAAAAGAAAGGAAGAAGTGGAAAAGTGAACTGAGTGCAGGAAAACAAGCAGTAATAAAATGAAATTGTGAAACCATAGCATAACGTCTTTAGCGCGTTTCTAGGAAAAAGTGAGAAATCGTCGAAGCAACCCTTACTTGTACTGTTGTACCGCCAGCAATTCATTTAATCGTAGTCGCTCGGCAAGCCAATCGTTGATGAGTGGCGGTGCCTCAACATCGATCACATTCCATTCGATCAACGGAATTAACGCCAGCGGCGATGATGAGCTATAAACCACACGATAACGTTTATAAATCAGCATGAGCCAGCATGAGTGTATGAAAAGGAAAGCCGTTCTAAGACGGATATTTTGTCAATGATTAAAAAGTGACCAGGTTTCCTGATGAACAGATATGAGGTTGGTAACTAAGAAATTTATCTGACACGTTAGCGTACAAAATTAATGACTAATTCGGCAATTTCGCATTCTTCAGCTTACTATTCCCCTCCAAAGGATACGCCATTCATTGGATTACAATGAGATTTCTTTGACGTGCACTTCTGCACCTGTGCATACATATTGCCCTGCTTGCATTGAAGAGGAGCTCCGATCAATCACATTTCGATATTCAGTATTTAGTGGTAGTTCCTTGATATGGCTCACAATTCGTGTGGTCGTTCTTGTTCGTGCAGTTCGGAATGATTTGATGTTTCAAGCAGCGACAAAGTGTAAGGATCGTTTGAGTGACTTAGAGAATCTTTAGCCTTACCTAAATCCAATACATCAATAGATACATCCAATAATGTTGAGTGCTATGCAAAACTCTGGATTTGGAGCGGGATAACCTGTGCTCCACCTTTCAAGGGCACATACTAAATATCCCGTCGCGTAAGGTGAAAAAATCACTTCACATTGCAGAAATAACAAATCACTGCATGTCCAGTGATAAAACCACATAGCATTGTAGGGGTACAGTCAATTCCTCATGACTTTTATTGAATAATACCTTCAAATTCGCCAATTATTTTATATGTAGAGGGTATATCCCTTTACAAGGTATTGGCTCAAACGAAAAGCACCGTGCGACTAATGAGGCTGAAAGGTCGAAACACGTATCTTGCACTTTAGAAGTCCGGCAACAGACCTCATGTAAGGCTTAAAATACGTTATCAGATTATATAGGGTTATCTCATGTTTTTCAATAGAATCAGCGACATTTATGACTTAGGCCTAGTTCTCACGCGAAGCACGCAAATCCGAAGACCCTTGTAAATAATGGGTGCAAACAAAGACAATCAGCATAATGAAAGCTCTGAGAACTGCTATGCTCTAAGAGATATGTAAAAACAGCCGTATAAATGATAAAGAGAGTAAATTAATGAATGCAACCCGTCTTTCCAAAATCTGCTTTACGTTTGAGCCAAGCCGTGTATTATCACTTAAAAATTGATAAAATTAAAATGAAGTACAACTCATCTAGATCTATTTACATTATGTTGAGTTAAGATCTACATCAAAAATGACGTACGCTGCAGAACTGAAGAATGTTCCGGTATAAATCACTTCGTGACATTTGCGAATTAGCGCTACGATGAGGCCTATCAACAGTAGCCGCAAGGCCAACAATGTGTTAAGGCGACGGCACATCGTTCATTTGAAACAGCGGACCTGTCATCAAAGAATGTCAAGCAAAACGGCAGCCAGTTTGCTGAAGCACGATTCTTTGAAGATAATTTCGATTTATTATGGCACAAAGACTAAGGAGAGCGTATGGCACAATGGTTAGAGGCCCTGGAACACGTGTATAGTCGCTGACTCGCTCCCACACCGCAATAAACAAGCCTTTTCTTACTATGGTGTCGACAGTTTGTCGCCAAACTTGTACAAAGGGATTGAAAAATTGCCTAAATACATCAGTGGGCTCACCTAAGCTGAGATATAGGCCAAATAATTATTCAATCACCTTTACGAAGTTGTGGATAGATTTCATTGCATGACACAAAAACTGATCAACAGTGCAAAATTGTAAATTTGGCTTTGAAACAATTCCAAAACGCAGGTCTGATAATTTGAGTTTTTGTTGTCGCACGAATCAAGTCCTGACCCCTCAAAATCACAGGATTTGACTGTTCTGAGTCTAAGGTCGAAGAAGTTACACTTCAGTTTCCTCCAAGAAGATCGAATGGCAATATCTGCAGCAGTAAATCATATAAGCACGTCCAAACAAACAAAATCATAGTATTAGGGCAAAATCAAAAAACACTTACGCTTATGAGAAAGGTAAGTGCTTATTTTGAGTCAAAGTTCGGTGCTGAGTGTAATTCAGATTAAAATGAACAGTTACTTTTTGTGGGATTCTTTTCCCAAATATCGTCGTCATGCAGTTGCTGCAGATGGCTCTTAGATAAAATGTTTGTCAACCAAGGGACAAATTGGAAAAAAAGTCCTCAAATATTTTGTAATTAGTTAAGTTTGTGCACTAAATAGGGATACATATTATTCATAAAAGCATAAATACTAACCTGAAACATATATATATATATATATATTTATTTATATATATTTATATATATATATATGCACATGTATATAATGTATATAGCATGTTGCATGTATGCAATACTTAAAGTACTTGTGTACTCATGCTACGGCGCAACTACTAAAAAACGTGGTGAGAAATACGGTAAAGAAGTGTGGAAAGGCGAGCAGTATCAAGTATACGTTGAAGTGGAATGGATTAATACGGCAGTAGTTATCGGCGAGCTCGACCTTGAACCTGTCAGCCGCTCAATAACAATGTCAACTATTCTTGGTCGTCTCATAATCGGTGCCTTTCTCGCTTATCAAAGACAGAAAAACTACGGAAAAAGATTGCTAACATTACTCTTCTTAGTCTGTT
This sequence comes from Parelaphostrongylus tenuis, assembly GCA_019055375.1. NCBI lineage: Eukaryota > Metazoa > Nematoda > Chromadorea > Rhabditida > Metastrongylidae > Parelaphostrongylus > Parelaphostrongylus tenuis. The sequence continues at coordinate 61,318 of JAHQIW010007157.1, forward strand.
CTACAGGGTTAGTAAGTGGAAGCACACATAGTTACAAAAATTCCAATGAATATGGGAATAATTGCTTGTGAAGTTGTATTGGCACGTCCACAGTCAACGAAGAACTGCTTATCAGAAAGCATATAGACAAAACTTTGCAATAACTGAATTGAGTTACTACTGGAAGAGTGAGCTGAGAAACCACGTCCTATTGATAAACTACAAGTCCTACATTGACATAGTCCATTAGCTTATCAAGAAGCAGGCCTGTCCTTACGTCAGAATTGCAGTAAGCTATGTGCGGATGCTCTTTTAAGCAGAGCCAGTAAGAAATCTTGAGGAGGCTTGGGGCGAGAAATGTTTTTTCATACTTCTTTATCAAACCGTACAACAGCGGTCGACCTATGATGGTTATGTATGAAAGCTATATCTATGTCTGCTACACTACGCTACTCGATTACAGTTGATTACAAGGGCGAGTAAATCAATCAAAAATATTATGCAAAAAGGTTCAAATCTCGTAGCCTTGGTAGTATTGAGTTGAAGGCTGTCTGATTGAGCACAGTGGTTTCCAGAACTCGATCCAACTCCATCACACTGACGTCGATGAATTGGCAGCCGAGTGCTTTGTGATTGACGCTTATCCAAAGTCTGCTTAGTTGTTCCACTAATGCTTAATATTTTGTGACACTGAAATTCGGAGAAGAAAACTCGTGAGCTTTACAATATGACGAGGTTGTCATATTCTATATTCCGTCAAGTTCACCATGAGCATCCACTCACCATCATGTTGCCACTGTAAAGGACGTTCTTTCCACAATAAGTAAAAGCATTGTGTTATCCCATTTAAAATTAGTAAACTGAATCATCCTTCACAAAAAGCGGACAGTTGGGTGACCTAATTGCATAGCTATTTACAAACAGAGATTAGTCTACTACAAAGTAACGCAAATTTTACAGTGAGTGGGCTACCCATCTATTATTTCTTGAGTAAAAGTTCATTTACATCATTTCTGGTGTCTATACTTACCTATGAAAACTCATGAATTAGTATGCACTGATCTTGCATATGATGCTACATCATTATTGAAGGCTAGATCTTGAGTTGTGTAGAGGATCGACGAATAGAATACCATGTTTTCTCACCCTAGTAATGTCATGTCATGTCACCAAATGTTGCTACGCATTCCAACTTATACCACCGACACTCAAATGTTCTTGGACAATCTACACGGCGTGTCTCTCCAATAGCGCGCACGTGATGGAGTCCTTCGACGTAATTGCCTATAAAGGTAACCTGTCGAATGACTTGATACTGTAAACCATCCACGAGCTTGTACAACACCGAAGAGAATCAAACATGTGCAGCTTGTCGATTCAGCAGCTCATGGCTGTTTTGAATGAATACCTGAGTTGCTCAATTAATAGGTAGTCCGGAAACAATATCACACAGATGAAAGTGTTTACAGTGGGACAGCGGATGGCTCCAAGTCTTGCTACTGCCTTCATGCCGAAAGTGGGAGCTTCAGTAATTAATCTTCCACACATCAATCTGATGCAGATATGTTAATAATTACGCTACCTCCTGCACTCAAAAGATGACGGGCAGATGTTTCAGGTCATTGATCGAACACTCAGAGTATGCAAAATCCACCTATGAGATACTGAAAGAAAGCTTGTTTCCAATTTTCTGGAATCCAAATTATTAGACAATCCGATTGCGTAAACATTATTTGCACCACAAACCAACTGATAGAAGTATACTAGTACATTACCTCTCCTCTCACCCTTCACGTACAAAACAGACGCTCGTTAAAGGCTTGTTCGAAACTGACGCTAGTCTATGTGCGGGAGGATAGTAGAAAGTAAATTCTCTAAAATTGGCCGAGCAAATAGCCCACCACTAATTACGAAAATGTAGCTCTTTGAGAGTTTAGGGAAAATAATGCGGCCTAAAACCGCAATTCCACAGAAAGCAAGTTCTCTTTAATCTACTCTTGTCCTAAACGAAATAAGTATAGCTATAAAACTATGTTTCAAATGGATAGCCTCAAAGAAAACGGTCATAATGATTGAAATACCGCAGAATACTCTAAAGCGCCAGCTTGCTCGCAGTCGCTTATATGACCATCTATGTACAACATAAGTGTGCGTAACATAATCTAACGGTAAGATTGCATGAAAACGGCTACAGTTTACCTAATTTCCTATATAGCATGTGGCGATAAGTAAACTAGCAAAAAGGGTAGACCACTCTGTGTTTGCATAAAAAAACACCTATGGGCTAGCTCAAGGCTAAACTGCATATTCTACTAGGTTCGCATTAGACTCATGCACATAACAGGGCGCATCGATGAGGTAAAGTTGTAAACAATCTGATCCTTCTAGGCTCTGAGGAAGGCGAAATTGCCGTAACTCAGCTATTCGAAAAATTGCATTACAACAGCGTTGTGTTTGACTTAGGAAAAAAACTTGTGAATTCTACAATAGTTTTGATATTCAAGCAGAATTTTATTTAATGACGCCTTCGGAGGTGGTATGATGTTACAATAAGCTCATTGATGTACTGTGATGTACAAAAACTTCTGCGTCAGTCGGGACTCGAATTCACATTCGAAATCATCCGGGGACGTGTGCTCAACCGTTGCACTATCGACGCCCGTTTTGACACAACACTTTCTACACTGCAACGCATCTATCTGACGGTGACCATGCGTCAGTGGTCTGGCGTGGCTAATTGCTATCGACATTGAACCCACTCATTCTGCAGATAAAAGGTTGCTGAAAAGTTCTGAGAAAATGCTTGCAAAACATTTTTTAATGCATCTATTACACCCGAACAAAGACAAAACTAATAGTGGTGATGGCACAGTGTCATTGTACACTGTGCCGACATCACGTACGCCTCCCTCCTTGCTACAATGCAGGGCTTAGTGAGGGCAGTGGACTATTGACGAGGGAAGGGGGGGGGGGGGGGAGCGAGACCTCCGAAACACACGTGTATAGTCCTGGGTATCAACCTCGGGTAAGGCTTTGAACATTCTCGAAACTTTATACAAAACTAATAGTCAAACTATTACTTCTAGCCATTTTTCTACTTTTACTACGTTTACTATACTACTAAACACCGTACTTTTGCCAATTTTGTCTTCGTCCCAAGCCAATTTGATGCTTTCGCTTGCAACCGTTGCATCTGAAGCCAAGAGTCAATCGTGCATTATCAACAACCTAGTTTGCTCGCTAGTTAGCTCCGTGTTGAAATAAGTAGATAACTTATATACCAATCAACGCGGGAGAAGACGAGCTTTCAGATGATCCCAAAAAACACAAAAAGTGGCCGACACGTGAAAAAGTTACAAGAAATTTCTCACAACTTTTTCCCCAGACTGTTATTAAGTATTGATAATCAAACAGAATTTTTTTTCATTTTGCGACCTCTAGAGGAGGTATGATGCTACAATATACCCTACGATGCAGAGTGATGTGCAAAAACTTTCGCATCAACTGGGACTTGAACCCACGTTTCACTCTAACTGTGAATTATTGATGAATGCCGAGCTTAATAGAGAATCGGTCATAGGAAATACTACTACTGAGTTTTCCGATTTTGTAGTTCTATAACCGAGTATCACAAGGCAAACGAACTCCGGCACCATTCACTACAATTTCAATGAGAGTGCAAATAAAGAGCTATTGTTGGAAGCCGATTCGAACATGTGGTCGCCTCTCCATTCGACATTAATTCAGTGGAATCAACCGAGCACCAACTGATCGATCGTGGTTGAGTACAGCTACATCATTGCCGATTGTTTAGCCGCTTAGTGGATCTGCTGTTGTTCACACTTGTTGTTCTTGTTGTGGGAAGTTGTTCAAACTCGTACATTCCATTCGAACTAACTTTTTGTTTCTCATGACTAACAGTGATGGCATGAATATGTGAGTGTGACAATATGAAATGAACAAATTTTCGTAAAGTATTATTACTGACTCATGAATTTTTCTCAATTTTACACCGTACCATCGCTTTTTGTTGCTAACTTTTTTTGCGTTTCCGCCTTCCTCTTTGTTATGAGCACTCAAATATGAATTACCAGAGAGAAACTTTGTGTACAAATGAAGTTTTCTGTAACTCTTCTTTCATCATTGAATTCCAAACACTTACTACCATTTCATATTCAAAACCTCAGAGAAAAAGAATCAGTTTTACGAAATCTGTTCATATTATTGGTTGTTTCAATTTCGTGATATTGAAACAACATTCTGTAATTCTGAACAGGATTGTACAAATAAGCAAATTTGAAACTATCGAGGCTAGTTGTTGTGAAGAACATTATAAAGCTGATTTCTAAGTGACTAAACAACTTCATTTTATCTAACTGCGGTTTCTTATATTCCCTAATAATGCTATATGTGTCACTCATAAATTACTTCATAGGAACTCGACCCTTCAAAGGCTTTCTCTTGTTAAAAAAGTGTAGGGTTTTCATCTTCAATGATATGTTATGTGTTCAGTACAATTTTTGCTCGAGTCTCAAAAGGTATAATTGGAACGATTTACATATCATCCCCGGCTACTTTATCTTTTGTAGTGGGCTAGTAAGAATTTGCCACCTCGATTTCTCCAAAGGTGGTCACCGTTTTGCGACACTAGTTTACTCCTAGATGAAGTTTGGGCCAAAAAGATCGACCTCGTTCTCAGCTTAAGTAGTCCATCGGATTTGATGAACAGTAGTAATTAGCGATAAGAATAAGAAATAAACTTATTGAAGTTGATTAATTTCTGAAAAATGCGCCATGCATTCAATCTCATCCAGCATAGGAGGTGACTGAATGCACATTAACCTTTACCATAACTCGCGGTGACCTATCATGTGATCAGCTCAGTGCTGCTGATCTTCCTTACAAGTCTAGTCCCAATTAGTGGACTCTGGAGAAGTGTAAAGCATGGTGAGCCCTGAACGCAGGGTCGCACCATTTACCAGTTGTAACGCAAGGCACCTCTAATCACTGTGCTACACACGCTCTTTATCGACGATATGAAAATAAAGTCTTTGTAGTCCTTAGATTATTCGAAAGACAGGAGACATTTTAAAGCTCTTCCGATCAACTTGATACCGATTTCGCTGATTTTTTTTACCACATTTTCAATTTTGAACCCTCAAAACATATACGTTGTTGTGACTTAAGTTACAACACTGTCGATGCATCTTATACCATTCAAGTTTTTGAATTCATGTCAAAATTTTTTATGTAGAAACTCTAGCTTTCACCGCCTAGAACATCGCTGTTTGTTAAGATAATTTTTTCTCACAATTTATTATTCGTATTAAACAAATTCAGCAGGAAATTAGTACAGTAGTGGAATATGCCGCTTTATTGAGAAGCCAACAAAATATTTTTGCCTAAAATTTAATATTATGGCTAACTCATCAGTGCCAACGCCATCTTCAGAATACACTGATACGATTTGAGAGCTTTTAGTGGTTTTTCTTCCTATCTGAAATTCTGCCGCTGTGACAACGTCATGTGACAGCTTCCCAGAATTCAAAATCTTTCTTGATCGACTGCTGCGCACATTTCTTGTTATGATAACATTTTATCCTACAGGAGTTGGAACAGTATCATCCCTTGCAAACAGCAAAGTAATTTTCTTAATGCCGATTTCATTTGAGTGAAACTATACCCGTCAAAATGATTTCAAATAGAAGTGTGAAAACCCACAAAATATAACCGAAAAACTAGAGTCTTGCAGCTGACATTTCTTTTTGATGTAAGCCTGATGTAAGCAGCTGTGCTTATGCACAACGAACATGAAAATTAACAGCCTTTTTTGGGCTAATAGAATCAGACACCTCACCAGCATTCACTCTAAGATAACAAAATTGGATATAGGAAATGTAAACTCTTCCATTAGCATAGAATCTCTATGGGAATCTTAATACATTGGTCAACAACAGCTCATGGAGACACTAGAATTGTGAAATAATGAGAGCATCTGGAAATCCCATGAGGCAAAAACAGTAAGAAAATGTTTTAACAATAAAAAGAGCAAGTGATGTTACAATTAAGCGTTCTGTGGTATATTCAACAAGTATCTGATTATTCAGCAACGAACAAAGATCGTTTTGAGTGTGATTCAGCTTGCGTGCCAACGGATTCCTAATCATCTCATAACAGTGGACTCTCTTCACCTAATCTCCCGGCCTGATGATCACGTCTTAACGTCATTGAGTGATATCATTTCTTCTAATGGCCGTGAATTTTAATGGCGGTTCAAGCGGTTGGAGATAGGTGTGCTGAGGATTCAATGATGGAAATATCACAGCATTCAACGGTCTGAGTGATACCTAAAACTTCCAACCTCAGACGACAATTGGACCCGTATTTCAACCTTTCCGCGGACACGTGCTAAGCAATTGCACTACCGAAGCTCCTGTTGGTTACTACTCTTTCTGCGATACAAGGTATCGGTCTATCAACAATCAACCGTCAACAGTTATGTTAGGAGGACGAACCTCCGAAACACCGGTGTATGACCCTGGGCGTACCAACCCCTTTTGGAGCTTAAATCATTCTTTTTTGGAATTATATTGAATGTTTTTTGGGGGTTTTAAAAACAGTCGATCTTTTGATATAGTTTTGATCTAACAGCAAAAATCTATCGACTGAGAGGTGGTGATGGTACAGTGTCATAGTACACTGTGCCATCACCACATACGCCTCCCTCCTTGCTTCAATGCAGGGCTGAATGTGGGGCGGGGGTCCACTGATGAGGAGGACGAACCTCCGAAACACCGGTGTATGACCCTGGGCGTACCAACCCCTTTTTGGAGCTTAAATCATTCTTTTTTGGAATTATATTGAATGTTTTTTGGGGTTTTAAAAACAGTCGATCTTTTGATATAGTTATGTTAGTTTGGCGGTCGGCAGCTGGCGCACCGATACCATTCTATCACAGAAAGAGTGCTAACATAACAGGACCCTCGGTAGTGTTGATTAGCACGTATCTGTGGAAAGTTTGAAATTCGTGATTTTATTTCGATTGCCGTCTGAGATTCAAAGTTCACTCATATAACTGAACATTATCGGATATACATATTTTTTGACATCATACAAGTGCCAGAAATAGTTGATAGAAAGAGAGGTGTTAAATATCGCAGCATTGTTGGCCCGCAGTTTTTCAATCATACTCTATAAAAATAGCATGGACAAGGCGATCACAAAATCTTTGATAGAATCGGAATCATGTGAGCCACTCATAGAGATCGTCCTTGTGAAGTTCACCAACTGAATAAACTTATAGACTTATAAATATAGACAAGGTAAGCTGATATAGAATGCATATTGACTGTTCCGTTCTCATCATCGCTCCTACATCTTCTTCTCCTATTGGGCTATTTCTTTGCTATTTCTCGTTTTCATTTCCCTCCCTCCTGTCTATCTCTCCCTCTCTTTCTCTCGCTCTCCTTCCTATCTTTCCTGTCTCTCTACCTCTTTCCTGCTCTGTCTTCACTTCTCACTATGATTCACATTTATGCTATTCTTTTCTTTTCTCTTGATTCTATGGAACAACTTACTTCTACTGCTCGATATTTTGCTGAAGAGTGCTTTTCTTTTACATCGCAATTCCTCTTGCTCTCAGTTGCTTCCTCTTTTTTACCTACATTCTATTTTGCTCAGTCACTGCCTTAATGCCAGCCTGCTCACGTGAGTTTGATGTTAAACCTTTGCCTGTTTGTCCCTCAGTCTCTTTATCGCCCTTTTGGTGTGGCCTTCTTATATACATACCTACGCTCATTTCATGCTCTACACGATCTCTATTAGTATTGCTATCGTTTCCATAATTTTCACTTCATTCCTTTCGCAATATCCTCTCATACACGTGCTTGCCATGGTGAAAAACGTGGTATACGGTAGTCTCGCCCATCATTCTGTTGCAGACTTTCAGCTTAACCTTGCAGTAATCTTTCCTACTTCTTATTTTATCTCTCCACTATCCACCATGATGATACAACTTCGAAAAATTATTCAGTGTCAGACTTGGACAACCTCAATAAGTCTCTTGTCCGTTCTTCGATTTTCATACAGCAATTACCTTTAAAGATTACTGCTCGGCTTCTACTTCATCGTAACACTTTTATTCATTAAATGCCCTAAGTAATTCTGAATTTGTATAAATCGAAAGTGCCTAGCGGAAAGTGTGAATATTTACACGTCGGTTCCTTAATAGGGAATATCTTTCCCCATAACTGACTGGACCGAAAGGCACCGTGCGACTGACGAGAATGTAATAGCGAAACACGTGTCTTCTTGCACTGTATAAGTGCCCAAAACGAATCTATTGAAAGGTTCAAGATATGTTAACAGATTGAATCGAGAGTCTCGGATCAAAGGCAAGTCTTAGCTCCTTCAATGTTAGGTATTCATTCTAAGCAGATAAAAGTCCTAATAAGCAGTTTATATGAAATAAAGGTTATAGATCTAATTTGTCATACATTTTGTTTGGAGTGTTTTTAGAACTCGCTCAAGACAATAAATTTGATAATATGTTATTTCAGCCTATCATGAAGAAACGCGTTCTCGCCAGTTGCACGGTACCTTTTGTTTAGTCAGTTCCATGGAGAGATACCTCTTTACAAAGAGGAACCGACGTCGAACTTTTTACACGCGCCGTTATTAGAAAAAATTGCCGAAATGGCACTGTTCTACACTCGTTCTGCTCGTGAGTGGTAGAACATGATTGTCATACGACGTTACGTCGTCTGTGTAAAGGGATATCTCTCCGCGGAAGTTACTGAACCGAAAGGTACCGTGCAACTGACGAAACTGTAATGTCGAAACACGTCTTTTGCATTGTTTAAGTGTCAAAGCAAACCTTATGAAAGGTTCAGTAATATGTTGAGAATCAAATTGCCTTCATGATGATCGAACTGAGTAGGAAGGTCTGGAATGTCCGGAAAATTCATTTGTGTTTTCGAGATAGCTTTAAAAGAACACAATTGAAATCCATATAAGAAACTTCTCAACTAAAGACTCATTGATGGTTTCCTTTATGATTTGGTCAATACCAGGGGTTAACATGTAAAGATTATCCAACTAAAATTTCAACGTCTTCATCTTCTCCAAAATCAGAGTCTTATATATGAAGACACCACCACTAAGGTTTGTCATGTAAGTGTACTAGGGCAAAGGGTTCGATTCGAGTGACCCGAAGACGAAGATCCACAACGAGGACAAGCGACTCGAATGATCGGCTCTGAAGAGGTGGAAGACGTCGACACGTCGACGTCATCGCTTTGCTTCCACAACTGTGTTGAGCTTTGTTCTTCAAAGCATTATTGATATGCAACGCGAGTTTGGCACATTCGATAATCATTTAAGGGCCGCAACATAAATCTGCAATATGGGCGAAGAGCGATTTTCGTTATTCAATTAGGGTTCGCTTCTCCGCCTTGGAACAATTTTTGGATCTGAAACATTGACTTGACACATTTCTAGGCCCTGTGAGTCATCATTTAGGCCAAATATGCTTCGTTGCTTGCAATGGAGATGAATAAGTAGCACCTTTAAGGACTTTGTCAATACCGAAGGTTTATACTCTTATCGTTTTTACTGTTCTGAATTGGCGAAATTTTCTCATTGGATCTCAATGTTTCTTTTCGCTGATGTCATCGTATCATTGTCGTATGATGCGTCTGCAATGAATCACATCATGTGAACACCGTGTCAGCATTCTCTCGTTGTTACGTTCTCTCAAATGGTCAATTACGTGATATTTCAAGATATTTAGTATATTACTAACTGGTCTTCCCATTACATAACGCGAGTTTTCGCGATACAGCCTTCCACCCAGCACATCGTCGTCTACGTTTGAAGAACGCTCAGAGTGTGATTCTTATCAAGTACACTGATTACGATATCAAGATTCCATAAACTATATTCGAATAGTTTCACCGAAAGACACTACCGCAGTCCATCGTGTCCCTGTATACGAGTTCTTCGGTTGTACTCCTTCGTCCTCTGGAATGAAACTACATTTTGGACGAAAGTGTGGTGGAAGAAGCGGAAAAAAATTTTGATTCTGCTTTATGTTTATTCAAACCATCTCGTACGGGACCTCGGCCGTGGCCGATTGGTACTGATGTTCGTTGGGGCCCCCGTGAAGCCGAGCTCCACCCCCCTCGCCACCTTTTTCCGGCAGTTAACAACAACGACGTCCTATGGAATGTCACAGCCAGGCTATCCTCGATATTGAAAAGAGACTCGCTCAACCAGTATTTTACGCCATTCAAGAAAAAGACGAAAAATGAATTGGATGCTAGAAGCACTGGGATCCACAAAGTGAAAAAAAACACTGTGATGACGGATTAGATAAGGTGCTAAAGTGCTAAAGTGAACATTCTCAGAACAGAAATGGAGAAGATACTACACTCAATAAGAAAAAAACTCATAGCGGATGGAAATTTTGAGAATTTGCGCATAACTTTCTTCATGCCCTAATAGAAAGTTATATTGTGCTTCTACTGATATACGGAAGAACACCAAAGTTTTGTGAGAAACGAAAATGCATATGTTTATAAGTAAAGTCAGTCGACTAATGGGATCCTAGGTAATTGGAACGTGCATCAGGAAGTAGGGTGATAAGCGAAGCACTAAATTCGTGCCTCCTCCCCCTTGCCCTCCAACAATCTACTGCAGTCAGTCGAAGAACTGTAGGAAACGCATATGTTTGACACACCTCCACAACTACAAGGACAATCGTCCCAATCAGCATCCTCCGTCGTTCTTTAGAAAAAACGAGATCCTTAGGCAGCATCTGAAGCAACGCGTGAAACTTTTGAAGACTTTTATGGAGGATGAAAGCGTTAAAACGAATTGAATGCAAGAAGTGCTGGGATTTGCACAGTGATAATGACGGCGGCTCGTGTAAAAAAAGTAAGAAGAATTGACTATTGATTGCCTCGAATTTTTACGGCAAGCGAGGGCGAAATGCGCCACGTTTCTATTCGCACTAATTTTAATGGAGTGAAATCGCACTTCAAAAGGAAAAGCTCATTCATTTTACATTGGTTTAGATATAGTGAAAACCACTAAAATGCAGAAACCAAGAAGATAAAAACTGAACGAGAAAGAAATTTCATACAGAGTCAAATGAAATTACGACATTGGCAGTAAAATTAGTAAAACTTTTTCTGATAAGATCTCGAGTCCTATTCATTTATCTGGGGCACCGTGGCTGAATGCTTGTGATGCTTGTTACGGCACGCGTGAAGCCGAGCTCCACTCCTTCCACCAGCAGTTAAGAAGGACGTCCTATGGAACGCCACAGCCAGGCTATCTCGAGATTGCAAGAAAGCATGTTGGACCAGTATTCTGCGTCATTCAAGAAAAAGACGAAGAACGAATGAGTGCTAGAAGTGCTGGGATCCGCACAGTAAAAATTGTGATGACGGGTCGCGTATACAGTAAATAGTAATATTCATCTACTTAAGGAGTTCTGAAAGAGGATTACATACGAAGAAGACTTTAAAAATTCTTGATGGAAGGCGTGATTACCGACAGATGGAGTACTACATCATGGAAGATTTCTATTAGAAAAACTCCTCTATGTTTTGCTTCAACAGATGTCTTTACTTGTTTTAAAGATTTCTGAATTCAAAATTCTTCAAGAAATATCTTGTACGCAAATAGTGCCTTACTCTGAATTCACTTAATGTTACATTCATGAGATTGTTTTGTGCTATTACTAGAACATTTTAATGTTAAATTTTGTGACTTAATGGATCGAAATCATCAGTAGGTTGGTCTGATGTCATGTAAACATCATATTGAACTTTATTTAGTAAAACAATGCATCATTAAAATAATTTTGGATTAGGACGACCGTTGTCTAAAAGAAATTTCTAATTCAGCGTTCTCATATCAGTGTGTTGTTACAAGTTTATGTCCAAGAAGCTGAGTGATATGCAAAATTTCAGGTGGTAGTTGAACACCTGTTTTTACTCATATCGGGAAGTGTTTATCACTTCTTCACCATGACCGTCGCTGTGCTATTATTGCTCGCTGTGCGTGAAACGCAGGTGCAATTCCGGCCTTGAGTTAAAATTTATGCATATTACTCAGCATAATTGAATATGTAATTAGAACAGCCACAACCAGTTACTCGGGAATTTTGAGAGCTAACTTTATTCACAGCCAGCACAAGACTGACATGTCTTGTTGCAAGTCGGTGGGCTGACGCTTCGGGGACTTTGCCTTCCTCAGAACGTGAGCATATTCACATAACGCATTCATTCGTATACGTATGAGAATTATTTTTAGTGTATCACCTGCATCACCTGTCGTCCCGTTAATCGTCGAGTAACTCGGGCAGGTACCAGCAACACTTTCATTTTTCCCAATCTCGTGCAAGAGTAGCCCAGTGGGTTCTCGTCGCTCTAGGGATTCGCTAAACTTCATATCTCTCTTCTATGCCTATCGTAAAGAAATCGGACCATAAGGTCGGTAGTCTTTCTGAAGAGCGCTTGATGTCCCGAGGAATCCAGTCGGTGACGGCTCTCGTCCATCGGTTGCCGTTGAAGCGCATCACGTGTCCGGTTCACGTTATTTATGATATCCTGGCGTGTAGAACGGCGTCTTTGATTTTCGATCGTTAACGTAGGTCGGAACTTGGAATCTTTTCTCTTATTTCCGAGATACGTTATACTCCTAGCATCGACCTTTCGACTGCGCGTTCGATAACGCCAAGTGATCTTTTATCCTGCTGACGTAGCCACCACGTTTCTGCTGCATACGTTAGGGCAGGGATAACCGTCGAGTGGGAAAGGTGAACACGGAATCGGATGTTCTTTGTTCTCTTCACTACATCTTCGATGCTCCTAAACGTTCCCCAAGTTGCTCGTTTCCTCCTACTGAACTCTGGAGCTAGGTTGTCCATTATGTTGATTTCACGACCTAGATAGACGTAAATGGAGCTTCCGGAGATTTTCGTTCCGATGAGCGTGAATAGGGGCATTCAGAACACATCCGTTCCTCATGAACATCGTTTTCGTTAAATTTAGTTAGAGACCAATCTTTCCACAGGCGTTGTTGAAATCGGTCAACATTCGTTCCGCTTGGCTGATTCTTGGTGTTATAAGGACGATATCATCAGCAAAGCAAAGATGGTTTGATTGTCGACCGCCACTTTTCACTCCCACTTCGCCCATTCTAATGTTCGCATGACGTTTTGGAGGGATAATTTTGGCGAAATTGTATCGCCTGTCAACTCCTCCTCTTACGTCAATGGTAATATTGAAGTATAATGGTGATATTTTGGTCGTAAAATCTTTATGTAGCTCACGAAGGATCATTACGTACCGAGTGGAGACGCCCTGGTTATCCAGAGCCTCTACAAGCCGCTTCTGTTTTCACTGAATTAAAGGCTTTCTTCAAATTGATGAAAGTGAGGCAGAGCGGATGTTTGTACTCTTATGTAACTTCAATGACTCTTATGTGTGGATGTGGTCTATGATACTAAATTCTTTTCGGAACCCGGCTTGTTCGCATGGCTGCTGTTCGTACAGTGTTCCGTCAATCCTGTTTAGGATGGCTCGAGCGGAGAGCTTATAAAGAACGGACAGCGAGCAGATTGGGCGATATTTGCCTATGTCGTGAAAATCTCCTCTTTTTAGTGTGTACGAAGAATTTATGATATTTATATTTATAAACGTTACCTTCTCAGAAGAAGCAGTTCACCTTGTTATGCAGGAGTGTTTTTTCTTATGATGTTCTTTGCGCGGGATAACGTGTAAACCATCCCCATGTCAGTAGCGTTTAAAGAGCAGAAATTTCAGCTGTTATCCAGACTAGAAAATCAATCTATGATAGGGGTTATATGCTTAGTTATGTTCTGACCCTCTCCCTCCATGTTTCTTCTACTCGAAAAATTCCTTAAAACGATAGCTAACCTCTAAATTTACATAAATCGACCAATTTTTACTCAAAATCCTTAGCTTGTTAATGAAAGAGATTATGCACCCTAAAACTAGCTGTATTTGTCTAGTTAGTATGAAATGCTTAGTAACACCACAATTCGATTGTGATTTACTACTGCATGTGATCAACAAGTTATTGACGAAGCGATTTCCATCATTCCAGAGGACGATGCTTAGCGACTGATCTCGAAAGCTTAGAAATGTCATCATACACCACACTATTATAGACCATTCCGGTTCCTCCGCTGCACACTCCAAAATATATTTTGCAAAATATTTCACTATCATGTTGGTTTTTCTTTCAAATAAACTACAATAATTGATGTATAGCCCATATTTTAGCGTTGAATTACTCATCTAAGAATGTAGAGTGGTAAACAAAGTTCGAGCTCAGCCGGGAATTGAACCCGCGTTTCACCCTTACCTGGGACGCATATTAGCGCTACATCACTAAGGGCACCTCTTTGCGTCCACTATTTCCTCGATGTGAAGAATTGAAGCTGTTAAGAACAAACTCTTAGCGTGTTTAGTCTGTTGAACACAATTTGGCATTGAACCCAGTTGAGCTGACAGCTGACATATCTGCGTGGCACTCAACTTCTTAGATGGATTCCAACGATAATTGATTATTTGAAGAAAAAAAAAGAGCTCATAGCAATGTTATAAATTTTTAATTAGTAAAATAATGAGCGAAGTAAAAGATAAGGAACTATATTTCTCTTTTTTCACTATCGATGATTTTGGCACTCATGCGACAATTCAAAACATCGTTGTAGTGTAACACCAATTTCTTAAACGTCACTAGTTTCATTTCAAATGCTGCAAATTGAATGACTAGCTGGTGTCATAGATTCGGCACGTATTGTGCAACTTTGTCACTTTATGACCATATCATGATTTTGATGCACGAATAATCGAATGGTTTAGAAGTAAGCCAATACGTTCCAGCCAGAGTGAGTGTAGCCACAGTGGCTAGAGGTACTATGCCATACATACGAGATTGTTGTTAGGTGCGATCTCGCTCTTTGGGTTCAACATGGCTTCCTTTTATTCGGGATCGACAATTTACTAAAGAACTTGGCTAGGAGCGTAGTAGAACGTAGTTCGGGACATCTCTAAGCTACCACAGGCCACTATATAGACTAGATATATGTGTATATATACAATTACGGGTACAATACGTATATATATATATATATATATATATATATATATATATATATATATATATGGAACACCTCTAACAGTGCTCGATGAATTTAATTGTATGGCTCATTCCTTACGCACTGAGCAACGCCAAATACTTCGACCTTCTAACCTATATTTCAGCTCATTGAAGCTTAGTAATTGAAACAGAAACCACTAAAATTAGTAGATCCTTATAAATGGTGCGAAGTTTTTTGCTCTCTTATGAATGAAATTCGGAGTCTCCTGGAATTTGTGAGTCTTTTCTCATAACTTTTTCTTTAGAAATTCTATTTCATGCAGTGATACTATGGATAAGCGGTGTTTTGTTCAATAAGGCGCTATAAGACGGTTTTGGTTCACTGTCTCTCATCCATCAATTTCTTAAGCTTTCTTTTGTTCTACCATTTTTTTGATAGCGTATTAAGGAAATCAGGAAGCTGTACTATCGCAGCCATAGCACGATGATTCTTCTACATTCGCTGAGCCCCCAAATGTTCGTATGTTCCTATATGGAAAATACAACCCGTCTGTCAACTTAGTGGTCTACTCATCAGTCGACGCTGAGTCGCTTGCTTTGTCTATATACCCGTTCAACAAATTTACATAATGTTCTTCCTACCAATTACTTCAATCTGACCCTCATCAGTCACTGAGAGCTTTCAACGTTACAAATAGTCTCTTACAGACGCGCTCACCGCTTTCGAGTGAGAACCTCTCTGATTGATGATCAGCCACTGGTGAAACCGAGGCTTGTGGAGGCGTTTGTAGACTATTCAAGGAAGAATCGATGGGATGCAAAACACACAGCAGGCAGGCGATCGACAGATTTCTTCACGAATATCCTAGAAGAAGAACACATGCCGACAAATACACAGCAGCAATTTGGGTTTTCTACTCATACCGAATTGAGTTGCTCGACGACCAACGCGAGAACAAGTGATGAAGTCAATTTAAATACTTGATAGTAGCCTCAGTACTCCTACTTTGCAAGGATTTATTCCTTGTTTGCATCCAATTCATCCGATCTCATTATGGACTCAAAATAATAGCACCAAAGATATCAACTAAAGACGTGTTTCTGAGTTCTCCACTGTGAACTCGCTGATGACAGCAAGATGTAGTAAGATGAAGATCCATAACGTTAACACAGTATCCTAAGAACCAGAATCCGGGATTTTTACTCAGCATATTGTGAGAAGCACAGCATTGAAGCGCAGTGAGTTTCAACTATCCAACGATCACACTATTTTGGCTGAAATTCTTCAACACCATCGTTAGGCTTATACTCATATGTAAATCACAACAATAGGGGTCAAACTTGCTTGATTGAAGAAATGTCCATTTTCAACACGCCTGCAGTTGCGAAGAAAGCAAAAAGAAAGTAAACTAAAAAGTTTATATTTCAATCTGGAGTACCTTCAAAACTTTCTTGTCTCGTTAAAAAGAATCTTCATTGATGCTTGTAAATCTGGGACAGCCCCAGGGATTAATATTATAAAACTCTCAATAGGTCACCTACGGTTTAAGAAGGCATTTGGTGAAAATCATGTTATAGTTGTACTATCCACTGTTGGAATACGCAATCTATTAACTAGACACAAATGTAGTATAGTGAGTTCAATCACACCTTTCGAATCGTTAACAGACATTAAATTCAATCGACAACGTAGGAATGTTCATTACCTTTATCAAGATGACACTTCCCGAACAGATGTAAAGGTAGTCGAATACAACAGCGAAGCAATAAAGTTGTCATCAAGTGTTGTCCGTGCGTAATGTTCGGCAATTTTTAGAACCATTATCGTGAAATCGCACGTTTAGCTCACATGTTCGGAATTCCTATCAATACGCCTTGAAACCTCGTTCTTTTATCCATTTTTTTCTGCGAAATTCACAAGTGGCCCATTCAGCAAACAAAAAGTACCAGCAAAGTTAGAGGTTTGAAAGCTACGATGTGATGTTGCTTTTTGACCGCTATGGGTTCTTAATTCTTTGAGTTGCTCAGCTTACAAGAGTTCGCTACATAACTTTATTCGATTAACATTTCGACGTCAGTGGACTACCACTCGAATGATAGGTAACGTTACTCGGATGTGTCTTTTATAAAGAACGCTGATTGATTATCAAATATATTTGACTTTTCTTGACGACAATTTATAATTAAAATATGCATAGGGAAGAAAGCGGAGTGGTTAGTGACGCAGATCACTAGGAACCAAGGTACTGGCTCGATCTCCTCTTCAACGGTCCCTTGCACTCGACGTGGGGAAAGCCGTGGTTCATTTTGTATAACCTTTTTCGCAGTGTTATGACGTTCTGAATACATGACTGATGGTGTTGAGTGGTGCGCAAACATTCGATTCCAGGCGGAATTGGACTCGCGTTTCACCTACACTGAGGGTGAAAAATACCACTACACCACTGGGGCTACCGCTTTGCTCTCACTCTCTCTTCGTTATAAGCTATCGGAGTTGTCAACAATCAATTTTTTACGGCTTTGGTCTGGTTAGCGCATGCCATGCATAGAACTCAAGCTGACAACTACTGTATATGTGTATTTTTCGAAGATTCGATTTCTTTCTGTTATACGAAAACAGAAAAATAGACGGCTCCTTTCGCTGGGCATGAAATTTCCATAAGAGATAGATGGAATTATTTGAAAATTAGAAAACGAGCTACTACACTACCTACTCGTTTTTTTCGGAAACCTTTTTATAGCGCTGTAGCAAAAAGAAACCGTTTGTGTTGCCATACGCATATTTCTTGCAGATAGAACTCTTTCCACAAAATATAAGTCATTATTCGATAGAATAAATTTCGTTGATTTTAATGCTATGCTTACTTTCTAAAATGAGCGATTCGCTGCAGTGTAGCAGGGGAAATATGAATGAAATCACATACGCGGCGCATTGCTGGTCAACAAGTGTGTAAGGGGTCGGCCGTGGGTCCATACGCGACCAGTTATTTGCGCTAGCGCAACTCACTTCTATACTGCAACTTTTGTCCTTAAATCTAGAATTTTTCTTCGCTTTGCAAGAAACTAGAGATAAAATTCTGATACAACAGCATTTCCTGTAACGTTCATATGCTTTTCGTCTTGACACGAAGTGATGTTTCCGCGTCGACTACAAATAGTAGTAGGATGAGTAGCCGGACGGCATGTGATACTGATGAGACGCCGAAACGTACGTCTGCTACTGGAGATGCCATGCTAGCCTTCCGAAAGGCTCAAAACATTGAATCGGACTATATTGAATTTTTAAGCAAAAAAGTCGATTGGAAAGTATTCTTGCATATGCTCCATCACAGCCGTAAGCCATGCAATAGACAGACAAACAATCACCCTGGAAGAACACAACATCAATTGATTATTTGAACTGACGTCAAGTGATACTTCTTTGACAACGATTCCTAAAATTAGTAGGGACGAGCCGCTGAATGACATGTCGTACTGATGAGGCTTGCGAGAAAACAGAAACGTACATCTACCATTGGCGCAGCCATACCAGACCTCTGCAAAACTTGAGACATTCTATCAGACAACATTAGATTTTATTTTTGAATTTCTGATTTTCTTAGATTTTTACTTTATTTGAATTCGAATTTTTTATCGTCGTCGGCTACATTTTTATAGGGCAACGTAGGAGTTCCGTGAGGATTGTCTAAAGGTGGAGAGGACTGCCCGACTGACAAGACTGTAATGCCGAAACACGTTTATCGGGCTGCGCACAAGACCCATTGACAAACCACATGACATGTCGACTGAAATAATAATTATGAATGCTTCGATGTTATAAATACATATCCAAGAATGGTGAACGGTATGCAAAGATGTTGCCTATGGCACCTTTGATAGTTTCTATCGAAAAAAGAGTGGTATCGAAGCTGCGGCCCTGGTGGTGCAGTAGTAGTAACGCGCTTCACGGTATAGGTGAAATGCCGGCTCAGCTTTCGTTTGGGATCAGATGTTTTGTATACCATTCAACATACTCGGAGATGTATTTGTCGTAAGAGGAATCGACTCGACCAACATTTTACGACTTCTGACAAAGAAGAAATTATTAAGTTGTAGTTGGTACAACACGGAGATATGTGAACAGCTCTGTGGAAGACGAATGTGAGGAAAAGAACCGAATGCAAGTGCTGCAATCTGCGCGAGTGAATGTGAACAATAGTGATTGAAATCAAATAAGAAAAGAATAGAGATAACACCTCAGTGAGTTCATGCAACAGCATTAATCCATGGATGGAGCGCATCTCTAGGTAGAAGTAGGCAGCAGCATTGGTGACGTCTACTAAAATTGACAAAGATATTCGTTTGGCAGCCTCACTAAGAACAAGAATCTTTCGCTTAGATTTACCAGTGCTCCCTGATTTATGAATTAGAACTCCACGTATAGAGCGCCTTATCATTAATTCTCCACGTAGTGTGCTCATTACCTTCATTGCTTATAACTAAGGGAGTAAAACTATGTCAAAGAAGGAGTCTTGTACTTATTCCAGCTACACATGCAAAGTAGTAGGTGGTGATCAAGGGTAGAAATAAGCCATATTGACGAGGAGATTAAAATTTAGCGACAATATCGTTGGTAAATTGCGGTGTTGTCGTAGAATGAGCGTCATTTGCAAGAATGACGAAAACGACATAAAAATGAAGGTCGGAGGTGGCTAATCGCCGATTCTTTCAACTTCGAAAGCGCAGTATGTAAAACATGTATGAACAGATTGAATATGTGGAGAACACTCGTATTCATCATTCGAGCCAACATTCACCACTGACGACATTCTACGAAGAGTGTAGAGAAAATCAGAGTTGCAAAGATCGTCTTCATGATTTATTGTTCTGCTGAGACGAAGATGTTACTGCCACGTTTATTTCAGGATAGCTAAATTTGCGGATTTCGACCTCTTCGTAGCCTTGAATGGTCAGATTGATGTACAATCTAGCTAACTGACTAGTTTGACTGATGAACACGTTAGAAGGCGAATCTAAAAAATTTATATCATTGTAAATAGAATTTAGTCATCCTCTGAAACTGAAGAATCCTCCGTCAATTATATAAAACTGGTTGATGTGGTACAATAAGGGGCACTGCTTTCCGTTCGAAGTTTTGGTAATCAGCCGACAGTCAAATCTTGAGAATTCCAATGATTTATTCGGCTTTCAAAATGGACCACGCATTTGCTGTAACAGTCAATAGAAGATTGGGTCTCGGAAAACTGGATCACTTCTTTTATCCGCTCCTCACTTCGATACCTTGGAAAAAAATATTCTTAGTCATTTTCAATGTTCAAGTACCATTTGATAGTTTCAGATCATAAGAATTTTAGTGGTGGATTTTATTTTCAGAAAAGCCATTTTGTTGGCTAAAACAGCAAAAATATCTTGTTGTTTCTTATTCAAAAGATTTTCTTCCTCGCCAAAGCTTTTCCTTTGAAGTGTTAGTGAATAATCGATAAATTGGATCTTAGGAATTTCAATGATTTATTTGGTCTTGAATGTCGGCCTCATATCACGCTGTAACAGACAAAAAAACATTGGGCTTCGCAAAACTGGAAAAAAACGTCGAGTGAGAAACCCAATTTTCTTTTGGTTCCTATGAAGCACTAAAAAGTTCGGAAACCAAAAATATTATTGGGATCCTTGAGATTTAATCTATTGCTTCGTTTTTACTACTATAAGAGAGAGGCCCTGACCAGAGAGAAATCTTCGAATGATGGAAAAAATCATTATTTTTGCTCTTTCAGCGCAATAACGAAGCCTTTCTGAAAATGTAATTCACCATTCAAATTGCTTTAATTTACCTATCGATTGAACATTTAGACGTTAGAAACGATTGAAAAAAATTTTTCTCAATGGATCGAAGTGAGGAGAGGATAGTTGAAGTAGTCTATTTTTTGCGAAATTCAATCTTCCTTTGGCTATTAATACTGCGTAGTACCAGGTCCATTTTGAAAACCAAATATATCATTAGAATACTTGAGATTTGGTCTATCCATCGGTTGGTAAAACTCCGAAGGAAACGTTTGGTCAGTGAGAAATCTTTTAATGAGAAGCAAAAATTGACTTTTCTCTTTCAGCGCAATGGCCTTTTTGATGAAACACGCCGCCGAAATTCTTATGATCTGAGCTATCAAATTGCCACTTGAACATCAAAAACGACCAAGAATACGTTTTTTACAAGGGGTCGAAGTGGCGCTTAGATAACGGAAAAGTGCCCAATAACGTCTATAACGAAACAAATGTCTCTGAAATATACCGAATTCTGACTACTCTTGAGGAGTGACGCTGAATAATTAACTGGAGATGAACCCAATAAAGTTGTTCTTAGCGTATGTTCTTGAACATCAAGCAAAAGGGTAATGGAGTTTTTTCCGTATACATTCATTGCATGCAGCGAATGTTACTGTATTACATCTTGTCATGAAGATCAGTGATAAATCCTTGTCGTTTGACGCATAATGATGGGAGTTATTTTTCTTTATCTCGAGCAATGTTTCTTTTACGGCTGCTTTATGCTTTGCCAATTCTAGCACTTCTGGCATTCGATTTTTCCCTCGTACCCAGAAACTACGAAGACCTTCATAGTTTTTGCGTGTGAGTTCAGCTGCTAGAGTGGTGCCATCCTTATAAATGTCTTTCCGATTTAGCTAATCTACCCAAACCAATGTTGAATGATTGATTACTCTTCGAGTCATGATTCAAGCCGTTAAAATTGCGTGGAAGCTATGGCTGTCTAATTATGTTCACATTGGCCGAATATTTTATTTATTGAGTCGTCTGGGTAAGAGCAAAAAAACATCTCTGCTGACGTAGTTCTTAACATGCTTCCATATCACTTTCGATGTAGAAGTCAGGAAAAATTTATTATCGGTCAGCTCTGCGAGTGTCTTTTTTTTCGTCTTAAAGCTGAAGAAAACTTCTTTTAAAGTTCTAAGTAGAATGTCTGATATGAAAGATGTTGAATTTCAGAAAAATACTAATTTTACTACAGAAACTCAAGTCGATAGGCTATTCACAAGGCAACGTGGGTTGCAAGAATTGGTACAGGGAACGCATGAAAAACTTCTCAACTTGCTTGCCAGAAGTTGAATCGAAAGTGTTCTCATATGAGGAGGAGGTTGTAAAAAAGGAGCTTCCCTTGTTTCTATTGCTTCATATTGATTTGTAGCCCTCCGTATACACATAATTATGATCATGTACAATAATTAGCAGTGGGCATTCTCGTGTGTGTATATATGTGTGTGTATGTGTATTTGTATGTGTCTGTACATGCGCATGTGTTTAGAAGTATATTCGTAACATATTCGTGTAATGAGCCTGCAGAGCCAACAACGAAGCCTAGCTCTAGATAGCCGCTGGATTAGTGGTACTACTCAGTGCCAGTCAGCAATAGATATGATAACATATGATTCTATAGTCTTTCTCTAGGCTCAGCCTTCTACACTGTGCAAATCCATAGTAAATTTCAATCATCCATCTATTTTCTTGGTGACTATTGTCATCTGTTCTGACTTTCCTTTTTTTTTCTTGTAGCAATTAGTCAAAAATACAACTCATCTCACATACATCATGTTTCAATCTACTGTGTCCTCTTTTCCTACTCGATAAACAGCAAAATACTAATGAATGTAAGATCGTATCAGACTGTTTCATGAAATAATCAAATAATTGTAGTGGAGTATAATCATAAAAACTAGTCTATTAGTCTTTCTTCTACATTATAGATTTGGAACCTCAAAATCTTTATCATAATTTTGCTATCTAGTACTACTGGCTATAGTAAGGCTGATATTTTGACCGTAGTATGACATTACAGTCATTCGAACAAGTACCAAATTCCAAACTGTTTTTGTCGTGTGCACTTTTCATGACAAGGCGGCAATCGCTGAAAATGGATGTTTCTAGGAAAATACAGAATTTCTTGAGTACAGAAATGACAAAGTGAAGGAAGTTCAATTTTTGTTCACATTTAGTGGAAACATTCCTATATCCAATATAATTAACATTACAATTTGATTCATTGCAGTCACAAAAGATGGCCACTAAATTTCACGTTTACTTCAAAGCCTTACCTAATAAAATCGTATTGAAGTTTAGAAATTTCCCTCGAAAACATTACCCGTGAACTATGTGAACCTTGTAGTGACACATGCCAGAAAAGGTCTGGGATTGAATTAGGGTCTTCTTAGACGATGAGAAGCGAACATTTGAGGGCCAGAGGCACGTGAGACACAAAATAGGAAATCTTTTCTGCCCCGCCTTTAGATTTACCGGCGATAAACCATTTCAACATCACTAGAGTTCGGCGCCGCAGAAAGACGTTTTTGTCTTACCAATTTACCAACGTTCCTTCTCAAATCGCTCTTCTCTGATCGATAAAGTTACGTGAAGCGATTTTATTGACTTGTCACTTTTCAGATTTGTACTTTTTGCAAACTTTTGTGCAAATATTGCAAGTGCAACACTTGTATGATGACAGCAATAAGTGGGATTGTTGACATTTCTTACCTTATCGTTACAGTATTGCGATGTTTTGAGATTGGTATGCTACATAATTTCATGTGCAAATAAAGGAAGGGCAGTATTTATGTGAACCAATAAGTGAAAAACTCAATATTATCACCGTACCTTATGACATTATCTGCGCTACCAATCTTTTGGAGTTGGTTTCATTTTGTTCTAATCATTCGCATATGAGGACATTTATCTAACATCCAAGCCGTTGTTATCGCGCAGTTCCTCGTTATCACTTTTATCTCTGAGAAAAATCAGAAAAATGTTGACCGGTCTCGTCATCTGCAATTTCTGTATGACTCATTCCACTAGATATTTCCATAGAGAACACAAAGATTAACTATTTCGTCATTATTCCAATCGACACTGTATAGCTCAGTTATTGATTTTTCAAGTGTTCTCCTCAAATTCTTGTACGTTAATAATATTGTCCTCCAACGTACGACTTCATTGACAAGAGTGTTCCCTTCTGCTGAAGTTCGTTTACAACAATGACACATATATCTATTGAGCAAGATGAGCTGAGAATTAATTTGAAATCTCTTTCTGGAAGCACAGTTGGAAGTGCAACTATTCTCCTAGCAAGCATCGGTGGGCAAGCTGTGACTGTCTTCTTGCCAGTGGACATATAAAAAATAGGACACCGCTTCAAAAGTGTGGTGTTCGTTTGTTTGACTAGCGAGTGAAGCCTCATTTTGACGCCTCTAGCAGGGGACAAGAATGGATAAAGCGTTTAGTGGTACCGAATCGAGTTACTTGATAAATATTTGAATGAAGATAATAAAGCATCTCTCTAAAACGCGCAGTGATACTGGTACAAATTTACTCTTTTACGATAGAATGAATAAGTTTGACGTTGGACTGGCGATGATTATGGCCAACGTCTTTGGTAGGCGGATAGATGACGTCGCTCAATTCTATACACAACGTTATGGCTTAGTAGCCTGGTCAAACTATGAAACTGTAATAAGGAGCTGATTAGTTTCAACAAAATCTTGACTGTGTCGTTATTTGTCATCATCCTATGTCTCTCTTAGTGAAAACGTTTTTTTACTGGAAATGATCTTTGATTTTTTCAAATGTTAAAAGTGGGTCACATCAGAGAACTTTATGAATGCCTTGCGGCAAACTTGTACTTCTCTAGCTGAATATGAGTCAATTCCCCTGGCTGATACTCGAAAAATTAAATGGGATGATATAAGGCCGATGTACATGATTGTGGACTTTATCAGATGGATTGCACCATCTTTACAAAAACCCATTTTACTCATCGTTTTCAAATGATGAAAACAGTTCCTCTCTGACTTATTCGTTTTCCATAAAGTAGGAAAACAGAAATGGGATAAAACAGTAGTTAGCGATACCTGCAGTCAAGGAGATAGGCAAGGCGCTGGTTCAACCTTCTCCTCAACAAAATCAATCAACTGAACTCCTTAGTTTTACTACGTCCAAAATTGCAAGGGAATCGTCTTGACAAAATTCCATGACATTGATGAAGGAGACGAAGTTTTCATGCAGCAGTCGAAGCGACATGTGAAGTGTGAAGATCTTTATGGGTCTGGATGCGAGGAAGCGAAATGAATGCAGGAAATGCTGTCGTCTGCCGAATTGTAAATGATGATAACGAAGCGTGAGAAATAAATTCTTTCCTGACATTAGTAGACGAATACTTTTCCACGTTTCGATATTCTTCCACCGTGAATGTATTCTTTTCGAATATTTCCAAATAATTCATATGATCACTCGTGATCATTACTATCAGCTTAAGTGCGTCGGAACCTCATCATCTTAAGGCCATCGTTATAAAGGTACCGCCGAGTGAGGTTTTTCACTTAAGAGGTCATCCAACAAAGAGAATTCGGCTCAAACCCCAACGTTGATCAAGACCACAACGAGAACGAGCGGCTATGAACATCTACTCTAATCATCGGCTTTTGAAGAAGATGAAGACGTCGAGACGTGAGAAAAATAATATTTTTCATGTCATTCTCACAGTATTGGCTAAATTATAAGGTAAACTAGCATCGATTGATCTTGCCGAGCGTGAAGAAAAATCGGTTTTCAAAATATCATCGACAACATTTTCTTCTCTACATCCGACCTTTCTTTCTGTTTTTCTCACCTAACAAGACAAGGTTGTTTCAGAAATCGCACGCCATCAGCACTACAGCGATACTGTGACTTAGAAGCTTACTTTTCTCTACTCAGTCGTTTAGAAATCTCAAAATCCTCTGAAACCGAAGGAATTTTACTAGGTTAAGTTTGAAGAGCCAAATGGTATGGAGAATGTGTGGGATCTCTTCCATAGCCAAGGTTACGTTTAGATGATCAATACAAAGCGAAAGATTGGTGATCCACTTGTGATATAGATTACTAAAAAAAGGATGCGAAGCACTGGCGAATTTGCTGATGAATTAGAACCAGTCGGCTCAAAAATTTACCAAACCGAATAGAAGATTGTACATATGGTACAACAAAGCAACCATATGGCCATCTATGACCTGTTCTGTTTTAGTTTCATCCAGAATCTCCTATATGACGAAAATCAAATTAATCTTTGAGACTTTTTACCATAAAATTTTACAAACTGGTTCACATGCCGTCGTTTCATAGCGACATCGAATGTTGGTTATTTATAGAAGTAAATACACTATGCCAGTTTCACTGAAACCATTCTTGAACTTCCAAAAGAGATCTACTTTTATTGAAACATCTTCTTTGAAAAGAAGTACGTATAAGCTTCGATCCTACAAAACCTAAGATTGTCAAGTGATGTGGTTTTACGTGTCCTAAAGCAGGATGAGATTATGGATTCCTCATTATGTTCAGTGCAATGCCGACAAGTTGCCACTTGTAATTTCTTCTGGAGATATTAATCATTTATCATAAGAATGGCGAAGTAGCCCCTCGAAAGGGTGACGCTAGTTAGAAGCCAACTTATCTTCCAAGTTTTGTTCGTATCGATCTCAGTACTCTTGTGGTCATATTTCACACCGTAGTTTTTCGTTTGGATAAATTCTAGGCAGTAAATAATTCAAAAATCAATTCATCATATTTCTGTGTCTCGAGATTTCTTCCGCAATAAAACTGGAAGGGAATGAAACCGATCAATCTGGTCGAAAGCAGTTTTGGAAACGAAATCGTCTCTTAACGCTGTGGATGTCAATATGTTAAGGGATGCCGTTGTCGTTTCCAACAGTTGGTGGTTGAGGAAATTCGGTTGATTGGCGAAACAGCACGGCTGTGTTACACCAGCTTACCTCTTCACTTAGATGATTTATTGAACCCGTATCGTTTAATTTGACTGAGATCGCACTATGGCGGTCCAATTTTTCACGGCACTTCTTTTCGTTCTTCTCTATCATCTCTTAATCATTTCTCGTGGTTCGAACGAAAAGTACACCGAAAAGCAAGCAGATCTTTTTTTGTGAGAGCTCGCGAAGACATTTGTCTTGAGGCGGGGGGCGGGCGGCTCCTAAAGAGTACAACAAAGAAACGCAGCTGAGTTAAGTGCTTATCAGCCGACTCTTATCACTTCTATTTAGTCGCATTTCACTCTGTGATTTCTTTTTTCTTCTATAATCCAAACTGACAATGTTTCTAGATTCTACTCTGAATATATTCTTACTATTTAGATGTTTGGAAAAGCTGTTAACATAAATCTAGGCACATCTTCACCAATACTAAGTACTAGATCACATTCAAATGGAAAAATAAGAAAAATAACATTGAATTAGGCGACAATTCTCATTTATAATATGCAGCTTTCTTTTGATGCATGTATATCTACTTCTGAACGCCAATCCCATGAGGACATCTCAGTCGGCTCCCTCTAACTCAACGGAAGAACTGACTCGACCAGCTATCTACGACATTCATGACGAAGGTGAAAATCTCAAGCAGCTGCCGAAATAGCACGCGAAATACTAAGAGTTTTGTGCGGAACAAATTTGAAGAACCGAAACGATCGCATGAAGTGGAGTCTCCACAGTAAATGTGACAGCTGGTCACTGAACAGTAGTGATAGTAATAATATTAGGCTGTTCCATAAGTTTGGCACTACACCAATAAACACCAACTTTATCAACGAGATGCAGATTACATTGCATAGTTCTAGTGTCGTTTGAATGAACACTTTCTTGCGAAGATTATGGTATACGACTTGCCCTTACTTGCTCAAAGATGGAACTGTCATGTGATGAAATTCGATTGCTGCTCATGCACGAATGGCGCATGGGGAAAATTATAGTGAAGCGGCGCGCCAGATTAATAGAGGATTCTGTGGATGGTACGAGAGTGAATAATACTCCGGACTGTTCTCTCCGGCTTTGAACTTCGCAAACCAATTCCTAACCGTTCTTTCTGCAACCGTACTATCGCTCCAAGCTCCACTAGTCTTGCGCATTGCTTCACTATCATTTTCTCCTACGCGCCATTCGTGCCATGAGTAGAAAGCGATTTGGTTTCCAAGATAAAAACTTTATCTCAAAGCAAGTACAGACAATTTGTTTACCAAAATAATTACAAGAAAATGCGCAGTTGAACAATTCCAATTCATGCATTTTTTATTACTTCTTTGGTGTTTATTGCTCTAGTGCCAAGAACTCATGGAACGACCTAATGATGATAATACTAATTTTTATGGTAATAATAACAATGTACCCATAACTATTTTTGTATATGGTCTGTTACGGGCACCTACACAGTACAATACACGTGTTTCGGCCTTGCAGCCATGTCAGCTGCACGGTGCTTTCCGTGTGGGCAGTCCCTCTTGAAGACCCCTTTGAAATAATTATCAGGCATATTGAAATTCGTGTAAAGTCTTAAGAAAACACTCTAGACGAATAGTGTGATATTTCACGATTACCGTCCAAGAGTAATCGAGCATACAACACTCCCCGTTTGGTGATTTCTGTCACTTAACGGCAGATAACAATAATGACGTTAACACCGATAGTAATAATATTATCAATCAAAAGTCCTTTCACTTCATCACTTTATTTGACTCATCTCACAATTTTTTCAGTATGCTTGTCCTACTACTTTTAGGATTTAATTTGCCTCCTCACTTGCTTGAAATTTTCATCTTCTTACGAATGTCGTAAAGTACTGGTTGAGCACGTCTCTTTATAATCTTCGAAGATAACCAAATTGGGCTGTTCCATGAAACTTTCGCTATGGGTTGACGGAGAGTGCTGAGGGAAGTTGAGTGAGCAAGCGCGCTTCCAGTAGCACCGACCATCAGGAATTTTCGGCCATTGGCTACTCGTAATTTCATACATTACTTTCATAATAATACCCAATAGTAATAAGTTCTATCTACCACTGAAGCCTAGTTTTAAAATCATGAATCATCTACCAACAGAGAAAACACCTTGTATTGATATAGCTCTTAACTTTTTCGGTACTGTCACATTGTGTTGAATTTCATCACTGAGGCCTCTGATCCATGGTGATAGAGCAGTAGTTATTACAAAGCGTCGGAATGAAGGCCAAGATGCGGCTGTTCGAAGACTCCGGCCGGCTGGCAGGCTGACGGTGATCGTGACGGCTGCAGCAGTGACGGAATTTTCTTTCAGACTTTTATTTTTACCCTCACTATTCCGGCCTCCTCAGTAATTTCTCTGTTGAACATCAGTTTCACGAAGCTCTTAGAATTAAGATTATCATTCTGATATAAATGTTTTTTGAGTCTTCTTCTTTTTGATTACCAAACAAAACTGGATAAACCTAAGTTCATCAACGTCTTCTAGGTTCAGCTTCAAGCTGAATCTAGCCAAAGGTGGACTAAAGAATAGTATTAGAGTGCTGTGTATTGCGTACTCAGTTTTCATAATATGTTACATATTGCTTACTGACCTTACATATCGAAGAATTGAACGGTTGGATAGATTGAAGAATCAGCTACTGACGTCTCTTTTCTCTGATGGACTTACTATGCAAAAAAGAAGCGAAGAATGAAGCAAGTTGTAATAATGCGAATAGAACACAGTCCGACTTAGTGTTGAGAATCGATGAAGATGATTGAAGACCAGCCAAGTGTGCACAAAGCGACTTTACCACATTTTGATAGCCCCGTTAAACTTATAGTGCATCACGTGAGAAAATAAACTTTTTGATAGAAAAAAAATATCAAAAAGAAAATAGCTCCGGGACCTCTTGCAGTTACTTCTTTATGATCTGATAACATATTTTGAGCTTTCATGAGATCTGTTATGATACAGACACGTGTTTCGGCCTTTCAACCTAATCAGTAGCATGGTGCCTTTTGCTTGAACCATTTGACCGCTTGAACGGTGCCCTTGTTGAGTTATATACCCCTACCATAAAGGAGTCGACGACAATGTTGTTACACTGCGCGTGTAGAGTGAAAATATCACTTCACACTGCAGAGATAACAAATCACTACATGTCCAGTGACAAGATTCGGCACTGTAGTGATCAACAATCGATTGCTCATGGCTGATAAATTGACACAATACCTTTCTATTCGACTGTTTTTTGAGAGCTCTCTTCTAAACACTACGCCCTGATAATTTATTTACCAACCAAGAGCAATCAACTGTTATACACTATAATGTCGGTTTTCTTGTCACCAGACATGTGGTGACATGTTATCTCTGCAGTGTAAAGTGAAAATTTTCATTTGCGCGCGCAGTGTATGATCTTCGTTGTCAATCTTTATATGTAGAGGTACATCCCCGCACAAAAGACTCGGTCAAACGAAAGCCATTGTGCTACTGATGAGACTGAAAGGCCAACACGTTTCTAGCACAATACTGGTGCCATAACACATCTCCGAAAGGCTCAAATTGTGTTGTCAAATTATAATGTTTCAAACGAGTTCTCGAAAAACAGTCGAATATAATTATTAGATCTTTATTTTCTCAAAGGATAATTGCTGAAGCTTATTATATATCCCATGTGGATTTTTAATTGAAAGATTCGCGCGGAATAATTTTTTTCCGTTCCTGTTATCCATTCATTATGCTTAGCAGATCACAAGGCTTGGTCGCTTATATGATGCTCCCTTTAGCTGATTCAGTTTTCCGGAAATTTTGCATGACTTCATATTCTAAGTTCCGCATGACGGAAGAAAATTTATTTCAAAACGCATCTTAAATGCTATCAATTTTGAAGCGTGCCCTTTTTGAGGGATCTAGAAGCACGAGTTTTACGTTGTCATTGATCACCTCTTTCTCCTGCAAGAATATCATGAAGCATATATCATACTATACAGAATTATTTCTGCAGTATGTATTTCACAGTCCCAACTAAATATATATGTATATATGCATGTAAATATATATATATATATATATATATATATATAATCATATAAGTACACATATAAAGGTGCGAGAAAAGTTCTGTCAAATTGTATTTTGTTAATTATAGCAATGATGTAGTATTTTTTTATTGATTTTGATGAATTCATAAAACTCTTCAATTTTGGTCTGGAATCTGTTTTATTTACATGTCTATTTACAATGTCCAAAGTGATGGATCGTAAAATTCAACGTATCTCAGTAACTGAGATGAGCAGATGGAAATGAAAACGGCCCGTATTGCTAAAATCGACTGATTGTAAACTAGCAAGTGTCTATAAAACTGTGAAACGTTTCAAAGAGCCTGGTGAGATTGAAGATTTTCTTCGAAAAGGTCATCCAACCATCTCATCTACTCCGGAAAGCTTCAGAAGCGCTGCCAACTTCAACGAAATCCGGAACGTTCGATGCGCAAAAGGACTGGAAAGCTGGCGACCAGTGAGTGAAGCGTCGACATTGTACAAAATAAGCCGAAGCAGCCCATTACAAGATCGCTCAAGTTCACCTCCTGGGCAAAAAAATTGAAGAAAAGCGATTCTAAAGGCTCTCCGAATTCGTTTAACGTTTATCGAAGGTGCTTCTTATATACGAGAAGATATTAACGGGCAAAGCACTCCACATTCGCTAGATTCAACGTCAACTTCGAAGAAAGGTCAGCAGAAGTCCGCAATAGCAAAAACGGTGTGCCGCATTCATTTTCCGGCCCCTTTTATGGTCTCAATCGGCATTTGCGCCACCGGAAAGGTGTCGTTGGTCTTCATCAACAAAAATGTAAAGATCAACTCTACCAACTGTCAGCATCAAGTTCTACGTGACGTACTGGGCATTTGCGCCACCGGAAAGGTGTCGTTGGTCTTCATCAACAAAAATGTAATGATCAACTCTACCAACTGTCAGCATCAAGTTCTACGTGACGTACTGGAACCTCAAACTACTTAACACTTTTGCGTTGATGTAATTACGCTCCAGCAGAACTGAGCTCTTGCGCAATCGGCCATCTGTCAAGAGGACTTTCCAGGCTTTTGATGCAAGGATATTTGGCTTCAAACTTGCCAGATCTCAACCCAATGGATTACTCCGTGTGCTCCATACTGGAGGAAAAAGTCTGAGCTACTCCTTACACTATTGTAGACGAGCTTAAAACAGCTTTGACATGCTCTTGGGACGAAGCTAGGTTGGAAACATGGCATCGTTGGAAATTTACGCAAGTGACTTCATAAATGTATAAAGGCCAAAGAAGGCAATTTTCATAACTTATTATAAACTTTTTGTTTATTGTTATAGCTAGTGCTCTAATGAACGTAATTACTCTTTCAACTGATTTGATTTATCTCTTTATGCAATACTTTGTTTACTCCTTATAGAGAGTCGTTCGTCTCCAGAGAGAACTGATTTTGAAAAGATCGAAAGACGACGGGTTCTGCCAGGCTAACGGGTTTGTAAGGACGAAACACGTGTATCGGGCTGTACAAGAGCCCTTACTAGACCACATGACAAGTTGGCTCAAATAATAATGGATTGATATTTGATAATCTATTGAAATTTGAGCGTGATCTAAACAAAGCACTCGAAATAAAGGTATAACTTTTTTTACTGCTGAAATATCTGAAAAAATTGACAGAACTTTTCTCGAACTCTGTATGCGGGCGCATGCGCACGTATATACATATATAAGTACGAATATACAAACACGTAGCCCGCTAACAAGAAATATCCACACCGACACCATTTACATGTGTTTATTTATTTATTTATTTATTTACCTATTTATTTATTTATGAGAGCGCATGTGGCGCAGTGGTTAGAGGTGCCCTGCGTCGCACACGAGGTCTCTGGTTCGATCTCGCGCTCATGGCTCACCAAGCCATCCATCCCTCCGGGGTCGGTAAATTGGTACCAGACAGGTCTCAGACTTGTCTGGGAGGATAAGCAGCACTGACTCGGTTCAGCGGGAGGCCACCGCGAGTCATTGTAAAGGCCAGATGTGCATTCAATCACCTCAAACGAAGTTAAAAATTGAAGTCGAATGCACGGCGCATCCCTCAGGGATTGATTAACGCCGAGAGCTTAATCTTTAATCCTTATTTATTTATACCTACTCTGCATTTTCTAACAGAAACCTGGTTGCTACATAAGCAGGATGAAAGATCACTTGGCGTTGCTGAACATGCAGTCGAAAGGTCCATGCTAGGGGTATCCCGTATCTCGCCGTAATATGAAAAAGGATCCGAAATTCCGACCTATGTCAAAGATCGAAGATCAGAGACGCCGTTCTACTCGCCAGGATATATAAGGTGGACCGTACACGTGATGTGCTCCAACGACATCCGATGGACGAGAGCCGTTACCGACTGGATTCCTCGCGATACCAAGCGCTCTACAGAAAGACCACCGCCCCAATGGTCCGATTTCTTCACGAAAAAAAAAGACATGATGCTCAGCGAATCCCTAGAACGAGGAGGACCCACTGGGCCTACTCTTGCACGCGATAGGGAAAGATGGAAGTGTTGCTGGTACCCGCTCGAGTCACTCGACGATCAACGGGACGACAGGTGATGCAGGTGTTATGCATGCGACCTCACCCCGACATGCGTACACATACCGACCCATGGATCGAGAGCATGCGCAACGAAATGTGCGCGTATCGCACATACCCACAAACACACGCATACACGCGCATACACTGCTTCTGAACATAATTTTCGAGGTGTATATGTTTCGTTAACCCTTTGCGATTGGTGGTGACGGTGAGAGTTGTTTTCGTCCCTCAACTGTCCGGGTCTTTCGGACGGCTAGGAAGATCAGAAGAACTACATTCTTGCGGAAACAAACATACTCTCAACTGTTGCTGAGTATTTTTTTCTAATTTGGATATGTTTTTTTTAGTCAGTTGGTAGATTAAAAGATTCTCATTTCAATACTACGCTTGGTTCAAAAAGATCTTTAGAGTATATTATCTAGCCAAAAAATGTCTTGCTTTCGGGTTGCGCTGATTCACTATGGATTCTTCAGTATTATTCACTAACATTTTGATTCTTAGAAAACTTTAGCGCTAACAACGTAGTTTGTCATTGAAAGGAATTCTATAAAAGTATTCTCAATGAGAAGAACGCTCAATTATCTTGAAAATTCTTGTTTTTGGCTATGATTTCTTTGGAATGCGCTCGTGGTTATTTAGTTACAGATTTCAATGATGAATAATGTTCATAGAAGAGTATAAGTAGATATATAGAAATTTAATACCCATAAAACTATAGTACGAAGTGTGTTCCACTTCAACTCCTGAAGTGCGCTAATTATTCAAATATTTTTGACACTTGTTGATATAGTGATATCGCGTGCCAGGAGCAGCACCATTTTTAACAAAACACTTATTGTGTTATCATTTCAAATCACTATGATGTTTTTTGGCTATTTTATAAGAGGGAAACGCATGAAAACTGAGAAGCCCACTTTGTAAAACATTATCACAAAAGTACAAATGATAAGATAATTGGTTATTTGACTATTTATTCATCTGGGAGTTCAATAATAGTTCAAAACAAGACTTTTTTTGCAAGTGTATGGTTTTCACCCCTAGAAATGCGGATTTTAGAGAAAGTATTGCAGCTGTTTCCACTACTGATGGCCTTATTAAAGTCCTATATATCATTGTTGACCATTCACTGAGAATGAAATCCCACTCAGTGAGAAGAAAAGTATAAAATTTGATACGAAACCGCCACATTAGCATGGAGTGCGCGCTGCTATCCGCTCTTCATAGCCGTCCGAACAGTTCAGCACGTTCTTGGCATAGTACGATAATGTAACTTATCGGGGCTTATCCGGTATTCACCCAGCAAACGGAAATGACCGCCGTGTGCAAAGGGGTGAAGAAGAGAGAGTGACGCTAGTCTAACGAATTATCAATGGCACGGAGACACTCGGCTTAATTCGGTCTCTTATCACTTCGTAACTGGTCATTTGGTGTCATAGATCATTACGACCATGCGGTAAGCTGACCAGCAGAGTCGTAAGAGCAGCAGTAACCCTTGTCCTCTGTAAATAGGAACACGAATCTAGATTTTTACCTATTACTGCAGCATCGGTTTTCACTTGTTAGCCTACCTATGAATAAATCGTCATGATCATTGCCCTTTCGTTTTTGATTTTTTGATTCAAATATACAGGAGGAGCCTATGGAGCAGTGAGGAGGATTACTCTATGACACACACGAGGTAAGTGGTTCAGTCTTATGCACAAAGCTCACCAAGTCTTCCATTTCTCCGCGACTGGCAAAATTGCTCCAGACTTATCTAGGAGAGCTTATCTGGCTTGATACTCACTAAGACACCACGAATCATCATGACGGTCAAATATACATCCAGTCACCTCTAGCGATGCTCAAAGAAACCAGTTGCGTGAAGCGTCCCTCATGGATTGATCATAGCGAAGAGCTTTATTCTTTCATTATTGCTTTTATGATTGATTGTTATTCATAGATGAAATGAAATGGAGATGGTTATTCATCCAATATCGTTAGTACTTGTAATTATATTTGATAAGTTACCACTTCAATGTCAAAGTTTTTGCTGCCGATCAAAAGCGCGTTTTGGGTCATGTACTACTTAATTTGATGAATTCATTGCTGATTCACCATAGAAGCAAATAGTGTTTCTTCTTATTTTCTGTGTTTTTTGAGCTTTTCAACTTACAAGGCTGCAGTCTGATTGCGCCTCTTTATCAACATGAACGGTGAAACGTTTCTTGCTCTAGTCCTAACGGTGACGAATCGAATGTCCGACTTTGACTACATTTGGGTATAAATAATCATAACTACCTTGCAAGCTATCCTTTCTCAATCGACAAAAGTTTTTTTTTCAGTCGCTTTTAGCCTTTCTTGGTAAAAGTGAGATGTGGGTTTAACTCGCTCTCGAGGTTCAAAGTTTTACGTATTATTCAACATGATTGGATATCCATTTCAAAGCTTTCACAAGATTAGTATACATTTTAGAAAGTTATCGCTGAAGTTCCAGCGATTTCTCTTCTTTCAAAGTGTAAATGTACAATACCATACCATGTTCAAATATTCGGATGACACCTTTTGTATCTAATAAAAATTTGTCGCAGAAATCTATTGAAATGTATCTTCTCATTAGTCTCATTGAGATTGTTAATTTCCTCATTTTAAGGGGTCACCGGTCTGTTGCCCCGTAGTATTGTCAATGAACTTCATCGAAAGTAGAAACAGATATTTGAGATGTGTGCTATGTGATTTTAAAATTAGGCACTCTTTTCTCTATCCACTTTTGGATTTTTGAAGTTTATCCGATACGCCTCAAGGTTTTTAACGCCGAACATTTTGATTTGTGCAGCAGGATTCTCATTTCCACCTCAATATCGTTATGCTCATGTCTTTCTGTCGAAGTATACCTGGAAGAGTGCCTACTCAATTTCTGGACTTTCCATTTGAATATTCTTAATGCGCACACATGTTGATCTACCCGTGCGACTGGTGTGTAGGATGTATCGCCTAATGTTGATGGTTGGCTCCGCTGTATTCGACGTTGTTAATGCTTTTCCGCTCAGATTTCTTTCATCATTTACATTTTGAACGTCTGCTTGACACATGTTTACTATTCAGACTGCGTGAATTACGATATCTGATTAGTATCAACAGCAGAAATGGCTACTGAATAGTAGATTTTCTGGAATATTTTCGTTCATCTTGCGATATTAATAAAACCTCTATGCATTTTTATTAGAAATTTTCTCATCGCTATTTGAACAGTAGTTGAAATTTGCAACTTTCGCCTTCTTTAATACTTCTGGTATATTTACTTATATTGGTGTAAAGACAATGGTATATCTCCTTCAAAAGCGATGGTTAAAGTTTCGCGACATGCCCTTTTCGAAGCCTAGATATGGAACACCACATAGTATCTGATATTTAACCATTGTCGCTAGTAAACTACTTCTAAAGACTACCTCACAAACTGTCTTTTCTCCTATCTTTTCGAAATACTTGCACGATGTCGGCTGCTTCAATACCGATGGTTGACACTTCGGCTAAGTTTGCTTCCTCGAAGTCGTTCAATCACGTCTATAGGTAAACAGCAATGATAAAATTCTATGAATTCAACACTCCTTATTCATCATGTGTGACAGCACGTTGGTGACCTTTCTCATCGAAGTAGTTGAACGGCTATGAGGGAGGCAAAGTCACATTATCGGTCGTTGATATTGAAAAGATATACCGAAATCCGCTCAAATTTTGAAAAAGTTAAGAAGTGGATGGTTCGCAAAATAGTTTCCATTATTTATGCCAAAGTCTGGTGATACTCGGTCTTTTTCTTTGCTACAGCATACCTGTCATTAACGAATGAGTACCGATCACATGAATTTCTTTTTGAGTATTTAGACTATGATAACCAAGTGATCTGAGTTGTGCTTAGTCGTTGACAGCTTTCATCCACGAAGATTCATAGATAGCCCGAAACCATTGTTGACAAAATAAGTCAATGTAGATAGCTTTTCTCATCCAAGTCAGAGAGCTGTCTGATGAATTATTTTGGTAATTGTTTCTTGAACGTTGTCGCGTAAGAACAGAATTCGGCCGTGCTTTTTTCTGAGTTAAACACCTAAGGAGGCAACCGAATGTTTTTGTGCATATGGCCGCCTACTACTTCGTGCTAGTTGGTGTTCCTCACGGTTTTCGACCCATATTTTTGTGGAGGTCATGTTAAGTAGTATTCAAGGAATGGGACCGATTTCATTGAAGCTCTCTTTCACTGTGCAATGGTATTTATGGTGACCAATCACTTTAGTTGATACTCATACAAATGACAAGAAGTTTGAACCTTGGTTTGTGTGGAAGTTATTTATCAAAATAATGTTCATTTCTGAGGTGCAAGATCGTGTAAGCTGACCAAATCGAGTGTCTTCTGCAGTTCGCGAATCTTA
Source organism: Parelaphostrongylus tenuis (assembly GCA_019055375.1). Lineage (NCBI taxonomy): Eukaryota > Metazoa > Nematoda > Chromadorea > Rhabditida > Metastrongylidae > Parelaphostrongylus > Parelaphostrongylus tenuis. The sequence goes on from JAHQIW010007157.1 coordinate 99,252, forward strand.
GAAGCAATATTCCACCTAGCTTTGGAAGAGGAAAACTCGAGTCTTTCTCGCAGTAAAGCAAGTAGGCGGGGCCGGTTTGCAAAGAGTGCCGTACTAGCCGCAATATAGGTTGATGTGTTCAATAATGTTGAGTGACATTTAAGACTTTGAACCTCAAGTGGGAGCTGAACCGCACTGGTTGCTAACGGATTTAATACCTTGCATCGAAGAAAGAATAATAGCAGATCATAAGCCCACTTAGCAGTGAATGTCATGCGCTGCCAGAAACTGGTGAGACGCGGTGTCAACTCTTCTTCGAGACTCAAAGCTTTGCATATCACTCAGAATAATTGTATATATGATCATTATGTCCCATCATTGCTGAAAAGGCGGTCAAGTAAAGAAATCCTATTGATTAAGTAAATATACTCTCTTGCATCAACTAGAGGTGTTGGCATGTCTAGGTATCCTAGAACACCTACCAAGTTCTTGAGAAGCTGGTAGCCTCTATGGCAGAGTAACATTGGTCGGCAGATGGATTACATTGACTAGTATCAGCTCATCTACTGTGGATGGTAAAACGTTATCACTTAAAAGTTGCATCAACCCATACAAAGGTGCCCTGGTGACGGATTTCCAACAGCCCTTACTGTCTCTGCCAATTAGCTCGCCAGCTTGATGTCATAATAAAGATCGCAACTCTACGTGTTTCGAAGTTCGCTTATTGGTGGCAAAGAGCGAAAAGCGATAAAATACGATGAAGTAGTACGCGACTCTGCAATCCAACCTCACCAAAAAAATTACAAAATTCATTATTTATGTTAAGGATGAATAGAAGTCTTCAACATAATTGCGAAGAGTCTACCTTTCCGAGAGACAGACGATATTTCCTCTGTCACTAAGTTACTTCATGAGTGTAGACTTTATAGATTCATAGAAGAGACTTTACTTTCGTGCATCAATCATGTGCGGTAGAAAAAAATCTAGTTACAATTTAGCTCAAAAGTGACCTCATCTCCTTTTTTGATCATCAGCCTCGTTCTCTCTTGAAATTAGGCATCCCAGCTCTGCCCAGCTAATGGCTATAAATTATTGGTTATGATGACGATTATATTTACTGAATAGTTAATGTTTTGAATACATGACAATTGAATCAAAAGGTGTCGAGGTGTGAAGGTAATACTAAAACAACAAGTTAATGCAGTAATGGCCACCATTGCATCGACGACCTCACCATTGACCGGTATCTTTACTTAACACACATTTCACTCTTTCTATTCGTGCAACAGAGAATATTTCCTTTCTCATTTCTGTCAAATCGTTGAGTGATCTCTCCATTTTTTCAATAGAGTATCGGAAAAAAATATTCGATTACGCTCCAACAATCATTGCAATTACCTGACAATTTGAATGCCTCATTTATATGAATTACGAAACGTCTTGAGATTCCCATTTCAATTTCCTTCTTATTGTTTGTTCATTTTCTTTTCTTGATGTTTCCGTCCTGTGTTAGACTTTCTCTAAGTTTTCACCTTTAACCAAGATGGAATGCGCTTCCTGTCACTATTTGTTCGTTGGACTTAGCAAGAACTTCTACTCAAATTCTATAGTCCTCGATTTGTGGTGATATTCGAGGCGGTAGTTGACCAGTTTGCAGGGTCAGCCAAAGTTAATCAATAGCCTGTTAATTGCGGATCAAAGATACTGGATACATGCTCTATTCAAGTAGATGAATTGAAGAGATGGGTTTTCTGTTTCAGCTACATTGACTTGAACATACTGCGTATGCGCAACAGACAAGGCTTTATAAATACAAACATGATGTGTTTTTAAGTACAAACATTGTGTTTTACCCACAGAATATATCCGGTTGAAGGTGTTCAAATCTCAGCAAATCTAAGTGGTCTTTTGTTGTCAAATCGAGTGTTCTACTAATTCTTTTTTTTACGAATTCTATATATAAGTTTTCTGTTACCCTATGTAGTTGGTGCAACGTCAGAAAAAATGCATAGATAAAAGACAGCAAGGTGATCAGTTCCGACACTGGGGAACTGTGATCGTAGCTTTCCTAAGGAACCAATGAACACTCCACATAGCGCCGGTTCCAGTCGGTTGTGCCCAACAGGAGCACAGTAGAGAGAGAGAAAGTATATACTATTATTGTGTATATATCTTCGTGCTTGATCATGAATTTTATGTAAGGTTAACTGTTTCAAGTGCTCTACAAATGCGAGAACAAATATATAGACAATAAGTGAATATACAGAAAGTGGAGCAGTACAATGGTGAGCGCATCCAACGAGTGAATTTACTCCCATAGGAATGCGCTGGTGAAATATCTAGCCTGTTGGTTACTAAGAAGAGTACAAATACAGTAAAACTAATTAATGAGCAGATAAATAGCTCGCAGTGGAACAATATCTGTTCGAATATCTTTCAACCTCGGCATTGCTTGAATAAATGATTAGTGAGTACTAAGCGATCCAAAATTCATTTCTTACCTTTTTTGCTGCAGTTACGGAGATGTTGTCCTAGGAATTGTGGACGAATTTGATATTTCCAAGGCTCTGAAAAGGCCATCAGCCGAAACCTTAGCCACCACGTTTACTGTACATATATCTCAAAATCAATATGTGAGCCAACATGTCATGTGGTCTATTAATGGACTGTTGTACAGCCCGATACACCCACCTGTTTCGACGTTACAGTCTCGTCAGTTGGCAAGAACCCGTCGTCTTTAGCCAATCCTCGCGGGAGCCCCTACTCTCCCTGTGACGGCAATTTTCGACACTAACACGTTGACTCAGATAGTAATTTTGAAATTTATTAAAATGTGAGCGTGGTCTCATAAAACACTCGAAATAAAAGGTATGATATGCCGTGGTTAATAGATCGTGGGATTCATTACAAAATAATTGCTCGAAGAGGTGCATTTCCAGGCTGTGTCTCCTTCGTTGGTCGACATCTTGTGTGCCATCGGCATTACAAGACCTCATTCTTTTGGGTTGGACGTCAGACTTCATTCTTGCGTTCGGTGAATATGATAGTTCAACGTAACGTAACGTAACATCCTTGTATTCCTGGACTACTCTAACGTGGCCATACGGCCAGAGAGAAAACTTCCCTCCTCGGCCCTTCTCGGGGTGTAGACGTTTTTGGGCCCCGTTGAGAGGCGAATTGATTCGAGTCGACCACCGACCGACAGCCATTCGTCCCCGTAATGTATGTGGATCTTCGTAGTCGTATCGAGTCGCACGCATCCGATGCATGGATGGAGTGGCGGTGGAGGAGGAAGCACTGCTCGAATGAAATATCCTACTCTCCCGACCACGCCTTCTCATGAAACACACTCACCCAAGCAAAAACTCTTCACCAACTTTATGTCAACTCAATAATTCAAATAAATATCGACTTTTTCTGTCGCGGTTAGATTAGCGTCGCTTTTCCAGGGCTACGGTAACGTTTGCAGTTCAATTCGCGAAACAAGCAACTTATATCGTAGCACAATTTAGTAGACGTGAATTAAATTGTCATTGGTGTGGTTATTCTCGCATCCTTGATTTCAAATTTCATTAGTGTTTTTTTTTACGTTTTCTATAAATACGTTTTCTATAAAATGATGTCATACTATTGATACATTCTCAGTCATTTGCCCTTTTTTTGAATTTTTTTTTTACTGAGTCTACTTTTTGCTGAAACATTTTCCAAAATCAGTTATAGTCTCATTCGAAAACGAACACATTGATGTGATGGGAGTGGAAAAATGGCGCCAAAGAAGACATCAGGTGGCCTCGTTGAGAATCTCCCAAAGTAGTTCGTTCATCCATGTGTTAATTCTAATCGCTATCTTTATGAGACGCTCTCTGTGGTAATCAACCTGATTCTAGATAATTGAGTCAAATCGATCAGTTACATTGTCCTGCTCTTGTCTGTCTGATGCGATTTTCCTCAAAATTTTACACCAGCTCTTTTTCATACTTTTTTGGCTTTTAAAATTCCAGTAATCTTTTGAACAATGGTTTTTTTTACACAAAAAAAAATAGTCATGCACTGTCTGGACCGCAGCATTGTCGTTTGTACACGTCCATCTAGAAGACTGCTGCAAAGCTTGTCACAGCAGTGACTATTTCGCGTATTTATATCTTTTTCGGCCTTTTCTGTCGTCATTCTATGGTTTTTCGGCCGCCCCTGTGAAGAGTTGTGGTCCTACAAAATTTTTTAGAGTATTTCTTTCAAATATGTAATATGTTTTGAGATGTTAGGTCTAGTGCTGTACAGGCGCCTGTTTCTTTTTTTACTCGGCGTCGACTCCTTTATAGAGGTTTATTTAGCCTCAGGGGATCGGCTAAGCCGAGGAAAGGTGCTTCTGATGAGTCCCATTGGGATGAAATAGATACCTGTATAGCACTAGACCTAACAGCTTAAAAACTGTTGTATCCTTATCAGATTAAATCATTTTGAGCGGGTCTATAAAAAAAAGCGGTCGAAAGGACAGATATTTTTTAATTGATTTTTACATAATAAATTACGAGAGCATACTTGGGCTTGAAAATTGGCGGAAGCACAGCTCTTCACTGGCGTTCGTTTCTCATTCGTAAACATTGGTAAACATTGACGTTCAGACGTTCGCAGCCGAATTCGGAGCTTTGCTTTGTCGTTGAATCATCGGCAGATGAGTGTAAATATCAGGCTAACTGTTTATTGATATTGTGATTGGCTAACGACGACGGTCAAAAACGGCGTAAACAGCATGGCCGGGTGAGTAGTTGTTCGCCTTTCGTCTGTTTTACTTTACAAGCAACAATTTCTTTGTCTTTGTCATACTCTATGCGGGTATTCCGTTAACAAAACACCACCATTGTTGCGATGCAGAGTGACTCGTTTGGGTAGCTCTTAAAAATGCATCCAATTTCGTTTGTAGACGTGGTTTTTTGGTTTTCGTTTTCCAGCTATAATCAATGGGATGCTACTAAATTGGTCCAGAGCAGTGAAATCCCCGTTGAAAGTATTGCGTCACAAATCATTAGTGCCTGTTGAGTGCACATTTAGCAATAATGTCGAATGCACTCTTCAATGAAATCGAACACAGTTATGTTTCGAAAGCTAGGACATCGGTCGAAGGTTATTGTTAGTGTTAATGGTTTATCTAAAGCCACTCTTCGACTTTGTAATGTCGACGCTAGTGGAGAGTTGTGGTCCCAGCAATCTTCTAAGTCTAACCAAAGCTGATGGGTGATCTCGTGATTTCTTGTTTGAAGAAATCAATAAAAAAAATGCTCCAAAAATTGATGGAATCACAACTCTCCACGTGGGCCACAATTTCCAATTTTTAAAAAATTTCTTCAGGGGAATTTCCTCTCTAATTTTTTCCCACTCTATTGTCAATATCGGTGTCTTTGTTCACTCTACTCGTTTTATGATTCCGAGGATGAAAAACGCGTTATTCCATTGTTCAGTTCATAGTCGAAACCTCCACACTGTTCAAAAACACTTTAGTGAGCTCATTTTCGAAAACAGTCAGTTCGAAGTAATTTTGAATCGAGTGGAATATAGATTGCCCCTAGATGATGACAGTAAGTGGAGCGTTAAACGTATGAGGAAGTTCGTGGAATTTTATTTGAGCGATTTACTGCATCAACACAATCGACGCGAACAGCTGTTTTCGCGGTTCGTTATGACTATTGTTTGAGAAAGAGACGATATATATATATATATATATATATATATATATATAAATATAGAGGAGAGAGAGGAGAGAGCTGCTAGGAGCTTAACAAAATCCATATGTACCTCGATTTATCATATTAAGGCTATTCTATGCGTTATACGTAATAGTAGCACTCGTTTTGTTAGTAGTTTTCGCGGTTCGTTATGACTATTGTTTGAGAAAGAGACGATATATATATATATATATATATATATATATAATATAGAGAGAGATGGAGTATGAGAGAGAGAGATAGAGAGAGAGAGAGAGAGCCACTAGGAGCTTAACACAATCCATACGTACCTCGATTTATCATATTAAGGCCTATTCTATGAGTTATACGTAATAGTAGCTCTCTTGTGGTCATAGTTCTCACCGTATAGTGCCACGAAAACAAAAATTAGGCAGTAAAGAAGGTTCTAAATATAACAGCTTTGCCTTTCCATCGAGTCAGCGCTCAAGAAATCGAGAGAGGTTTTTTCTAAAGACGAAGTTTTTGATTCTGAAGGGAACATTTAAGATGCTCCCACCATAACAAATTATGTAATCGGCTGAGTAGTTCTTTACTGCTCAAATAAATATCGACTAGGATTTCACGTTACCTTATGTGCTGCCGATGTCAGATTTGTGCTAGTTTTGAGTGATATCGAAGAAAACGTAGATTGTAATGAGTATGAGTAAGTGTATCTGATTACAGAGATCACCTACGCCGTTGAGCTTCTTCTCAAACAGTTTATGAGCGTTGTCGTTGGCGATTTGCCAATGCTGAAAATCAATGTGCGCGGACATAGTCCAATAACATTAGCAGCTACCGCGGCCATCCAAGCTGCAGCGCACAGAGGAGAGCAGTGTGTGCGTGAGTGTGTGTGTGTGTGTGTGTGTGTGTGTGTGTCCAGCCAAGGCTAAAGCCTTCCTATTGATCATTTCTGGACGACGCCTTCGTTCGACTCAGTTATTGTCATTGTAACCGTTTGCTAAGTGTCTTGTTCATAACAGCCCCGAAAATCCGACGTGATAAGTCGGCGCTCGTGCGCGGAGGATACGACTGGTATCCTCGTATCCCGTGAACCACTCGGCGGCTAAGACATCTTTATCACGTGGTGCTGGTGGTGGTGTTATGTTGACGGAAGACGATGCTGGCGTTACAACGCCACCTACAACTGCGACCAGTACTCATCGTGGCTCGCTATGGATGAGCATGGGTTTCGTAACGGGTGATGATTCCAGACGACGTCGTATGAGCAAGAAACGCGAGAGCATCGAGCTCGCCTCTCTCGGTCAGTGATCCTTTTCATATTTATTGTTTTCGCTTTATACAGTTTTATTTTCTTCTATTGTTTCTCGATTCATCTTGTTCTGTGTAGTTTTTCTCGTGATAGTAGGATGACACCCAGTTCCATTAGTGGAGTCTATCAATTGAATATAAAGTTAACCAGCAAACAAGTATCATTTTAGGTTTTTTTAAACTGCATTTACTCACTAATTGTTTCATTAGACATGTTTATGGGTCTTAAAAGTCATAAAAGTCATAGAATGAGTATATAACCATGTTTAAATCTCTTAAAAGTCGTGAAATGAGTAGACTACTTACACCGCTTACTATTTCTTAGAATAGTTTTCCGTTCTGTGTTCTAAGACGACTTCTGGTCACCTAAAAGTAAGATGGGAATTTATGATCGTTTCAAGAATTCTGATAATTTAGTTTAAAATTGTCGGCTTGTCTTCACCTTCATATCGATTTACCTTTTTTTTTTGACATTTCCATCGCTTTCTACTAATGTAGATGTCAGCGGATTTTTTTGAGATAATATATGCAACGCATCGCGCATGACCCCAGTGATCCTGAATCTATTTCTTTTGATTATCACACGAAATTTCGTCACGTTATGTAAGCTTTTCTTGTCTTCCTTCACTGGTTTTATTGGCCCTTCGCTTCTTGTTCCTCTTAGTGATAAGCGTCGGAAAAATTTAGCATTACCACGCATCATAAGATCAATACGAACTGAAAATACAATGCTTTTTCGTATTTAAGTCATATAATAATTATCTCACATCTGTAAGAATGGTTTTGTAACTATAACTTTTGATGTTGATGATTGTGTATAGAATCGTTCATCTGATTTCTGTTAGTAATTGAATGACGTGAGCGGGCCATACTGAAGTCTCTTTTCTATGGCTCAGCCACACACTAAGTTTCGCTTGGTCGACGAAAACGAAGAGAATCACATTTGTCATACAAGAGTTTTTTCTACGGAGAAGGCACTCATGGGAAGCTTACTGGTTTCAAGTGTGAGGGACCGAACATATGCCTGATAATTATTTTTTTGCCATGCATGTGGTCTGTTATGGGCACTTATACAGGTGCAGTATACGTGTTTCGGCCTTGCAGCCTCGTCAGTTGCGCGGTGCATTTCGTCTGAGCCAGCTCCTCCTAGGTAAAACCCCTTACAAAGAGGAACCTTAGACGTAACATTCACACGCGCTGTTAAGCGATAAAAATCCAAACGAACATTGTTTTACACTCGGTTGCTTTATTGATTTTTATCACTTGACGGCGCGTGTAAATATTATGTCCACGGTTCCTCTATGTAAGGGGACTCTCCATACAAAAAAGTATTGACTGAGACGAAAAGCATCGTGCAACGGACGAGGCTGCAAGGCCGAAACACGTGTAATGCACCTATATAAACGCCTATAAGAGACCATGTGCATGGCTCAAAAATGATTATCAGGCATATTGAGATTTGAGCGTGGTCTTAAGAGAAGGCTTGAAACGAAAGGACTAAACATGTTTGCAGTAGACGTGAATACCTGCTCCTTGTTAAATTTGGCTTTGCCTGAAAGTTTTAGGTACTCTCAATTCAGTTTCCGGGTTTTAGTCGAAGTTGTGATTCAGTTTCAGTGGTAAACCAAAAGCATGTCCATGGACATGTGTGTGGGTATGAATTTGTGATTATATGGAGGGTAATATGTAAGTCAGTCCCAGCGGCCACTACCTGTACGCATTTCATGTGATTTAAACAGTGGGTACTTCTTGCGACTATGTTGAGAAGCGCTCCGTACATTTTTACTTGCTTTGTCTATATTTACTATTCTATTTGTGAATTCTTTCAAGGTCACTTTCAACTAGGAACAACTCCCTTTGGGTAACCTATTGACGCAAGGATGTGAAAGCAAGCAAAATTTGGTGGAGTATAGCGTCAATCAGTAGTCGAAATCATTTATTTCTTGTAGAGCCCTAATAATTGTGCTCTCATTGAGAAAGGGAATCATTGTGCATTTTATTCTAGATGAAAGAGAAATTTCTTTCAAAATCCAATGAGATATTGCTCTCCAATGCATCGCAAAATAATTTCTAAAAGTTCTTTGCTTTGGACACATGAATTCTCTGGTTCAAGGCAAGCTAATTTTTCAAAATCTTGTTGTGTAAAGTTGAATTACCAATCCTTCCTAATCATAATTATAGTTGTTCTGACAAGTGGCCACCACATATTCCGCATCTTCGTTTGACCGCTATATTTCTATTCTGGCCCCTCAGTGCTATTGCTAAAGTAATATGGACGACACGAATTGTTACGATTTATACATGATGAATAAAATTCATGATTTCCATCCCATCTACTCATGTCTCAGATCACAGGCTCACAAAAATTTTCTAACTTCAAGTAAAAACCGTAAGAGTAGACTTTTACTTTATAACATTGAAATTCAACATGTGTATAGTCTATAGTCTAGTTGTTCTCCGACAAGACGTGTTGATAGTGTGCATGATGAGTGCTGATGCTTAAAGCCTCCGGGCTTGCACGTAAGAGTGTGAAATTTGCCAAGCTTGCCACCACGAGTTCTAAATCATCGAATTACTTTCTTGATTACTTATTTACTTGGTCAAGTTGATTTCTCATTTGTTATTCAGCTGTATTTGACGGCTTGCGTTAGAGCGTTTTTTTACAACTAACAATAATTTCTTTCACGGTTGGTAGAGAACTTGATGAGTTGACATCTTGACAGGTTCTCAAAAGAAACATTGACATCTCGCTGTAATATAATATTTGAAATTTCAGTGGGATTTCTGCAGTAGAAATTGGAATCTACGGTGATGGAATTTTACACGTTTCCATCATAAATTTCATTTTTTTAATGCAAATTCGTTCTCCACATTTCGCATAATAGTTGCCTACTGAGCTAGACAAATTTTGATACATTTTTACACTTAATCATTTTTTTTTCTTTTGAAAATGTTGTAGTGTAAAAGTGTAATGAGTTTAGACGCGATAATTTCTAAAATCAATATTATCTTAACTTCGCATAGCGACAAAAAGCAGCGTTATCAACTTCGACTTCAATCTGGATTTATAAAAAAAAGTGTATAGAAAAATAATAGTAGCATGACTATTGAATAATAGTAAAGATTTGTGATTATTTTCCGACCTGGAAATAGTTTGTTTTGCGATTTGGGAACAGAGATTTGTTTCTTTGGCAACTCCGTGGAAAACGTAAATGGTCTGCAAGTTATAATTTCGAATACAGTGAATTGGGTTTACGAGAATGACTTCGAGCTGGTTAATGAATGTGGCAATTATAGTGGTGGCTGGTGAAGGAGAGATAATCTTGAACCAGAGTAAAAGTGATCTACAAGTGACTACTAGTGAGAGGAAGACCATGTAGCATTCAAAAGTGGCAAAAGTGGTGGCGGTGGGTGGAAATGAAAGTGGATCATAAGTTTCCATGTACTTTCTTTGAGATGCAAAGAGATGCAATTGATAGGTTTCTTCTTGATACATGAGTTTGAATTCTGCATTATATTAAACAGGTAGCGTTTTTCACGCTTATTTTTGTACACGAGTTTGTTTTCGAATTCACGTATTTTACTGTCAACATCGGTTTTATTCACAAACTGTGTGGAAATGGAACGAGATAAAGTTACCTCTAGGTGAGCAGGACATGAAAAATAAGATGTCTCATGGAGAAGTTTTGAGCATAACAGCTTTTTATTTCCTGAGTAAGCAGTACCATCTAGGCAGTATTGCTATGCGCTATTGCGACGAATAGAACCAATAGTAGTGTCCATTCAACTCATTTAGTTGTTAAAGACATTACAACTGCTAATGTAAGGGTGTTTAGGAATATGATGGAGAATGAATATTGGAGCCAATTGTATCGAACTTTTTTTTCGCTAATAGCACCATCGAGTTTCATGTTGGTAAAAAACTAAATGCGGCATACGCATTGTTAAATTGCGGTGTTTGGTATTGGTGTATGTTCTTAACTAAACGTGATTATTCATACGTCATTTTGATGTGCATTTCTCTCTTTATGTTGCGTTTTAATGACGTCTTACATGCTCTTTATTTTATATTCATTTTGTACTATGGAAAAAAATGTTAGACAACAACGCGAATTCGAGCGATTTTCTTATTCGATTTCGAAATGGGTCGTAAAGCAACAGAGATAACTTGTAACATCAACAACGCATTTGACCCAAGAATTGCCAACGAACGTACAGTTCATGGTGGTTCAAGAAGTTTTGTGAAGGAGACGCATTTCAAAATCTTTTTTGTCATAAATGAGCAAGGATTTCGATTATCTTGCAGATCATGCACAATCCTATCCTAGAACAAGACATAAAAACAAGTGGAAATTAGTATTTCTATCAGTTTTTCGCCACATTTGGTAAATAATAAAGTTCTTCCTATAAAAAATGCCTGTTGAGATGAATTGGTCTTTATTTCAGTAATTTCTCTAATTTTTCCGTACGTTGTTCATCCGTACGACAAGTAAATATTTGGTTGAGGAAGAAGTTCTTTGACACCTGTGAAAATTGAAAGTTTATGCATAAGTTCAATCGAAAACAACAATAATTACTCTTAAAGACCATCATTAGCGACAATTTTCTGCCAACGATGTGCATGCTCCCGGATCTGCTCGAAATACTATTTCTTGGGCTTTAAATCAAAAAACTCCTGACATGCCTCTTCAACTTGATCATATATCTTGTACCCGTATCCACGCAGGAAATGTTTCATTGAGCGAAAAAATGTAATCTGATGGCACAGCATCTGGATTGTAGGTGCGGCAAGACCTCGATCCCCTCCAATTCACCAAACATCTCCTCAGTCTTCCTTTCTGTGTGAGGTTTGGCATTGTTTTGCTGAAACTCGCGCACTTGCGACGAATCACTGTCGAGTACTTTATGATTAGCGTTATCGCCGGAGTTCTTATGAAAGTTTTCCTGAAATCTTCCAGTAAATTCACAATAACCGATGCTGTGTGAAGCAAATATAAAATCTGAATTCTGAGCGGTTGCTAAGGAACTTTCTCTTTAGCCTAATATTTTGTGACTTGTAGCAGAGCTGCAAAAGGTAAACTTGAAAAATCGTCAACTAGTTTTCTTCTAGATCTTGTGCTATGAAAGACTCGACATAAGTTTATCGACTGCAACGTTTGGCACGAATCTTTCTTTTAGTCTCACGGCAGTTTGATTACCAACAAAATGCCAACATTCTGGAGACCACATACATCAATTTCGAAGGTCGCCTCTTTTCATGCCGCAGAAATTGAAGGTTTGTAACGAAGTGTGAAGGATGTCAGTTGGACAACTAGAATTCCGACAATCTGCTTCTTTGAATTTTGCTTTCTGTTCATCCTGAAGTGAATTTTGGTTTGAAGTGTTGTCGAAGTGGCTGAGTGGTTTCTCCTCCTTCAAGGAATGCGAGTGATAGCATCACATTTTTTTCATGGAACCATCTATCATTAGCACTACTCATGGGAAATACACGCGTACGAAAGTGAAGATACTACGCTAATGGAGAGCTTATGTAGGATGCAATGAATGTAAGCGACAAATGTTTACTTGTTCCTCGAAATTTTCAATTGAGAAACACCGTACGAAAATTCATCCATATTGAAAGAGGAACGGAAGAACATTGTCAGAAAAAAATGCTCAAAATTCACTACAACCTTTTTTATCGAGAGAGTTGATTCTAAACAGAAGAGTTTGGAGATGAGTGCAGTTTGTCGTTTATGGCTAAGTTTGAAGTGAATAAGAGGACACGCTAAGGCATTGCTACTCATCAAATTAGGTACCAGGCCATTCTTCAAAAGATGTATAAAATTGAAAAAAAAATTCAGTCTAGAAAAATAGAAAATAGTGAAATGAGGAAATCCGAAGGCAAATCGATTACGCTAGATGAATATTCGAAACCCTGAAAGAGACGATTTCTTCTTGTATTCGAGAAATTTCATTTAAAAGATTGTCGATTGAATATTGACTAACTGATTAGGATCGGGTTAGCGGGCTTGGACCGAGTAGCTAGTGATTTTGGCACGGCTCGCCGCGTGGTAGATCAACCACACCCCACCACTCTCCGAAAATCAGTTACGAACGCCCTACAAAACGTCTCAACCTGACTGTCCTCGAGATTGCAAGACGATGTGCTGGGACAGTATAGCATTCTACGACGTTCATGCAAAAGACTAATCTCAATCAAGCGGTAAACCCGAATACTAGGAGTAGTGAGGTCCGCACAGCGAAAAAATTGTTATATGGATTAAATGAAGGATCAAAAAGAGGAAGTTTAGGATCTATCCAACTTTAATAGAGAAAAATCTGAATTTGAGTCAAAATGTACAATCTCATCTCAAATTGAATCAAATCTGATTCCTCTTTATTGATTTTCCATTCTGAACATGTTTGGTAGAATTTTTTTAAAATTTATCATTGTTACAGTATTACGTGAACGAGGTTTTCTATGCTTCTTTTCCTAGTTTTCTTTGATATTGGATTTAAATACTGACTTGTGTTTTCTATTTCTGGAACTTTTCTTTGTTTATCCAAGAAGCACAAGGCTATTTTGCGTAACTTGCAATTCCACGCATTAGTTGGATTCTCCTTTCATCTATACTGAAGCGCGTACTACGGCTTGCTACGGTTAGGTGCTAACAGCTTCAATGCCTTGTCTCGCAAAGGAAGTGGTAGCAGAGCTAGGACATCGGTTGTGTAAAGGTGACCACGAACGCGCCCCGATAAACAGTGAAATGCAAATTTGAGCTCCCGCCTGAGGTTACAGGTTTTCCATAGTCACTCAGCGCTGTAGGGCATATAATGATAAAATCGTACGACTGCTATAGAGGCAAAAAATGAGAGATTTTTGTCGATCTTATATCTCTTTTCTACTTTTATTGCTTTTTTTAACTATATAGCCTGAGAATGTGATTTTGGAAGTTTGGTTTTTTGAAATTTTTTAAGTGGTATTCGTGGCATGATGTCATCTCAAAATTATCACCTGTTCAGGAATTTGCACCACTCCTGTCGTATCCCCTTCATAGTTTGTGGATATTAGAATAGTTGGCCTTATCATCTGTTCTGTATTTAGTTTTTGTGAGGATGTTTTTCTTTGATTTCTTTTTTTCTCAGTGGTGTCTAATATAGTAATATGGTTGTTACAGAACTAACTGCGGTTTTATGACTCAGGTTTTGCGATCTAACCTCAGTTACTTTTGCACCAACCAAGTGATAGTTATGGGTGGCAGTAATGGCGATGTTAATTAAAAACAGTATAAATATTCTGTAATAGCGTTTATAGATTTACAATTACTGAGTTTCATTATCAGAAACGGTTGTCGTTGCTCTGCCTGAACAGATGGATTATGACCGCGGGTAAGAAATTGAGCTCAAATTCTTCATAAATACCGCTTTTATGCCACAGGGATATGGCGGGCATTAGAGATAATAAAATATACGAGTGTCCTTCTGAAGCTCTCTACTCAAAATGATATTTAATTTGTTTATGAACCTATTCTTCATGCACGCTATCTGTGTTGATCCATACCTTTTCGAATTCATGCAGTCTTTCTCTTCTTATGCGATAATTATGGATATACCAGGAACTACAGAGAGCATCTAGAATAATCAGAGTGATAGCAAAGGTGCTCCAATAAGAGTCAACATATACAAAAGTTTTGGAAATTGTAAATCAACTTTTCGGAAGTCTCATAATACTTTAACTTAATCAGCTGTAGTGAATTAATGTGCGTGACGGCGTTCATATGACTGGCTGACGTTGTGAGACAATAGCTTTCAAAGTATTCATTGAGAAACTGGGTTATTTTCCAGCGTTGCTTTTGGTTCAATAATGTCATATACAAGCATTTCATGTCTAACATGTACGTGATAAGTAGGTATAAGATAAATACGGTGGATCGGTTTCCTCACCGTTTCGTGGTCTACTGAAGTCAAATAATCGACAAAATATGATATCTTATTAATGTAATTTTTTTTGACTATTTATTGGGGTGCTGATTTTGTCACCATTGTTCTTCATTCGCCAAAGATCTTACTCGACTATTTTAAATACAACTTGGCTCGTGATAATGTGACGTGTCTTCGTGTTTCCTTTCTCAATATTGCTTTGGTTTTAAAAATCCTATTTTGAATATTTTCGGTAGTATATAACGATGTAGACCCCCTCCCCACATTTCCAGGTCTATTGCTAGTTTTTCGTGGAAATAATGTATAGTCAGTTGTGTTATCATTCAACTAAATGAAACAGATCATTCAAAATTTCGTGTATTACCGATCATCTGAAATTCTAAATGGGCTTTAACCATATGCGCAATAGTTAGCCTCAAGTAGGGGCCGCTTTCAATTCCAGAGCAGCATAGACCGGCATATCCATATTAATAGTAAATTTTCTTGTTCAAAATGAAAGCCATCCGAATTTGAAGGTTTCCATCTACAAGATACACATTTGTATTATTATGATAGCTTTCATTTCTGAGGTTGCGGAACATGTTCCCCACTCTTTTCAGCAAAGGTCGTATCTCAATTTCATAAGCTATCGCGAAAAAGCCTCCTCGAAATGACGCGGTAGTGCTCCTCAGTATATAGTTGATGACTGCAACTTCGGTATGGGAATGGAATAAAGATCAAAATTTGCTTTCGACCTTCTGGGAGTCATAATCCTGAATAATTTCTAAATAGAGGAAGTAATTTATAAAAAACCTCTTACATGCTCTTGAAGCAATAAAGCAAACTCTTATATATCTGCAAACTACTCATGTCTTCTACTGCTTTATGAATGAAAAAATTATCGCCTGTTATCAAACAACGAACTTGACTTGTCGCGAATGCGTTGATTGAAACAAAACTTATCAGGTTTCACATGTTCGCTAAAGATGCAAACGTCATTTTGTCTCGACGAGTAAATCATGTTTTTTCAATAGTCCGAGCAACCTTTTACAAGTGTTATTGTCACAAACCATACTATGTTATCCCTTTCACTTTACTCTGTGGTTTTTATTGAAGTTAAACGTATGTAAGTACACCAATAGACAATTCCACTGATAAGAGCGGTCTGTAATGGAAAATAGGCGCGTGTGTAAAATTTTTTCGAAAAGTCATTGAATCTACTTTTTTCTTAACTTTTGAATTTTTCGTTTTTTTCACTTCAGTTAAGTACTTTTTTTTGAAGAAGTGTTTCATTACCGAAAAGCGTGCGCGTTTGTCCGTTTCTTATTTTTTGCAAAAATTCAACGCTTTCATCTATAGAATTTTAGGATACTTGAAAATGACAGACAATCACTTTGATCACAGAATAGGTTATCAATTTCTCACGGTATTCAATGTTTCGCTATCCAGTGGTACTTTTCTTAACGTCAATTATTAAATTCCTTCTTGATGTCAACCACAAAAGATAATAATGGAGTTGCTTGTTACTCTGCTGAGTGACGGATTTGTTGTCGAACCGTTCATTATCTTCTCAGAAAATCTCAATGCATAATGTACTTGCGATCGGCATACGTCAGGGAGCATTGGCGTTAATGTATAATGGTTTTTTTTTCAACTCTTTCATATTCTTATCACTTTTTGAGCATCCGTTTACTTATCTTGTGCGGGTTAATTTTTATACGCCTTATGAGTGACAAGAGTGTTCAATTTCATCACTCGATTTTTATTCGTCTTACATGCTCTTTTTGTATGTTATCTATCTTTGTCATCAATATCATCTATTTTTTTACTACGCCAACTTGCATAGCAACTTAAGTGCAGGCATCTCAAATCTAATAATGGCTACGTTCATCATCGCATTTTTATCAAAAATCGGATTGCTTAAGTAAATGGAGAAGTTGGGATACTCAGTACATCTAGTTTGCCGCACAAAACATAGGCATTGATTAGACAATGCATTTGAGCCCATAGGTTTGATGATTGCTGTAGCGTACTGTCCCGAGGAACCCTTAGCCATTCTATTCATTCCAAGGATTATCCATTGTAACGTTCTGCTTTTGTATTCGTACAAACAGAACAGTACCACAGTTTGACAATAAGTTGCACAGTAGTGTGTGCTCAAAGAGCATCAGTTCAATTTATAAATTTGTAAAGATTTCTCTAGTTCGTGCCTGATTTGTGCTTTTTCGAGTTTCGTGACTATTTCTCCCCAGTCCATTTTTTCTAAGTTGAAGTGTATGCACAGATTATTGCCAAGGAATGTTACTCATTATTTGTATTCAAAAAGCTCAATGTTTAACTATGAAAGCAATACGGAAGCCCGGACTGTTTACTCAAAGTATTATCCTTCAGTCTTTTGTCACGTGAATAGTAGCACACTTTTTGAACTTTACGAAACTTTAATTAAAGTTCTTAATTTATAGAGCTAACATCAAATTCTGGATGGGAAGAGGTGTATGTTTTTACAGTGATGAATTCCAATAAAGCTTTTAACCTTCGACATTTTGCGTTATATTAATTTAAACAGTATGGAGACGGAGTGAATCATATTTGCCCTATATGTGATCGAAAAACGATTTAATTTCTTTTCTTGTAAACATTTACTACTTGCAGTGAACTTTATGGAGAGGATTAAAAAAATTTCTTCACCAACATAACGAAATCTACTTCCTCATAATTCTAAGTTGACTTTCTGAATTTGACTTTCTAAAGTTCGCAAATCTAAATATAAAAGCAGCTGAATAACGGAATTTTGCTAGCAAAAAACGCAGTGATTTCCTCGAATGGTTGCTAATATCTCTGGTAATCAAACGTGCTCTCGATATTCTAAACATATGAATTTTCTAAAAATTTGAGCTTCAAGGGGTTTGAAATGAAAAAATATTATTATGTTATACAAACCATGTAATAGTTGTAATTTATTAATACATATTATATTCTACAATACACTCCATGTTTTCTCAGCAATTAAGCAGTTTTTATTTAGTTTCTCCAGTACATTAGTTGTCTAAAAATTGCCAGTAGCTATCACAAAAGAGCATCAAATGTTCCATCACTGACATATTTGCACTTGCCTGTTTTGTAAAATTTTCTGCGCTCTTTAGGCGGAGGAGTGGTAATTAGTATTTCCAGATTCAGTAATTTTGTCGAAAGTACCACTGGTTTTGCCGCTGTCGCGCTTGTAAGAAAAATTTTGTTTTTTTCTTTATCGATCTTCCTATTCTAACTAGAAAAGCCGCAGAAGAGTGAAATCAAAGAAATCACAATCAACTTTACAACGATGACTTCTTTTTTTTTGTTTGTAAAACCTTTTTACTTGAAGTACTGTATTAATTGACAAATTATTGACAGTTATCGTAAATAACATCATACTTCTGACTAGAGTATTAAGAAGTTCTTCTGTGATATGTCGGACATGATAACAGTAGTGTGGGAAAATTTTGTGTTAACTATAAAAATGTCCATCATTTAGAAGCTTCATGTCCGTTCATGGATCTAATAATGTCATTAACTGCTACAAAGTCACCGTTGAGAAACAACTCAGAACAAGATTCCTTCCATCATTTTAGAAGCTTGATGTCCCTTCATGGATCTAACAATAATTGTTTTAGCCCCTGGGACTCGTGTGATGTTTCTACTAAAAGAAAATGATGACACACCGGCGCTGTTTACTGAACATGGGCGAGCTAGGCCTGAACGAATGGCGGGAAACGGCTCGTTGGGTGAAGTTTGAGGAAGATGTCGAGCAAGGTATTTGTACTGATACGACTTATGTTCCATTGAGACTGCGTTTCAATGGGGATTATGTTATATCGATTCGGAAAACATTTTTGAACCAACCTCATCAGTAATAAGCATGATACTTTATTCTCACGAAGAGTTCTGGATTTGCTAATGACACGATAGTCAAGGCGTATTTGATTTTGATGGCTAGCGTTCCGGCCGGTTTGCTCTGTTCAGGAATTTTCTTGTTTTCGAGTTAGTGAAAACCACTCATATGTTCTCAACACATTATAATGAACAGAGAGCTCCTTTAGCTATTTGAGGACCAGCGTCGATAGCCAGGCGGCGTCGTCCCGTCGCTTGCGCGGTAATCAGGCACGCAGCATCTGCATGTCTGTGCATGCATGTCTGGATGTGTGCTTGCTTTTCCACGAGACACAGCGCCGCCATCACAGTAGCCAAATGAGATTTGACGCCGCGCAGTGAGCATCGAAAAGATCCTTATGGTCGTCAAGGGATTAGAACACAAAATTGGCTTGGATAAAGGCGAAGTCACCATTTATTTACTGAAAATCGAAATTACCAAATAAAAACTTCGTTTCAGCTCATAAGGACATTTTGTGAAAACAAAATATATTGTTTCGTGCTGTTTTTTCTAGGTGGCAAACGGTGGTCAAAACCACATGTGGCAACGCTTTCGCTTCACTCATTATTTCAGTTAAGAAGTTGTCTGCTGAATGGTATCTATATAAAACGACATGCCAGAAAACAGATCTTCCAGCGATTATTGGTTAGTCTCCTAATAAGTTTTCCTTTTGTTCTTTTGGAGATGTCGCTCAAATGCAGGATTTTTTTTCTCGGTCGGTTCGATGTCATATCTGTTGGATAGTAGTGGATAGTACTGTCTTGACAAACAGAGATTTACTACTTTTATGAAGGACAGACAGTGATCTGTTACTACTATGAGACGTAGATAGCAACAGAATACACACCTGATCTTTGGTTCGGCACCACGATAACCCTTGCGGGACGGCGTGTATCCATAAAGATACATCAATCTTTGGAGGCCTTTCTCGCTGACATTTTTCTGAACTTTTAGCAATTAGTCGGAAGCTCAAATCACGGCGATTTCAACAGTGTATTTATATATATAAAAAGCTTTTCTTATTGTGTTTATCACTGAAATTAATATCACGTTTCACACCGCACTTGCTTTGCTTGCCTCGACTGGAATTCGTATATGGCAGTTCGTTGAATTTTTGGTAGTCATTCGATAGCTCAAATCTCGACGATCACGAAACAGTGCTTAGTTTCGAAAAAGCCCTTCTTATAGAGTTGCAAGAGGGGAAAAAGTTTTGAGTACCGACTATTAATTGGCCTCGGCATTGATCGGATGATCCGGTGTCGTGTTAAACAGATCCAAAGTTCTTAATAATAGTGTTTATCGAGCTCAGTAGTAGAGCAGTACCTTAAATTTTGAGTATAGTTAGCGTTCCGAGGAGTTTCGCCTTTTTGAGAGCCTAGGAAAGTCAAATTAATCTGCTTTACTCGATCAAACACTTTCGTAACCTCACCAGAACGACGTAATGAATGAATGTAGTGAGTCGCATAGTAAAAAGATTCATTTAAACACCGTTTAGATGTCTTCTAAGTCTTTCTTGTATTCCTTAAGGACAAGCCGCTCAAAGTTATGCATAAGAATGTGCCTGACTCAGGTCGCGAGTATAGCTTAAGCGAGGTCACGCGTAATTACGAGTCACTCCTCTTTGCAGCTCATTTTTGGCTTTTTAGTATTAATCCAAGAGACTTTCAAAGTTTTTCACGCAGATGTTTTGGATTTCTGTGCGAGGGTAATATTATCTACATCGAAATTAGCTCAAATTTATGTTTTTATTCCCGATGCGTGCCCTAGTGAATTCTCTTGCCTAGAATCGCGTTTTCCGGTTCTTCTCGGAAATGTGGGAGCAAATGAATATTCAACCTCGTTCGCTGTACAAGATTTTTTTTCATAGGAGATTAGTAATCATTTGAAAGCTTAAATCTCTTGCTATAGCTGTATATGGCCGATTTTCGAAAAGACCCTATATAACGCTCAAAGTTCAAAATTCACACGACCACGCGTTTTTTTTTCTTATCTCGCTTACTTTTCGGTGGAGAAAACTCTTCCTTAGCCTGCTAGTACTCTCCAAGATAAAAAAAAATTTGTCTACTTTTGCAAAAGCTTTTTCGATAGCGCTGTAGGATAAAGAAAAGATCTGTGTTTTACACCTCGCCGGACGGAGCTCTTTGTTGAGCCCTTTTTCAGTTAATAGCATAGGTTTCAGTGATTCAACGTTGTGTTTATTTTCTGGAAAAAACCGTTTTACTGTAGTTTAGCGGGGAAAATAAGATCGAGTTTCACATATTCGGTGAGCACTGTTTGCCCGGCTAATCTACGGACTAGGCAGCGGGGCGATCGGTCGATGCCCTGACCGTCAGATGTGTGGCATGGAACCTGTTATTCAGTTGAGAATTTCTTCGTCACTTTGAAAGGAACTCTAGATGAAAGATTAATTCAGATACTATAAGATTTTTTCACAAGTTCATATACTTCTCGTGCTTGCAGCGAATTATACGCGTGATATAATGAATGCGCGCGGTGGGTGTGAAACTCAATTTCATTCTGGATGGTACAGCGCCATAAAAAGGCTTTTTCAAAAAACGGTGAGGTAGTGCGCTAGGCGGAGATTTAAGCTTTTGGATGATTACTAACACACTAATGAAAGATTCTTGTGCAGCGAATGAAACCGAATTTTCATTTGTACCCCTATAACCGAATTGAACCCATTTTCCACTCAGGTACTCTTATACATGGACGCAGTGTTTTCACTGTCGTACCCAAGAATTAAGGTAAACTCTGCCTTCTATATTTCCATTTTTGGCAATTTCGAAGTAGGCCTGGATGGAGCTGAAATATTGCTGACTTGTCAAGCCCATAGGCGTTCCAAGCATTTTAGAAGGTAAATTATGCATTTCATCATCTCTACTTGAGGAAAGGCACCGCTTGAGCATGCCTAAGGGGTTCATCACTGTACTAGAGGAATAATGCTTTGAGTTCTCTTGCTACATTACTACGTAGTCATGCATACTTTTATCTTTATTCTCTTTTTATCCACTACTCACAGCTGTTAGATGTTAGGATCACAAAGCAGGACTGTACTGTTATCGAATTTTCCGAAAACAGCTCTAAAGCCACCTGGAAAGGTATGATCAGATGTACGTCGACATTAAAATGATATGACCCATAAATGTGTTGACAAAGCACATCGATTTAATCTAAACATAATTATCGTGCAGTCTCGTAGTAATGTTTATACAGTTGAAATATATTTATTCTATCAGTCTGTGGTAGCATTGTTCATTCAGTTAAGGGATTTTGTACGACGAATCTCAAAAAGAGTGTAAGAACTCATTGTGTGAACACAAAATTCTTATGAATTTCGTAAATTCTACGAATTGTTCGTATGGTAGGTTAGACTGTTCGAAGTTCGATTGCCAGAAGGAAATTGATTTCCACTGATTTTTCTTGTGTTGGAAGTTCTGTTACTGCTGCATTGAAGTAAATAAAATCCAATACTTGTAATTGGGAAGGACAATGTCTTAGTGAAAACCAACATAGCGGTATTATTTTTCTGTACCGAGAACTACGTTGTGAAATTTGGAAGGAAGTGAAGAAAAACGCTTGTGGTTGAACGATATATACACCAAGGTTACGTAATTAAGGATTTCAACGTCTATGGAATTTTTTAAGAATAAAATTAAGGATCAACCATCTATTTCCAAGGGACTGATTTTTTCGGTTGATGACGTGAACTGCAAGGCATCTATCTCGCCGCCTGGTGCCTGATAAAGATTATTTAGCACAACGAAATTGTGGCGGCACGTAATCATGCTTCAGGTGGTCCAAACTGCTCATTGACTTCAAGGGCGTTTATATTCACTTAGACTTGACTCCTGATTTGGAGAAACTGTTTGATTACCATTCTGTCTACAATTCTTCTTCTAAACTATAGCTGCGAATCAGAAAGGATTTGTTCTGAGCTTTTCATGTATTCTGGTCGATGCTCACAGGGGAGTAATTTGTTGTCGAAGTAGAAAGGACGAATAGCGGGCACAATAGAAACGTTATGTTTTAGACTGACATCTGTGGCATTCAGCTGCTCCGAATTCGACTTGAATTATGTTTTAGGTATTGATCTCCAGAGTGTTGTGAAACTTGAAGGTAACGAAAAAACGGAAGTAATGAGAAGATCATAATGGTTAGAAGTAAATAAATTTATCTTAATTGTTAGTCTCGTTCTAGGTTTTCTTATTAATGAAAGATTTCTTTCACGCTAAAATGGCACTAATTATGCGTCACATGGTCATGTTTACTACGGAATTTTTTCTTTGGAAGACCGTTTATGAAGTAATACGGGCCTTATCTTTTGATACTGGCTTCCCTTTTTTATCTAACTCGAGAATCATCGTATTGTTATAATGAAAAGAATACACGATTTGTTATCAGAATCTTCTGTAGGTGATGTTCTCACACTATCGCCTTCATCGTAGTAGTAGTGAATCTAGTCGAGTTTTGTCAGCTGTTACTTCTCGCGCGTCTTTGTAGGCTATAAGCGCCTTGCATAGACTTATCAATAAGGCAATTCATGACTTAGCTATGGACTGTCCGGCTTTAAGAACTCGTCATATCTCGGATTAGTAGATGACAGTGGAAAGTCATGCTCTGTCACCTTTCAGTGAATCAGATTAAATCTTTCACTTCACTAGCAGCAGTTGTCATAGCTACGTTGTACGCATTAACCAAGCGATTGATATACTAGTGGCTGAAAATACTCTAGTAGTAAGCATGAAATGAATGTGGGACTCATTCGAATTAGAGTAGAACTCACCAGGAATAAACGTAGTATGCATCATTATATAATCTTTGTATTTTTTCAAGCCTTCGATATGTAAGACTTACAATTTACAAGATTGAAGTCTTTTTGAGCCTTTTATGGTTGTAATATGGAACAGGTTATTGGTGGTAGATTTCATGGCGATGATTTTCGTCAACCTTAATGTCGGAGTGATTATAATGGATGGTCCCTGTGGCTTTCGAAGTCTTCGAAGTGTTGATGGTAACTTCAAATCGTAAAATCGTAGCAAAGTTTTAATGCGAAATTGTGCTTCAAAAAGTTTTGGTGTTTCTCACCAGTTCATTAGTAGGAGTCTTACCAGATTGAAGAGAAAGTCATGGGGCACTTTTATGGCTCTTCAATAAGCATGAGATAACTCCCATGCATATCATGGAAATCTTAAAGTTTCTCATGTGGGATATCCCCCTGAAAGCATATTATTCGTCTTTAGTTTCATTTTGTTACTAAACCCGCCGTGTTCAACGATATAATCGAAGTTCGTGTTTTATTGCGTCATTATTGGAGAAAAGGTCTTTCACAGTGAGCTGCAGTCAATGAAATCAACGAAGTTGAAGGGGAAGGCACAACAAGCAAATCTGCAGCTGGACGATGGTTTCAATGCTTCAATGCCGGATACTTGACCTTGAACACAAGCCTCGTTCAGCATTTCCAACAGAAATGAACAACGGAGATTTGATTGAAGAAGTATGTCAAGAGTTCTTTTATCCGAAGTCGAAGGATTAGTACCTCGACCATATCCAAAACTTGGCGCACTAATGGCAATAAGTCGCAGATGACGATGGCCTTTATTTTGAGGATTAGTTATAATTGTTTTTGTTTGGAATTCATGCATAAATTCCCATTTTTTTACAAGTACCCCACAACTTTCTTTCCAACTCAATATGTGATCTAATGCCGAAATCGGAAAAACAGTCGAATTCTTGTTCTGAATTTTTCACTCTTGAATGACTGAGTTCATTCAAATTTCCTCAAATTTGAGTATATATGATGCGTTAGTGGAAATTTTTGTTCTCAATATTACTTTGTAAACAGCACAAAGTGAATCCGCGAAACTTCTAACTTGCATGGATCATTGGTCATTATGGTAGTTTTGGCTTCCACCTGTCTATACTAGCTCAGTCGACTCACATTTTGTGCAAGTCGAATTATGAGTTTCATCACTTAAGCAGGCTTCCGGCGCATCAGCCTGCCGAAACGCTTTCGCTGCATTTTTCTGTTTGTTGATCTTTACGAATGCAAACAAGATAGAAACGATGTCTAACTAGGGAGTTGCTTGACGAAAACGAGACCACGAATCTGCACATGCATGTACATACATATATATATATATATATATATATATATATGTACGAATAAGTTTACATATATACATATATATATATATTTATATATGCATATATATGTATATATTGTTTACACATGTATGTATATATGTGCGTATGTACAAACGTGCGTATAAGTGCATATATACATGTATATATATATATATGCATTTACATAAATGCACGTATATAGTCATTGTCTACACCATGTCTCTATCCATACACACATATATATATATATATTATTATACATATATATATATTTATATGTATGCAAACATATATATACGTGTAATAATTTCTTCCCAAGTTATAGCTTCATTTCAAAACAGAGAAGTCAAGACGCCCTGGAAATTATGGTTCACCCCAGATCGTCTAGGCTCTCTGTTTTTGATAGAATTCTGACGGTCTATTGTCCACCGTTGATAGGTAGTGAGCGTCGCGCCGTCACGTTCGCGGCAGTCGTTAGCGGGGGCATCTACGACCTTGTGCGAGACTGCCATTTCGCCTGCGCTCTCTTGCAGCAAGCGCCTTCGCCGCCGTCTCGATTTGTTATTGAGACCGTGGAAAAATTGAGAGCCACAACAAAGGCAGAAGAGAGTACTCCCGGTAGATTATGCGAAAGCAACCACAAAGCAAAGCTTATTTGTCAAATTTGATTTTGCATATTGCAATACAACGAGTTTCGATCGATCGGATCTATGAACATTATTCATTGCTGAAGAAGAAAGAAAAGGAAATGAGAGAAAGAGAAAGGAAGATGAAATCAGAATTTTCAAATGTCATCTCTACGAATACCTTTAATGAGATTATGTGTAGCTGGCTTTGGAAGGTCCATCAGTACACGGGAGGCTTCCTGGTCTGTTTACCGAGACCGGAGAGAAGGATGGCTTAGCGAGCCATGAGCGTAAGATGGAACCATCGGCCTTGTGTGCGACACAGAGCACCTAATCACTATCATTATGACTGTCGTCATTATCATTAACGTAACACTATCAGTGTCACTATCAGTACCACTATCATAACAAAATTATCACTATCGTTATCACCATCATCGTTATCACTAATCACTATAAATATCACTATCACCACGTATCACTATCATCACTACCACTTTCACTATGATCACTATCACTATCATCATTATCACCATCACTATCGTCATTATCACTCTCATCGTCATCACTATAACTATCACTATCACCACTATAACTATCATCATTATCATTGTTATCATTATCACTATCATTATCACCATCATCGTTATCACTAATCACTATCACTATCATCATTGCTATCATCATCATTATCACTATCACTATAATTATCATTATCACTTTCACTACCATTATCATTGTCATTATCATTAATATTAACACAATCGTTATCGAATGAAAGTATGATATATTTCACCGCTACAAGTGCGACTGTTGGTCAATGCAATGTCCTATGCATTGAATGGAATGCACTGTGTAAGTGCCCTTATTAGGTCTCACAAACAGATCAAATTGGTGGTAGTTATTATCACTTTCACATTCGTTAGCATTATCGAAAGCATAATCATTATCACTATCATAGTCATTTTCATTATGATATCATTTGGTGATGTTGTCTTGTCGTTGAAACATAAGAAATGTAGATGAAATATGGAAGATATAAATGTTCTCTTTGCTGAGAATATCTCTGCTCGTCTTCGCGCATCCATCATGCTGTCTGGAGTCTGCCTTCTCACGAGATTCGCCGCCTTTGTCACGGGGCGCGACACCGCCATTACAGTAACTGAAGAGATTACACGTCGCGCGGTGTGGGACGATACGTCCCACATGGGCATTAGCGTGTTAAGCCGTGTACGTCTTTATAATCGCTGATTCCATCACGAAAGATGAACCTTCTTGCGCGTAACAAAACGTTACTCTCACCTGAAACATGTTTAGAAGCCCATTGTTCAAAAATTCCTGTTTTGGGATGAGAAGCGTAGAAGGTTAAATTGTTGTCATCAGAGTCAGATTATAAAAAAGGAGCGGTGACTATAACGTGAAAAACGAATCGCAACGACAAGACTTTCTTATGGTTCGAAAAATGATCGTGGACTAAATTGCATATACTCATGAAATTTTCAAATATTTAGTGAATAATTTTAGTTTGAAAATACTGGTTTCAACGAAAACGTTGACTTTTTACTTAGTATAGTACTGAAGTTTCTGTTATGTTTAGAATCGCTGATTGATGAGTTTGTGAAGGAAGGCGACATTGACGAGGATATGCGTAATGAACTTCGAGAAATCCTTATGCGAAAGCATGTTCATCAATATGAACAGGTCAGTTGAAGGTTCAATAGCTATGAGTTTATGTGTTGTCAGTCGCTGATAACATTTTGATGGCTGTATTTTAAGCGTTAGTTTCGTTTTGTACAGTCAGTGACAAAGTAGAGCATGACACGCTAATGTTATGCTTCTACCTTGAATGTTTGAGGCTAAAAAGAATGGTCCAAACGGTGAGAAAAGCGGATTCTTGAATACAGTACGTTCAATATCTGATATTGGAAAGTCGTTTTCTCATGGACGCAATCTTGGAAAATTGGATAAGGAGTTGGATAAGGAAGCGTTTGGACCACAGTTAGAGTTGCCTAAGGTTGGCTGATTTTCGGATATTACGAAAAACTGCGAAAACACTGTAAACGTTGAAAGCAACTCTTTTGAATCTTACATATACAATGCTTAGGTGGAGTCGATGCCTCGGGATATGAACAAAGATAGCTCAGCAGATATTAGCAAAGGCAACACGCATTTTCTCAAGAAGCTTCCTCCTGGAGTCGAAGCGAGCAATGTGCTCATTGGAGAGGTTTTTTTTTTTCTCAACATTTACATCAGTCAACGTTATTGATATATATTTGTAGCATTATATCAACGCTAAAAAGTGGTTAAATAAAACAAATTCTAGTTGATTCATATGATCAGAGTTCTTCTATATCCCTTGGGAAACTAAACTATGCAATTTCTTTTTCATCAAGAGTCTTCAGTAATCCATATCTTCCTTAAACCGTGCGGTTGGAAAGCATCGATCTATCAGCATTTCCGATTTGCAGTGAAACAGAGTAAAGTATTGTGTTCGACCGTTTGTTTGAATGAATCGACTTTGTTGTATTGAAGCCATAGTCACAATACAGAATAAACAACCAATTCTCTATGATCTCAGAGAAAGGCTATACTTAAGGACGGTTTATAAACAAGATGAGGGAGAAGAACAAATTTTTGTGCCAAGAGCTATGCCACGTGTGAACCTTAACAGCATTGTTATGCATGACTGTTACAAAACTTTGAGAAAAAAATTGAGTTGGTGAACTGATGGAGATATATCTGAAAACACGCCATCTGATTACCTGAGTGTATAATTAAGTAGCCAACACTTGTCGAAGTGCGGTTTGAGGATTTTAGCAGGGCGTATAGATATAAGAGTGAATAATCAATGAGAAATTATTTTGATTGACCGCCTATTGCGGTGTTATGATGTTACAGTAAACCCAGTGATGTAGAATGGTGTGCAGGAACGTTTGCATCAGCTAGGGACTCGAACTCAGATTTCTCTTTCGCGGTGAGCGCATGCTGAACCGTTGCACTACCGACGCTCGTTTGTACCCCTCTCCACGCTACAACCGTTATCTGTCGTTGGCTGTTGACAGATAACGCGTTGTAGCGTGAGAAAGAGAGGTGTGGAAAACGAGCGTCGATGGTGCAGCGGTTCAGCACGCGTTCTGGGAAAGAGTGAAATATGGGTTCAAGTCACAGCTGACTCAGACGTTTTGCCACACCACTCTATATCATAAAAGTGAATAGCAGTTTTGTTTATGGTAAAATCATGTTTATTTTTTAGAGAGCTTAAACAGCTACTTCACACTTAGTTTATTTTTTCCTAATTTTTGTAATCAGTCATAGTCATGGTGTCATCAGCAATTGTCAATCCACAATCCGTAAATCGTTTCCACTACGATGTCCACGATCGTATCATGTGGATGGTCTTTTCAGAGGATGCTTGCATACTCTTGAATACATTTTTTCCGTCCATCTGTTATCGGCTCTTCTCGTTACATTGGCTCTCTATCCCCAACTTTCAATGTGGCCCTGGTTGTTTTCTAATATCTTAAGCCACGAAATCTGACTTTGGTTAGTTCTGAAAACTATCTTCGAATTGCTTGTCTGGGTAATGCGTAGAATCCTCATAATTAGACAATTACTAATCTCGATTATTCTCCACCATATCAGGGGTTTTCCGTTCGCTGCGGACGATCAAGTGCGCGAGACTCCCGACTAGTACAAAATAATTGTCTTCGGCGTGTGTTTTGTGTGTGAGTTCTAGTGAAAGCTGGCCTAATGTTGCATTTCTGTGGCTTTGGATTTATGTTCCTTTTCTAGTGATGAACTGAGATTTCAGTTCCGTCTAATTCATCCTGATCATTCAATGTGTCATTAGGTAGCAAATATTAATTCATTTTGTAAAGCTGAGTTGGTCACTTGCGGTCTCCAGTGTGAACAGTGGGTGACAGTGATTTACTCAGTATTGAAGTCTGGTGTTGATGAGCTCGCTGTGCTTCAAAGACCGTCACAATTCCCTAATCGTACCTTCATGGTAGTAGTTGCAGAGCAAGAAGTAATTTCCTTTTTTTCATGATAGTGATGTTTTTGATCGGTAGCGATGACGTCCGCAGCAACTCGAGATTTTGTAGCACCCACTCACTGATGATAATTACATCACTCACAAACGTAGACGTGGACCGACGTTTTTTTTTTTTGGAGGGTTCTATCACACCGTGTGTCAGAGGGCATCTCTAGCCACTGCGCTACATGACCTAATTTCCACAATTATGTTATGGGAAACAGAAAACAAGGTGGATTTCTTTGACTGGCAGATACGAAAAGCTTTTTGAGTTTTTTTGTTTTTTTTATAAATAAAATATATTCTCTAGGAATCAAAAAGTTCACAGGACCTTTAAAAAATTTCATCTCGTTATCCAAATTGCCTTCTATCTTCTGGATTAACAAGGAGTGAAAATATGCATGCTACTATCCAAATTTCAGTTTTTTCCAGGTGGACTTTTTACAACGTCATATTTGTGCATTCGTTCGCCTTAAGAAAGCTAACGTTCTTGGCGATCTCACCGAGGCATGTAAAGTAGTTACCTAAATTGGTCTATGGGTGAGCTGGTAATCTGTGGTTTTCTCTATGTTAGGTTGCTGTTCCCACTCGCTTTATTTTTTTATTACTTGGCCCTACTGGCCACGGACCTCAATATAAGGAGATTGGCCGTGCTATTGCTACTCTCATGGCCGATGAGGTATGCCTATAGCTTTTTCTTACATATATGTTTTTTACTGCATTTTTATATTAATAGTCATTTTTTCTTGAATGTTCCGGAGATAATCCGGATTTTCTAGATTGTTTACGGCTTTGCGAGGTAACTATGATAGTTGATAACTGTTGATTCCAGATCTTCCACGACGTCGCATACAAAGCTCGTAACAAGGAAGATTTGTTGGATGGTGTAGACGAATTTTTGGATCAGGTAAACGGCGTGGGATTGTTCTGCAGAGCTACCCGAGAATAGTGTTGCCAATGAATCGATAGACTATTTGACCAGACCTTAGCATCAATGCTGAAAACTTTTTCGCGAGCTTTTTTTATAACTCGCGCGAGATTGCTATATCTTCTTCAAAATCAATGGCTGACATTTCGGCGATCTGGCCTTCCTCAAAACCTAAGGCCGATTTTTGATTTTGCATCTAGGTATTCTCTTATGCGGATGCGAAATGGTCTACTCGTTTCGCCTATGTGAAAATCACCGTAAATCTCACAGGTATAATGTACCGTTAGGAAATATCACGCATTTCTCTGTTTTATAGGCAGTAATACAGACGGTTTCGAACAATTGGTATCGTAATGTGTTAGGTGGAATATCTGTAATTGTTGCAAATTTTTCCAGATCACTTTTTTAGACACTCTCTATTACGACACTTACATCGTTTGTTGTTAAGTAGTTTTTGAAAACGGTTCCTATTTGCGTTTGCAACGGATCCCCCTCTTTGAGGGATCCCGCCCGGTTAGTCACGAGGGCATGTGGCGGCTCCACAAGTGATAGATAGGGAATAAATACGAACCAAAGCGACTGTGTGCTTTCCAGAGACGCAGGTTAATTCAGGAAATGAAGCTCCCTGCTTGTGTAGCGCCGATTTGACAAAACTGTATATCTACGAGTCAAATCGGCCCAAAGCCTGCAATCAAGCGGCTGTAAGTATATGGGAGGCGGTTAGGAGTCGCCTCCGACAAATAAGCTCCTCCCGTTTTCCGAGCGAGACTAGCGAGCTTCTCGTGAGAGTCCAGCCTCCACGTTCAGAGCCTAGCAAGCTATGCGTTGGGTATCAAAATGCCAAGACACTAATGATTATGGGCCTCATTCCCCTGATCCTGAAATAGCCCCAGTACGGCAGCGCAGGTTAGGACGAGTACGAAGAGGCTGCTAAATTCTCAGAGCCAAACTAGGCTGCCAAAATCAAAACGGACTAAATGACGAGCTGTACCTACAATGCAAGAACACTTGCTCACGAATCCGCTGTAGAAGATCTATTGATTCAAACAGAAGGATAAGATACGACGTCATTGGCCTGGCTGAGATGAGACGACGCCGTCCTTTTCTCGCTGTTTATGACACCGGAGAAGAACTCTAATTTGGAACATGCGATAATAGGGGTGTCGATGGCGTTGGCGTCCTCGTCAAATCGAATTTGACCGTGAACGATTCACCGATCACAAAACGATTCGTTTGAACAATTAACAACCCGTATCGGACAATTGCGGCTGAAACGATATGGTTCAGTGCCGGCTTTGACCATCTTCGTTGCTTACGCACCAACATCAAGCTATGACGACGTCGAAGTCGAAGCTTTCTATATGGGCCCTTGAAAGATCTCTTCAGAGAAGACCATACATTTTTCAAGGTTATTGCTGGAGATTTTAATGCGAAAATTGGACCCAGGAGAACGTCTGAAGAACGTCACATTGGGACCCACGGACTAGAATGGAACGAACAGGGTGAGAGGCTATCTGAGTTTATCATGACGACTTAAACCATCCATGGTTACCCACAACTTCAAAAGCCTCACTCTTAGCGATGGACGTGGGAGTCTCCCAATGGCGCGAACCATAACGAAATAGACCACATCTTAGTGAATCGAAGGTTTCGCCTGACTGATGTCGCTGTTCTTTCTAAGTTCTTCGTGGGATCAGACTATCGCTTCCTTCGCGCAACGTTCCATTTTCGTGGAGAGGAGAGAAAGCTGCTAAATTCAAACAGTGTTGTCCCCAGAACTTCCATAAAGTAGGATCAAATCATCAGTCGACTCTTGAGAAGATACCGTTGTCGACAACATCGACGAAGAATACGATCGGCTCGTTGAATTCTTCACTTTAGCGCTATGAAAGCCGAGAGTCATAAGTCACGAGACGCTTGTCTCCGCAGACACTCGAGCTGAAACGTCAACGTGGATTCGCACGGGCTACAGGCAACCGAAACCTTACGTACGAATTTGCGAAACGCTGCAGAGTAGCGATAAAAGAAGAACTCAAGAGACGAGCAGCAGTTATAGCAGACGCTGCAGAAGCTGGGAAGAGCATTAGCGAAGCCCAGCGAGACTACTCTAATTACAAGACCAAGATGATTACACTCCAATGCCCTGACGGGACACTTACAGCTCCCAGAAGGGCTATGGAGAATAACATCCACCAATACTACTCGGATCTCTTCGCTAGCCATGTCCTATTACCGTCATATAAATTGAAAGAGATTGAATATGTTGTTCCATCGGTTCTTCTTTCCGAAATCGGACATGCTAAATCATCGGTAAATAACAGAACAACACCCATCAAGACAGGATCAGACCACAATACCTGAATAATCTGCCACCAGTTCTCATCAAAACCATGGCTCGGCTCTTCACTCGCTACCTGTCAGAATGTAAAGTTCTTATTCGAAGGAAAATCAGCAAGACGGTGTTGTTGTCTTAAAAGGGAGACCTTCACGACATAGGCAATCATCGCCCATTCTGCTTCTTGTCCTTTGTCTATATATTATTCACTCGAGTCATCCTAAACAGTATCGATAGAGCAGTTGACGAAGGGCAGCCATACGAACAAACAGGGTTCCGAAAAGGATTTATTAACATGAACCATATCCACACGATTACAAGACTCATTGAAGTTTCACGAGAGCACGAAGCGCGCTCTCTCTCACGTTCATCCATGTGAAGAAAGCCTTTGCTCAAGTAGGAACAGAAGTGGTTGTAGAGGCTCTGGGTAACCAGGGCGTCCCCATTCGGTACATAATGATTCTTCGTGAGCTATATATAAATTTCACGACCGAAATGTCTCCATTCTACAACAATATCACGATTGACGTAAGAACAGGGGTTCGACAGGGCGATGAAATTTCGCCAAAATTGTTCACTGCCACCCTCCAAAACGTCATGCGAACATTAGAATTGACGATATGGGAGTAAAAATTGACTTTCAACAATAAACCATCTCTGCTTTGCTGATGAAGTCGTTCTCATAACACCAAGCATCAGCCAAACGGACCGAGTGTTGACTGATTTTGATAACGCCTGTGGAAAGATTGGTCTTCAACTAAATCCAACGAAAACGATGTTTTTGAAAAAACGGACGATTTTGAGTGTCCCATTTGCGCTCAATGGAAAAAAACCTCCGAAGGCTCCAGTTACGTCTATCTGGGTCCTGAAATCAACATGGTGAACGACTTAGCTCCAGAGGTAAGCTGGTGGAAAAGAGCGGCTCAGGGAACGTGTATGAGCATTGAAGATTTAGTGAAGAGGACAAAGAACATCCGACTCCGCGCCCATGCAGAAACCTGGTCGCTACTTAAGCAGGATGAAGGATCATTTGGCGTTATTGAAGCTCGGTCAAAAGGTCGATGCTAAGGTGTCCCGTGTCTCGCAAATGAGAGAAAGGATCTGAAGTTCCTACCTACTTCAAAGATCGAATATCAAAGACGCCGTTTTACACGCCAGGATAACGAAACTAAGGTGGGCCGGATAAGTGATGCGCCTCAACAATAAACGATGGGCGAGAGCCGTTACCGACTGGATTTCTAAGGATATCAAGCGCTCTACAAGAAGACCACCGAAGCGATGGTCCGATTTCTTCACGAAAGACATAGAAAAAAGATATGATGCTCAGTTAATCCCTAGAGCGAGGAGGACCCACTGGGCCACTCTTGCACGCTATAGGGAAATTGAAGTGTTGATGGTACCCGATCGAGTTACTCGACGATCAACGAGACGACAGGTGACAGGTGATTTCTGTTCGACGTCGCATCGATTTTCTTTATGGGACCTATCTCTCTTGACCTCATATTATCGCAGTTGTGAATTTTATACCACCCCTTTCTCTCTATTATCCAAAATTTTCTTAGAGCACCTACATCGCGCGCAATCGAACCTCAATTTATGTAATAAAGTGAGTCGATGATATCATTCCCCACACAAACGTAATGAGTAATGCCGTAATACAAGCCAGTCACGAACTGTTGATAGAAAATGAGAAGTTAAATGTGTATGACTGTCGATTCAGCAGCTCATGATTCCTTTAAAAAAGTGCCTGAGATGTTTAATCTTATGTGGTCAGGGAGATTTTCCATTTTCGTACGACCCGTTATCACAGTTGGCTGTGTGGATTCCAGTATTTTTTGCATCTTATTCGTTTCCTCGCATTCATCTATCACGTAGGTGTTTGCGCTTGTCGCGTGTTCTACGGCTGTTGCTTAAGAATTTTGTCTTCTTTAACAAATGTCATAGAATGCTAATCGACACAACTCTCCTTTTAATCCTGAAGTTAGGCGAGCTAAGATGCTCCCTAAGAGATACGTTGACTTACTACATGAGGGTGTTGGAGAAAGGATTTGAATCGGGCTTGATTTTTACCTTGCTTTCTGATGCACGGCAGCTCAAACCACTACACTACACCGTTACTCAGTTTGACATATGCACAAATGAGAGGGTTGGCAACTGAGCTTAGTTTAGCATTAAGCCTCGCAATTGCTTCCGTGTTTAAGGTTGAAGCCCCACTTCTCAGTTGTCGTTCATATTACACCACTGTCGATAAATATATGTTTGTCCTATCATCTACTCTACACAGAAGGAGATCGACAAATGTTTTGGACTGTCGATATAATGGTTAGAGTATTTTAAGTTTTCATGATAAAAACCCGGAGAAAATTGGTTTTCAATAGTAGACGTGCAAGCACATCAGAGTTTGATAGACTGTTTCAAATTTTTCAGAGGTCTGATATGACATCTCTAGTGATAGACGTAGGTTTCGGCTTCCTCGTAAACCACACTAGTGCCGCATGCTATTCTGCAGTCAACAGTCAATCGGTTGACTTCCGTGGACCCAGGGACACGTCCAGTGACTCCATCTTCTCTGCTCCGAGTGGACGCCGACTACTGCTACTTTTCGTTGCAAGATCTGCAGCTAAGTTTTGGAATGATTCGCGTGCGGTCTGCACCGGCGTATTGACAGCTGTTTTCTTGATGCTGACACTACACTTGTATGCACAACTTCAAGAAACAGCAGTCAAAACGCCGACCCAGACCGAACGTGAGTCATTCCAAAATTAGCTGCGGGTCCTGCAACGAAAAGTAGCTGTATTCGGCGTCCACCCGGAGCAGAGGAGGTGGAGACTTTGAACACGTCTTCAGCAAAGGTTTGTAGCCTATGCACTAAATCATAGTGGAGGTTCAGTGGTTTTGTACTGTGTGGTAAAGGTACACTGGTTTTATTTTTTGGTCCCTGAATTGTCTTGGGATGATCCGGTTGATGACCAAAGATGGTTGGAGTCGGCGCACAGACCTTTGTGCTGTCGCGCTGCAGACTTCTGGATTGCTCCGGCTCTTCCCTTTGGAGTGCTGTGTTGCACTTTCGGGTTCCGCGGGCTGAATTTCAGATTACCTGATCGATTGATCTGCTGCCAATTTGTGTCTTGTAATGGACAAGAGCACAGACCTCAAGTCCTTCGTACAGCTTATTCCAAATAGTATCGTTGTACCAAACAACGTAGCTCTGAACAATCTAAAATATACATACATCTTCATAATAATAACATGATTACAATATGTACATGATAGAGGCATATCGTTCAATGAAGATATGCTTAAGTAAATGTGAATGATTGACTGAGTTATATCGTCATGTAACGATAATGTGAATGTTATAAATGACGGAGTATGACTAGGTGGCGGAGCCCGTTGGGCTGCTATGTTCGCTCCGGAGTAGAAGCGCCGATGTGATCCAGTGAGTGAGTATATATTGTGTTATAAATGTGGGGTCACCAATGATTATGTATGGGCTGAATCCCTTAGCCACGGTGGTACGCCGAGCATAGCCTAAATGAGCGCTCCGCCACGGAAGTGATATGTTCCGCTCACAGTTCTAAATGAGTTTATTTGACAGCTATATGAACGCAACTTTATGATCGTGTTTAGATACACGATAACGAGATTGTGTGAAGAGAGCAATAATAGATCGATAACGGACTTAAGGCGAGATGGTCCGGGTGAGGTGAAGCGACTGTTCGGATGGTGCTCGACAATCGAAGTGACTGTTAAGGTTGGCGGCAGCTGGGTGCCGCCCTTGCCACTTTGCTGTGACGAAAGATCACCGCTGGGCCATTTCCTCTCTAAGGTCCTCGAACCTCTACGTTACCATTTGCTCTTTGAGGTCATGGGCCATCTGCGTTGGTTAAATTACTATGTATTTTCAGAAAAGATAGCAAAGTTCTCATGAGTGGTCTGTTATAACCCGGGGCCTACGGAAGTCAACCGGTTAATCACTCCGAAAGAACGCGGCATCAAATGATCATTTTAATCGTCGTGAAGTGTACCTCTTCGGCAACGATTCCAAATAGCAGTAGGGCCAAGCAGCTGAATGGCATGTAGTAATGAGGCCTAGGAGAAAGCCGAAACGTACGCGTACACTACAGCGATGCCATACCAGATCTCTGAAAGACTTAAAATATTCTATTGGACTATGCTGGATTTTTGAACGAGGTCTCAAAAAGGTGATTGAAAGATAACGTCAAGTACATCGTGCCGAAAGTGACATTGAAAGGCACTTGTCCGCAGCATATACACAACAAATACAAATGTTTGCTCGCGAAAGAATAAATAGGCTTACTACATTCAGAATGGCAGTTAGCTAACTCAAATGGCTGCCGAAGAGCAGCCACTGAAGTCAGGTTGGAAACAAGAGATAGGTCCCATCACGAAAACAATGATATGCTATATCCAAGTGGAAAGATACTGTTAAGACTGCCTTTGATAACAAATGATTTATGCGTCGTTTTGGAAGACGTTCAAAAAAGTGGTCTGGAACTCCTTAGGAATAGTAGAAAATCCATCCCACACAGTGCGTCGTTACTTGATGTTAAACTGCATGTATAACTGTTTAAAAAAAGAAGCAGTGATATCTGCTGCTACTTTTCTGTTCTCCGGCAAAGAATCAGGAAGGCAAGTTTTTAGTGCACAAAGACTTCTCAGAATAGTGTTAGTAATTATTCGAAAGCTTCATGTCAGGAGAATGCTGTACTTGCAAGTTTTCCCAAAAGGCCTTTTTACAGCGCTGTGGCATTGGAAATAAAATTGTTTTTACACCGTTGCATAATTTTTTTCTCGCTTTCACACGTTACGCTCGTTTTTTTCGCAGGGAAGAATCGTTGCTCAAACTGTTGATGATCATTCAAGAGTTTACGTCGCGGGGAATTTGGAAATGTGTTTGCTTCTCGTAGAGGTCTCTTTAAAGCGCTGTATGAAAAGGAAAAGATTTGTGTTTTACTCACGCGTATTTCTTGCAGGAAGGAGCTTTTCCATTTAATTTTCAAAGTAAGCATTTGATGGCATAAGTTTTGACGATCCCAACGCTATGCTTATTTTTCAAAAATACCCTTTCACTCCAATCTGGCAGGGAAAATATTATTGAGCTTCAAACATGTCACGCATTGCTTGCCGGCTAAGGCGTTTGAGTCGCCGTTGATCGATACGCGATCTGTCAGTCGTTTAGGCGCATTTCACATGTCGCGCGCGATTTTGTTATTAAATTTTAAATTTTTATCCACTTTGATGAAAACCTATGGGAATCATATGACTCTTATACTCAAAGATTCTCTGCACGTCCATACGCTTTTCGTGTGTCGGCTTAGGCTTGGACTCGATAGCGGGTTCGTTTGCAATATGAAATGATAACGAAAAGCCTAAGCCCTGGAACGATGGAAAAGTTCCTTGTATAGTTCTAGTGCAAAAAAAAACCCAGAAATCTCTACGAAGTGGAGGAAAAATTCTCATAGAAAATTGAAATTTTTGAACTTTTTAAGACTGTACGCTATCTGGTGCTAATATTAGACTAGGAGGAAAGATTTTTTTTAGCGAAATATAAGCGCGATAATGATAAAAGGGCGCAGCACGTTGGAAGCATAATCTTATTTTGAACGCTACAGCGTTGTAAAAAGGCGTTCTAAAGAACAAGTGCATTTTTCGAACTCACCGACATCTTTGCTGTTCAAAGGTTGGTGAGAATCGAGGAAAAAAGTTTGTCCATTGAAATATAAGCGTGATGGTTATTGAAGTGTGCAGCTTGTGTGAAACATAACTTTATTTTGTATACTACAGCACACGAAGAAGGCCTTTCAAAAATTCATAAGAGTTTAGTAAGAATAGGAAATTTAGAAATTATAGCACCTTATCTCAGAATGATTTTCAAGTTTGAGTAAGGTTCATTTTTCATAATGCATGCAACACAGCGCTGAGCTTTTCTGAATAATTAGTTTAATGATTCGTTTCGTACAGTTCTGCTAGATGTGTGAAGTATCTTACTGACTTGAATACTTGGACGGTCCGTCTTCATTAATTGTAAGGACCCCCGCACATACTTCAATAGTCCCTTTGCTGCGCGACAGTTGTCCATGACGGTGGTCTAGTTGACCATGGCGGCTGCTGCAAGTGTCATACCGTAATCTGAAAAATAGTGGCAGCTGCGAGTACCGCTCCTTAATTCTTTTAGCGTGCACGTTTGCCCAACGTGTATGTGGTCGTCCTCGACGCCTATATTGTCGTGGAATCCACTCTACAGTTCTTTTCGTAATCTGTCGTCCGTTCTTCTCACTATATGATCGGCCCATCCGTGTTTCGCTTTAGATGTAAAACCTCTGGATCACGAAGATGGGTTAGATCTCGAAGATCTGAGCTACGCAAGCCGGCCAAATGTTGTGTGCACCGACTAAATTTGAGAAGACATCGTTCAAGCGCTGTGAGTTGTTCGTAACAGTCTTGATGTGGTCTAATTATCAGCCTACGTCTCAGCTGCATAGCAGAGCGCCCGGAGAACCAAATTGAAAGGAGAGCACGGAGTTTTGGGTCCGTTAGCTGGTCGGTGGCTTCTTTGAGAGGCCCACATGCGGCTCATGCTGCTCTCCTTCTATCTAGTTCCTCCTTCATGTTGTTTTCCATGTTCAGTGAATGCCCAAGGTACACATACGGGGTGATCAGTGCATTTAGAGAAAATCCATTTAGATTTGGTGACAATTGCACCATTGGTTCTTTATGAATTGGGTCTTCATTGTACTGATACGTAATCCGATCAATCCCGCTTCGTTCAATTCCTTTAACATTGTTTCTGCTTCATTGGTACTTTTCGAAATGATGACGATGTCGTCTGCAAAACGAAGATGTGACAGGAATTTTCCATCGACACGAATGCCTTTCTTGTCTCAATCAGTGACTATTACCCACTACAGCACGGCGGTGAGCAGTTTTGGCGATATCGTATCGCCCTGTCGAGCCTCTTTACCACTGGGTATGGTCAGAGGTCGATGAAAAAGCTGTGTTTTCGTGATGCAGTTTCGACAGTAGTCTGACAAGTTCTTATATGGATGGATCCACTCTTTGATCGACGAGCGCTATTAGGACTGCATTCGTTTCGACGCTATCAATCGCTTTTTCTTAGTCGACAAATATTAAAATTAAGTGCATATGATATTCCCGACAGACTTCATTGATCCGTGATACGCTTGGGATGTGGTCCATGCAGCAGAATCCATTATGGAATCCTACTTGTTCGATTGGCGGAGACTCATCTAAAGTTCTTGATATAAGCAACATTATAATCTTCATAAACAGTTTGTATCAAGCTTGTGGAGTATAAATAGAGTAAATAGGTTCTTCTCCGTTATAAGGGCCCATTTTTTACAGAGGTTTTTTTTACTGTACAGCGATTTTCCACTAGACTTTTAGTAGTCATTCGAAAGTTCAAATTTTGACAATTCAAAAAATA
The DNA here is from genome assembly GCA_019055375.1 of Parelaphostrongylus tenuis. Taxonomy (NCBI): domain Eukaryota; kingdom Metazoa; phylum Nematoda; class Chromadorea; order Rhabditida; family Metastrongylidae; genus Parelaphostrongylus; species Parelaphostrongylus tenuis. Next base: position 139,545 of record JAHQIW010007157.1, read on the forward strand.
TACTTGGTTTTGAAAAAGCCGCCTCAGTTAGGACTAGCAGTGAAAATGTAAATGCCTTTCACGCGCAGCGCGCGTTATCGCGCGTATTATTACTCTTTATTTGAGAAATTTTGCTCCGTTTCGCAGGATAGCCCCAGGTTCCTTCTCTTGTAGTTAAAGGGTAAACGTTGTTTCATCGCTTTGTGAGCTTAGGCTTTCCATCTTTATTTTTTATTGCCAAATAAACTCGCTCATAAACCTAAGCCTGTGCACGAAAAGCTTATGAACGTCCAGAGGAAACCTGGAAGTATCACAATAATATGTTTTATTATAAAGTTTCTGGAACGAAAAAAATCTCTGAATTCAATAACAAAATTGCGCGCCAAATGTGAGTCGCACTGCGCTATCTATTAACCACGCTAGCGATGCACAGCCACTCACACATCTCGCTGACAAGAACTGCCCGCCGAGTGCGAACGTAATCTTATTTTCGCTAATAGAGCACTCTAAGAAGCTTTTTCGAAAAAAGTTCTTATCTCCTTGATTTGTTCTAGTGGATGCTTAACAAAATCTGTGAAAATTTCAAAAATGTCTTGTCCTTAAGGAGCAAAAGTGCATCTCGATAACGGATAATTAATCATGGATATTATATGGTACAGTACGTCCAGGTTTGCAGAAAGACGATGTCGTCGAAACGTCAGCCATTGTTTTTGAAAAATATGTAGCAAATTCGCGGGGATTTCTCAAAATAGAAGAGTCTGTGAGATTGTAATTTTGATTTTGTGAGGTTTACCTAACAACAGTTACGGCCGCAAAAGTGTTTCTTAATGAACTGCTTGTGACTCGCGTTAGTATTTGTTTAGGTTACTGTATTACCACCTGGAGAGTGGGATCCTAGTATACGTATTGAACCACCTAATCAAATCCCTTCACAGGAGAAAAGGAAACAGGTACAGTTTGAATGAATATTGTTTCTTTGAAAAACGTGTTGTCAGCTTTTTTAGCTCTGCACTTTGGCAGTTGCTTAATGATTGAGCAGCTTCACAGACATTGATATTTCCTTATCTATTTATTTCTCTATCAAACTCTCACTTAGTGTGTAGTTTCATGTCCCTCCTTCTAAGAGATGAAGATTTATCTAGCGAAAACTATATGTAATAACATCTCTTGCAACAGGTTGGTCAGGAATTACTACTCGAAAAGGTGGAAATGACAGGTGGACCGGGCAAAGGAAAGGATGAGATCGATGAGGAAGAAGGTGTGATCGTTTTTTGTTTAATTTGCTTTCTATGACGGTTAGAAAATGAAAAGAAACATTTTCTAAGGAAGTATCCCAGCTGGACATGGCAGCGATCCTGCTCTGAAGCGCACGGGACGACTGTTTGGTGGTTTAATTTTGGATCTCAAAAGAAAAGTAGGCTTGGCATTTTTCTAAAACTGGTTCAAAGGTATTTGGTGTTTCATTTTTGAAATTTTGCTGTGATCTCGCTTAGCATATTCCAGTATAAATGGTAATTTTGAACAATGCATAAACCGCAATTACTTTTGCACCGAGTTAATATCTTTGTGGTATTACGTAGATTTTTAACTGATATAATTCATCACATTGGATGACAAGTATTACTTTTTTTTATTATAGGCTCCGCATTATATCAGCGACTTCACGGATGCTCTCAATCTACAGTGTCTGGCAACAACGTGTTTCATGTATTTTGCACTTCTGGCTCCAATTGTTACGTTTGGTGGATTGCTTGAGGAGGCTACCCATCAGCGCATGGCGGCTATGGAAAATATCTTTGGAGGTGGGCCCACAACTGTAGGATAGTCGGACTTTGATGAGATAAATTTACTTAACTGAATTAAGGACTCACTTATTCCCATTATTGATGTGGCGGAGTATTTGTTCTCAATTCTCTTTGTTTCTTTTCTATGAAGTCCCACTCTATTGCTGATCGCAGTCACTTGAAGTTGCGATCGATGCACGAGTTCGGTGAAGTTCAATAAGTGTTGCTGATTCAACAGTGAAGGAATCAACTAGTTGGTCAATAGTCGCTGGATTTGAACAGTGATACTCGATTGTGTAGAGCGAATTGCGACGGCGGGTCTGCGTCGAAATGACGATTTGTTCGAAAGAAAGTTTGCGTTATGTCTACGTGCGAGAGTTCTGCAATTATCCTGCTCTGTGTTGCGACTTCGGCAAAGTTGTGAAACACGTAGGCGTGTTCACATGGTTTTTTCAAGAGCAAACGTTTTTCACCTAAGTTTCAGTACTTATTTGATAGCTTGAGAAATGATGATTCTAAGTATCTATATTTAGTTTTTGAATTGCTCAGCAAATGTAGGCTTTTAAGCGCTGTAAAAACGATGAACAAATACTGCGTTTCGCTTCCAGTGTGCTTTGTATGCTTGGCTATCGTTTATGCCTAGTCTCATAATAGAGTTTTTGATATCGTTCGATAGTTCGAAAAGTATCCGTACCCTAAAGACAATTTATGATCACAAAGAATGATATGCTACTAGAAGCCTTCTTAAAAGTCCTTTCTAGTAAAATGAGCTCCCACGTGTCTTAAAAATTCTCACTTTACAAGACGAAGACCACACCAATGGGGAAATAACGCATCGCCATTTTATACTTCTTATTTCCTGGCAATATGCAAAGGTTTAATTTAAAAACACATTTTCTTCAATGTATGACTTTTTCAAGAACCTTTTAAAATGCGACTTTTAGTACGTAGTCGTAATAAGCCCTTCATAGACCCCACAGTCATTATTTTGTGAAGCACTTCTTTGAAGAACTCGGATTTTTCTGACCAAGATTTTTCATACCTTTCAATGATGTTGTTGATTTTTGTTCAAAATATTCATTAGCAAACAATAATTCATATAACAAGCATCAATCATAAGCAGTTCACTTTAAATATCAGTACCGGTCAACATTTACCCGCGCTGCATAGAATTTTGTTTGTTACACTCAAAAATTCATGCGTTTCTAAGACAGTAAACATCAAATTCCGAAGTAGCAGTTCTCTCTTCATTATTGTCTACAGTATTAAACAACATGAGTCGAGCGCTATAACACCTAAGAACACATCTCCGATGAGCATCATTGAAACAATCTAAACCAAGATACTGCTTAGATCGACCGCACCTCATGTTTACTTTTTAATTTTGCTTCGAGCATAAGCAGTACTCACACGTAATACCAATTTTCTATTAGATCCAACATAACGCCCATGACGTGGTAAAGTGACTTCTAGAATACGCCTGGGTGTCGGCTGTTAAGCTATACGATCTTGTAAGTGCTTAAGATGAATTTTTCACCTGAATGTCGGAGAACAAAACTTTTTTTAACGTAGTCCTTGCAGATTTTCTACGTCTTCATGAAGTAAAAATGCGTCATCAGGTGGAAGAAAGTATGATGAACCTAACTGTGTATTTAGATTTGTGAAGCAATATCGCAGAGAAATGCACTCCCATTTGCATGTCTTCATGGTTTATTATCAAGATAAGCAGCAATCTGGTCGGTAAAATCCACAAGCAACTTGTGCTTGTTGTAACTAAGCATAATCTGTATCTTCCTCGTCGTTGGGACGGTGGTGGGGCCGTGCACTGTGGAAATCTCCACAACATCTCTCTTGTCCTTCCTTCTGAGCACTGTCACGCTTTTCTTGTTCTGTAGGGCCAATGCGTGCTTTTCGCCAGTTGGTCGTGCATGAATTCATTTGGTAATCCTCGCCTATTCTTTCTGTACGTCCCGAGCAAGTGCATTTTTTGTGCAACAAAGTTCTCGGCAAGGTCAACACTAGTTTACCCATTGACTGTATAAAGGTGTTGGCCCTCATTTAATAAGCCATCCATTGGGTGCATCACAATATTGTCTGAGATCAGTCCAGCCGCATGGGGGTTGTGCCTGTACTTGCGTATGGAAATGTGTTACACGTGTACCCTCCTGAACTGCACAGTTGGAGCAGTTTCATCCCGTATCTGTGCTTTTTGCTGGTACGCCAATTACGTCAAACTTAAAAATTTATCTGTGACGGAGAGAATGACAAAAAGCAGGCCTTTCGAAGCGGCAAATGAAATTTCTGCGCGCAACTCCATCAGAGTGAGCGCGATTTTCTTTATATGTCTAAAAATATTTATTTTGTCGCAGGAAAATGTTCAAAATTATTTCTGTAATCTAATTCAATCCAACAATTCTAATTCAAAAACAGTTGATGCCACGGAATAATTTTGTTGTACCAGCCGAGATCCATCGACTGAGAAGTGATGATGGCACAATGTCATTGTACACTGTGCCGTCACCACATACGCCTCCCTCCTTGCTACTATGCAGGGCTTAATGTGGGGCGTGGGTCACTGACGAGGAGAGCGTGACCTCCGAAGCACCGGTGTATGACCCTGGCGTACCAACCTCGCTTAGGCTTCAAACAATTTTTTTTTCGAAATTACTTTGAATGTTTGTAGCGAGGTTTTGAAAACAGTCGATGCCATGGATTCAACACGATTACCTCTACGCTCGTAGATTGTAATGCATGTATATGTCATATGTGCGAAGAAAACTCTAAGGGCGAAATGTGATTTTGTTTTGTCTTCAAATCCTGTAGAACTCTTTGCAACAAGAAATCAGTACTAGAATTGCCATTAATCAATGCTGTCAAACGCCTGTCGAAATTTGAACGTAAAGCTATTTGCAGACCATAATCGAGCGAACATGAAAAAGCGAAATTAAAACACAACGTTGCTTTCGCATTTACGATGCTCTGAAAAACCATCTAGGGAATCGTAATTGCCAAAATTCAAGCTATGGAATGACTACTAAAAGTTTAGAGAAAAGCTTTCTAGATAGAAGAAATCTTGGTCCCATAAGGGCGTTTCACTATTGATGAACTTTTTATCGATGTCCTGGCACCGCACTCACTGTGCAATATCTTTTTTGACAACATATTTATTTTTTCTCGGTTTTCAGCCACTATTATAACCTTTAAGTGTTGTCTATGATAAAACATATCAAAGCTGATACATTTTATCATTATGTTCTTTGTGCAAGCTATTACAGTCAATTGAATGCTAGCATCGATGTGATTGTGTAGTAAAAGAGAGCATTTTGATCAAATATAAACGTTATATTTGCACTAAAAACATACGAGTTTGTAGAGAAAATCTTAAAATATCGAAATATTACAAGGAACAACCCTTTATCCAAAACGATAAAAAATCCTATCGAATACCAAAAATCGGCGATTTGTACTGCCTGTGGCTATTACAGCTGATGATCCCGAAAGGGTTAAAGGAATAATCACGTTTATCATATTAACAACTATAACAATAAATAAAAAGATTGTAAGAATCTTTAAAATTGCCTCCTTTGGCCTCTGTACATTTAAGAAATCGCCTGCGAAAATTTCCAACGATGCTCGCACACGTATTCAACCCAATTCCGTCCTAGGGCGTGTCAAAGCTGTTTCAAACACGTCTGCGGTAATGTAGCGAGTACTTGAGACTTTTTCTCCAGTATGAATTTCATGAAATAATCCATTGGGTTGAAATCCGGCATGTTTGACGGCCAAGTGTCCATGCCCTAGAAGCCTCGAAACGCAGGAGCCCAGTCCTGCTGAAGCGTAAATCCGTCGGCACCAAAACGTTGAATAGTCATAAGCTTCAGTATACCCCATAAAACTTGCTGCTGATAGCTGGCAGCGTTGATTTTGACGTCTCCATTTATGAAGACCAACGACATCTTTCCGGTTGCGCAAATGCCCGCCTAGACGATCACAAAGGCCGGAAAATGGCTGGGTCCCATGGTTTCTGCTGCTGCGAACTTCTGTTGACCCTCTTCGAGAAGATAATATCGATTCTGGCGATGGCAATTGTGGAGTGATTTGACTGCGAATACCTTCTCATTCATAAGAAGCACCTTCGCCAAACAAGCACCAGCGATCAAACGAATTCATTTGGCGAGCCTTTGAAAGCCGTTTTCCTATCGTATTTTTGTCCAGAAAGTGAGCTCAAGCGATATTGTAACTGCGCGGCTTGAACTTATTTTTGACAATGTTTAGGACGCTCCACTTGCTGTTTCCGAACTTCTTTGCCATTTGCGCATCGAACACTTCGGATTTCGTTGAACTTGACAGCTTTTGAATGTTTTCCGGAGTAACCGAGGTGGTTAGGCGACCCTTCGAGGGCGGTTCTCAAGCCCTCCGTCCTCTTTACGGCCATTTCACGGCTCTGTAGACGTTTGCTGGTTTGAAAGCAGTCAGTTCTAACAATGTCGACCGCCGTTTTCAAAATCGTCTTGTGCAACTCAATTACTGCTATACGTTCATTTTTACGTTCCAAACTTCAGCACAACTAGAAAATAGATAAATAAATAAAGCAGGTTCTGACCAAAATCATTCAAGCAGTTCAATAAAATTATTAGAATAAATGAATAATATCATATTAATGCTAAAATTAACAAAATGGAAAATTGGCAGACATTATCTCGCACCTTATTATATATATATATATATATATATATATATATATTTATTATATATAATATCTATATATGAATTTATACGCATACATATACATACTACATTGATATGCGTAAATATATTATCATGTTTATATACATCGCGCGTACATACATATTATATATATATATATATATATATATATATATATATATATATATATATATGCCACGAGCTTTCCAGCAGGTTGAAAGAGGTTGAAAGAAGTGAAATGGGTGCGGCGATGGTGCAGTATGAAATTTAATAAGCCCCTGGAAAGGGTAACATGGGTTCGAAGACACTTCAGGTTTCTAGTTTTGCTCATATCAGCATTTTTGTGGTTATATTCCATACTGTGCTATGCCGTTGCAAAATTGAGGCAGATAATGAAATTTGAATTCTTTTTCGACTTGTTTTTTGCCACATTAGAAGATATATGATTGCTCATCATTAGATGGAGAAAGAAAAGAGTAGATCTGGACTTTTTCTCCAAGTCTTCATCATATATTCAGGTGCCATATGTGGTGTGATGTATCATATGTTCGCTGGACAGCCACTAACAATTATCGGTTCCACCGGACCAGTTTTGGTATTTGAAACGATCGTCTATGATTTCTGCTTAAGGCTTGGCATTCAGTACCTTAGTTTCCGTTTTTGGGTAGGCGATGGCAGTATTTGAAAGCTCATTCATAGAGATTGATCTAAAATAAAACTTTATGTTTAGGTACATGTCTGGACTGCACTAATTGTCTTCATAATGTGCATAACAGACGCTAGTGCTCTAGTAAGTTGGCCGAGACAATGCAAAATAACGATTCAGTCGCTATTTCTTGCAATATATCCGAGATTTCTCGCAATATAGCAAATATAGAACTGTGCTGTCTAGGTGTCGTACATCACTCGTTTCACAGAGGAGTCGTTTGCCACGTTGATTGCTGTTATTTTCATTTATGAAGCTGTAATGAAGTTGTGGAAGATTAAAAGTGAGTTCCAGGGCATTTTTTAAAAGAAGAGCGCGGGTAGCGCAGGATTTGGAGCTGCTCTGTGTATAAACGTGGTCTCTGGTTGTAATCCGCCCCGAGGGCTCACCAAACCTGTGCCATCCTTCCGGGTTCTGCTAATTATTGCCAGATCTGCCTGGAAGTACAGCGCCACTTATCTGGTCCATCGCTAGGCCATTGTATGGACTGCTTGATATGCATTCACTCACCTGTATGGTGCTTGGTGAAGTCAACTGCATGGCTTATTCTTGCGAAATTGATCAACACCGAGAACTTTATTCTTGTAATCTTTCATTGTAATACATTAATGACGAAGTTGGAGTCAACCTCTTATCACATCAGAATTGAAGCTAAGTAGGTATATTGTGATTGGAGAAAGTAAATTTGCGAGAAAGTTTTTCTGTAGTTGATTTGATTGAGCTTTGGTCTTTGAACTACTTTTTGCAATTGCCAAGACCCATCTGTGCTTATGTTCAATTCAGGTTTTCTTACAATGGCAGTCTTCCTTAATAGCTATATTCAAAAGGGGTAACTTTATTACAGATCAGCTAGACGTCATCAATTACAGTCGCGACGGCGTTGAAGGCTCATGCTTTTGCCAACCTCCAGTAGGAAAGCGTTAGTTCTTAATGCTATCTGTCAAATTCATGGCATTGGAACTTGAGTAACTTGAGTCGTTTAGCCCCCGTTACATTCGAAAAGGCTGGTGAGTATATCATAAAGAATGGACTTAATATCTCCCATAATTCAACGTATGTCGATTATGCGGCTGTAAGTTTGCTACAATAAAATATTCATAATTTGGATTGTATAAACATTTTTTCAAACTAAAATTCTCTGAAAGTACTCTCTTGTGTCAATATGGTCAAAAATTTTAGGCAGATCTTGAAAATTGTCGTTTAATTGGTGGCTCATTTGGTGGAACAACCTGTTTTCCTTTATATGACAAGCTGCTCATGTCTATCATTCTAACTCTCTCTACTTTCACATTGGCAATCACGTTTAAGGTGAGGGGCTAACTTTTGTTAGGAACTTAAGTTTAGTAAATTAATTTGTAGGGATGAACATCCTCAAAATTAGAGTATGTATCGTTCTAAAGTTTCTCAAATGACTGACTAATGGTCAGGCGAGTGGTGCCGTTTTTTGTGTCAATCGTATCATCCAGTAGAAGTTATTTTTAATCGTAATATCTCTGGTGATGATCAGTATGTCTGGAGAGTCTTTTTTTTTTCTAGAATAGGTAGACAATAAAATGAGATAAAAAAGTCTGTTCAACATTTGACTCGTAAGTTTTGACTTCAGAGAATGCGAAACTCGTGCTACTTTCCCACACGTGTTCGCCAAGTGTTCAGTGACTTTGCAGTGATGATCGCAATAGTGATCATGACTTGCATTGATATGTTTGTTGGCATTAACACTCCGAAATTAAATGTGCCAAGTTCATTCCGCGTGAGTTCCCTTACATGTAATTGTGGACTACATTAGTTTTTGTCAGGCAACAATCTTACGTAATGAAATGGCAATTCCATTAGCCATTTCCTGAAAAACACGAAAAAAAAACTTTTCCTATTCGATGAATTACTTTTCTTTTTTCACTCTCTAAAGTCTACGGAAAAAGTCTCTCTCTTATTTGTAGGTGATTTCAAAATCCGTTTAATGTCTCCACAAACTCATAAAATTCAAAGATATAAGTTACGCATATGTTCTAGCCAACGTGGGATGGTCGTGGATGGTTTATTCCACCATTTAATGGAAATCCACTTTGGACAGTACCACTAGCGTTGTTGCCGGCATTGTTGGCATGTATTCTGATCTTTATGGATCAGCAAATTACCACTGTAATTGTAAATAGAAAGGAGAACAAATTAAAGAAGGTTTGTGATCACCTTTTTGAGCATTTACTACAACCTGTTTTTCATCGAAGCCCGATAAAGAATTTGTTCACAGTTTTCTCATTAATGAAGATTATTCATTGAAAATAAGATGTCAAAGACTCGATTCTCGTCGTTAAATTTCGATATATATGTCTATCACCTGTATCACCTGTCGTCCCGTTGATCGTCGAGTGACTCGAGCGGGTACCAGCAACTCTTCTATTTTTCCCTATCGCATGCAAGAGTAGCTCAGTGGGTCCTCCTTGCTCTAGGAATTCGCTGAGCATCATATCTTTCTTCCATCGCTTTCGTGAAGAAATCGGACCAACGGGTCAGTGGTTTTCCTTTAGAGCGCTTGACGTCCCGAGGAATCCAGTCGGTAACGGCTCTCGTCCATCGGTTGTCGTTGAAGCGCATCACGTGTCCGGCCCACCTTATTTTCGATATCCTGGCGTGTAGAACGGCGTCTCTGATTTTCGATCGTTGACGTAGGTCGGAAGTTCGGATCCTTTGTCTCATTTGCGAAATACGAGATACACCTAGCATCGACCTTTCGACTGCGCGTTCGATAACGGCAAGTGATCTTTCATCCTGCTTACGTAGCGACCAGGTTTCTGCTGCATACGTTAGGGCAGGGATAATTGTCGAGTCGAAAAGGTGGGCACGGAGTCGGATGTTCTTTGTCCTCTTCACTACATCTTCGATGCTCTTAAACGTTCCCCAAGCCGCTCGTTTCCTCCTGCTCAACTCTGGGGCTAGGTCGTTCATCATGTTGATTTCACGACCTAGATAGATGTAACTGGAGCATTCGGAAATTGTCGTTCCGTTGAGAGTGAATGGGGCATTAGAAACCCATCCGTTCCTCATGAACATTGTTTTCGTTAGATTCAGTTGAAGACCGATCTTTCCACAGGCGTTATCGAAATCAGTCAAAATTCGTTCCGCTTGGCTGATGTTTGGTGTTATGAGAACGATATCGTCAGCAAAGCGAAGATGGTTTAATTGTCGACCGTCAATTTTCACTCCCATTTCGTCCCATTCTAATGTTCGCATGACGTTTTTAGGGTGGCAGTGAATAGTTTTGGCGATATTGTATCGCCTTGTCGAACCCCTCTTCTTACGTCAATGGTGATATTGTTGTAGAATGGAGATATTCTGGTCGTGAAATCTTTATAAAGCTCACGAAGGATCATTATGTACCGAGTAGGGACGCCCTGGTTATCCAGAGCCTCTATAACCGCTTCTGTTTCCACTGAATCAAAGGCTTTTTTCAGATCGATATAAGTGAGACAGAGTGGTTGTTTGTACTCTCGCGAAACTTCAATGAGTCTTGTGATCGTGTGGATGTGGTCCATGGTACTAAATCCTTTTCTGAACCCTGCTTGTTCGCATGGCTCTCCTTCGTCCAGTGATTCTGTCAATCCTGTTCAGGATGACTCGAGTAAAGAGTTTATAGACAACGGACAGCAAGCAGATTGGGCGATAATTGCCTATGTCGTGAAGGTCTCCCTTTTTGAACAACAATACGGTCTTGCTGGTTTTCCATTGAATAGGGACCTTGCATTCTGACAGGTAGCGAGTGTTGACAGCCGAGCCAGGGTGTTGATGAGAAACTGGCGGCAGGTTCTTCAGGTGTTCTGGTCTAATCCTGTCTGGACCGGGTCATGTATTATGTATTATATGTCTATACATGCATGCATATGTGTATATATGCATACATATACTCCTCATATGTACATATGAATATATATATATATATATATAATGGATATATATGAGGTCGATTTCTACATATCAACTACCAACGAGACAAAACTTCTAATCTGGATGCTACAGCGTTATAAAGGGGTGTTTTGGAAAACCGGCGACGGTGTTGTAGCCTGGACTTTGAGCTTTTGAGTGGTTATTAACACTTCTATGAAAAGTTCTTCTCCCAGCGAATGAGATCGCCTTTTCATTTGTTTCCTTCTCAGTAAGAAGGAACCAGGAAAGGTATTTCTTGTGATAAAGGTCTCCAGAAAATTGTGTATCAAAATGGATATAGTCTGTCCCGAAAGGATTAATCACTGCCAATAGCTTTACACACAACGTATGCATATATATGTACATGCACATATATACGTTCATATGAGTTTACAAATGTATACATTCGTATGCACTTATGCATACATATATATATATATATATATATGTATATATATATATACATGTATATATGCGCATATATATGTCCACATATATACTTGGATACTAGAACGGCCCTTCTTCACTGATAATGAGGGGCCAGCATAAAGTTAATGTGCTGGTTTAGCTGAAGTATGAAGTGAGTGTGTCTCTGTCTGAAGTGTGAGTCCCGAATTAAGTATAAGCGGGTCTTCCTGAGGTCACCATTATACTAGAGTAGCCCCAGGCCCTAGTGGATCAGAGGGGCATTACTGCCTTGCGATCAATAGCTGTTAAAGCGGTGGTCATACCTTGTACGGCTTACTCTTAGCTGGGTTATCCTGATAGAAACTTAGGACTCCTTCTCAGCTTGAGTGGCCCTGCTGGAGGGCTCAACCCCGCTGTACTTCGTAGTCCGACACTCACAAACACCTCCCCGCCACAATGAAGCGGAAAATCATCTGGGAGGATACGCATGAGTAAAGGATGATAGGATAAAAATCTCGGCGTTATCAATCACTAAGGGATGCGCGGGATGCGCCATGCATTCGTCTTTGTTCTTTTAGCTTCGTTTGAGGTGATTGAATGCATATCTGGTCTTTCCAATAACTCGTGGAGGCCTACCGCTGTGCGAATCAGTGCTTCTTGACCTCCCAAACAAGTCTCGTACCAAAACATCGAACCCCTAAAGGATGGATGGCTTGGTGAGACATGAGTGCGAGATCGAACCATTGACTTCGTGTGTGACGCAGAGCACCTTTAACCACTGCGGCACATGCGCCGTTTACAAACATATATATATATATATATATATATAAGCGTATATATACATATATATGTGCATAAATATATGTATACATGTTTACTTGACCGCTGGACAACGACGTTGAAAATCGCTGGACAATGACGTTGAAAATTTCCACAGCACGCACGCGATCACGTTGCTGGCTACAATAACAATGTGCTAGTTTGTGATGAAGTGGAACTGATCGTAGGTAAATAATTGAATAATTATATGAATCTGATTGGATACTCTTGGTGAGCTTCTAACAAGACTATCGGTAGTATAAACAACGCTAATGCTTCTCAATGAACGAAATAAAAATGTGTGTAATATAAATTTTTCTGTAGGGTATTGTAGAACTGCTATTCGTAGGTTTTGTAGTGTTCACCAAATATCCGAGGCAAGAATAAGAATAATGGAATAAGTTGCTCAATTGTGTATCAGATCTGCACGAAAGCGCGCGCCAACACATATTTACTGAGAGGCAGACGAGAGAGAGAGAGATGTGAGCTAATAACAACTCACATCGTTGTCAAGCGGTTAATCGAATGCTTGAGCGGCCTCTTTACAGAGTGGGGGCCCGGGGACATTTCCCACTCATTGCTTTCCCTTTTGATCGTCGTCCATGGTGATGGTTGATTTAACCTTGGTAGCAAGTTTGAGTTTTCATATCGTGGTTCCGAAAACATTAACAGCTTCGAGTACAGCTGACTGAACGCAGTTACGAACGTGTTTGCCCATTGTGTGGGTGTCTACTCTAGTGAACGCTTTCTTTCTCGTGCGGTGTATTGTTCAGATCCTTTCTTCCATAAATCGTTTGTTGTCACTATATAACCGGCCCATTAGCACTTTGCCATCGTTGTGTATTCTCGTGGATTTTGAAGAGATATAGATTTCGAAATCCGGACTTTGCTTCCGGATAGATGTTCTCACGTTAGTCATAGTTGAAATGGCATCGTTCGGACACTCTGTGAGCAGTGTTTGTCGTTGTTTAGATATCGGCCAAAGGCTCTTTTGAGGCCCGCGTTTTTCGTTTTCTGTTTAACTTCTCTTCATAATGTTTTTTATATTCAGCAAACGCCCAAGGTGTTCACGTGTGAAGTAGGTATATAGTTCAGTAAACCATTCATTTCTATTTCTAAACCCTACCATGGATTTTATTTGAACTGTGTCATCGTCCTGTTTATGCGTAGTACATTCTTTCCTCTTGCTTCAGTGAGTTCATTAAGAATCGTCTCAGTTTCACTGGTACTCCTCGAGAAGACGACGATGCTATCCGTGATACGATGACATGATAAGAAAATCCCTCAATACGTATGCCTTTCTTGCCTCAAGAGTTACTTCAATGTCTGCTGCTGTGCGGCAGTAAACTTTACAGGCATGCTAAGGGGTCAGTGGAAAAGATGCATTTTTATGCTGCAGTTTTGGTAGCAGTCAACTGATCTTCGTGTACAGGACAGATCTACACTCCGATTGATGAGCATTGAAACGGTCACATTCATTTCAACGCTGTGAACCGCTTTATCATAGTCGATAAAGGCTAGAATAGAGTGTAAATGGTACTCTCAACAAGGTTATGGGACCCGTGACATGGTTTGCATGAGGTCCAAGCAGCAGATTACATGCCAAAATCCTGTTGCTCTATGCGTTGCTCCTCAACTTCCTCATCCACAGTCGTTCCCATGCATGACATGATAATTTCTGTGATGAGGCTATAATGTACACTTTACATGCATATCGGGCGATAGCTTCGAAGATCCCCACAGTCACCCTCCTTTTGCAAGGGGTGACCGTGTGCGACGTCACCCACTGGTCCGAAATGCTTTGTAGGTAGGATTTCGTATGAGGTACATATAGACTATGGCTTCTAATCTGAGAAGGTCGTAAATTGTGTGATGGGACTTCTAACTCTGTCTATCTTATATATATATTATATCTATACATAACATATCATATTATCTATATATATAATAATATAAATATAATATAATAATAAATCTATATATATATTATCTATATATCATATATACTATATATTGTATTATTATATTTATTATATTATCTATATACTATATTATCTATGTATATTATATATATCTATATAATATATTATATATTATCTTTATATATATTATATTATATCTATCTATATCTTATGTATTTATATATATATATATATATATATATATATATGTATATAAATACTTGAGGATGGGCGGCGGCTGAGGTGGTTGATGACGCTGGCTACTGAGAAGCAATATGCTGGTTCGACCCTTTCCCCAACACTTTCCTGCGATTAATCAACGAGCTGTCCTACAGAATGCCTCAGCTCAGGTTCTTCCGAGCCTAATAGGAGATCGCGGCGGGAATCCTACTTCAGTAATCAAAAAAAACGTATCTCAAGCAGCACTTCAAACAACACGCGAAATGTTTGAGGACCTTTTTGGTGGACGCAGGAAGGAACGAATCGACTGCTAATGTTCTGCGATCCACTAGAGCGCGATGATTCGTCACTAGGAACGCGGTGACGGTCAAGTGGAAACACTATATATATATATATATATATATATATATATATATATATATATATATACTATATATGCACATATATATACATGGATTTTAAACATACATGTATATACATACGTATGCATATGTATTTGTTTATGTTTTTTTACTGTTGAAATACCTACACAGTTAAATAGAACTTTCCTCGCACCCTGCATATGTAAGTATACATTGTATATATACTTATACACATTTATATACATGCATATATGTGTAAATGTGTGCATGTATATACATATATGTACGTGAATATGGGCATTCTAGCAGATGTGGAATTTAGGGATGTGGCTATCACTTGGATCTCTTAGTGTTGGCTATCTTGATATTGACTGTCGGTATTCTGGGTCTTCCGATATATGTCGCAGCTACCGTGCTCTCAATCAATCACATAAATTCGTTGAAGGTTGAAAGCGTATGTAAAGCACCGGGAGAGGTGGCTCAGTTTGTTGGAGTAATGTAAGTTGAATCAAGTTAATCAAAGCCTAATGTTGGATTTCAACGTATATTTTTGAAATGACCTCTTAGCAGGGAATATGCTCTATCAGGTGGTATAGAAATATCACATTTCACATCGTTTCTTCCTCTTCTCAACTCTCTTCCTTGCTTGTGCAACATTTGATTTTGTTTCAATCTAAACACGCTGGCTCTGATACACTTTGGGTAGTAATTATGGAATGTGAACATTGTGGTGTCATGGTTACCTCTAAATCATTGTGTATAATTTACTAAATTAGTGGAAGTCTATGCCTCGGCAGTGACGGTGCTGTCCATAATTCTTGAAAAAATATTTTTATTTAGTGAGCAACGTGTTACTGGTATAGTCACATTCCTGATGATCGGGTTGTCCGTGCTGATTACTACATTTCTTGGACGTATTCCTATGCCGGTACTATACGGAGTCTTTCTCTATATGGGTATCTCGGCATTAGGAGGCATTCAGCTGTTTGATCGTATCCTGCTATTGTTCATGCCAATGAAGTAGGCTCTTTTCGTGTGTGCATTCATGTTCGTGACACTCTCACCAAACCTTTTTTTTCTAGCTCGTGCTATGTACTCCGTAGAACGTATTATCATTTCCTAGGTACCAGCCTGATACTATCTACATTCGTCATGTACCTATAAAGAAGATTCATTTGTTTACTGCGATTCCAAGTTGGTTGCTTAGCAGTGTTATGGACTGTGAAATCAATCAAGTCGACGTCAATATCGTTTCCTATAATGGTACGTCTTTGATGTGTGATGTTTTCTGTAGGATTTCCATTTGCACTTATCTTCCATTTCAATAAAGTAAGATATACAGGAGAGACTTATGTCTTTTAACTGGAAGAGTGGAATATTCTAGAGTCATTTCCTGGAATAAAGAGAGACAGACAGCACTTTAGAGTGCTCAAAAATACTAGTTGACGGCCATCGATACGTTTTCCAAAATTCTGTATTTTTTTTTCTTGAAGAAACGCGGTTGAAATCATACTGAATGATTCCAGTTTTTTCTTAATGATTTTGTTGGAGTACTTCTTTATAGATTTTTTTTGTCGTACTGACACCCATCAACTCTTCAATCTAAATAATGGTGGTCGGTGTCAGAATTATTTGTGTTACCTGTTCTCTTGTTAATCACTGCTTTGAGTTGGCATCGCATTCATCCCTAACAGCGTAATAGCTAGGAAATCCTGCTGAGTCTAAAAATATAAGGACGATAGTATTTCTTAAGAATTTTAATGAAGAAGTTTTACCTTGGGTCGATGATGTTCCTGTAATGCGCTTAACATTTTGTGGGAGTCCGTCACAGACAACAGGCTTGTTGATGGGTGATCAGTGAGGGGCGCCACCTATCCTATGTAGTTTATCTACTACAACATGGAGCACCGTCGACTTGAACAGTTGCTTCAGCCTCCCTTTTTCAGTTGCAGAATTTGGAACAATTTCTGATAACGTATTCCATAGCATTATTTGCTACTTCTCTTTCGTATGAGGCCAAGTGTCGAGATTCACCTAAGATCGAGAAGAATCAAAGAATTTGCTTGCGATTCTTCACTAAGAAAAATCCACATTTTTTGTCTGAAAGAATTACTACTTAAGAACTATTTTTTGACCATAGAGTACTTTTGTTGAGATAATGAGTTGTCGCAAAAGTTCGTGGTGTTTTGGTTTTTATTATGATTTTGCAATGAAATTACTTGGTTTGGCATCGTTCAATTGCGCATTTTTCAACGAATATTTTAAACAATTTGGCTATATATGCGTAAAATCATGCTGTCTTGGGAACAAATTTGCTTGCTACTCATCGCCAAGCTTGCGCGCCGCTTCAGTGACATTTCTTTCTACGCACCATTCGTGCATGAGAACCAAGCTAATTTGTGCCCAAGGCAACCTCATCTTACAGCAAGTATAAACAAGTTGTTTACAAAGTGTCTACAAGAAAATGCGCAGTTGAACAAAACCAAAATTAGTGCTTTTTTTTGCAAAAATCGTACTGAAGAACCGAAACGGCACGAGTTTTTTAACAATCTAATATTTTTTCCCGTAAAACTTCCTCATGAGTTTTTTTTTTTTTTTGAAAAAGACGCTCAACTGAGCGACGGCGAATTGCTTTCAAAAGAATTTGGTGATTCCTTTAACATCGAATCAAGTGGTTTAAGGCTCAAATTATATGTTGCCATCAGTCTTAGTCTTGATGTGTAGCACCAATTTTGTTTATGGATATATAGAAAAATCTCAAAATTTCATTCATAATTTCGTATACTTCTTAATGATTCATATTGTATCGTAATCCCAATAAGCCAGCATTGCAGCTAGTGGTTATGGTAGCTGTGCGAAAGTTGATGGAAAAGTTCTTCACGATTGAAGACTTGAAGTATCTAGACGATCCTATGCCTGACTTCCATCTAAGAAAGAAAGAGGACCTGAGACGACAGAGTGAAGTAAGTGTTTTGGAGTGCTCATAGTTTTGATATTTTATCTGCTTGATTAACTGCTGTAATCTCAGATTTTTTCTTGTACATAAAAAATGACCTGCTGGAGTAGATTCTATATCTTTGCTGTCTTGAGCTGTTTACTCATATCATCTTCAAGAGATCTGATAATATATTAGATCAGTAACAACAAAAAGAATAAGCCTGGTTTCGAAAGGAATTCAACACGGTTCATCACATCCATGTGGTCACAAAGTTGACACGTAATGCGACCTGTTTACATACAACACACCTGTTTAACCCTTTCGCTACGGAATGTGTCCATTTAGATACATGAAGATGTGAATCACTTCCTGCTGAAAAAACTATTCTTCATACTTTGAGTATTCTTCCGAAAGCTGAAATGTCGGTGATTCCAGTGATATGCTTAATTCATGATTTCTTCACCTATCACGTTGTACTGGTTAAGATAATATCATGTTTCATACTGATATTGTTTTGTTTACTCTGCTGGAATCTGTGGATGGGCCGCTGGACTTTTAGTAGCTACTCAATAGAGTAAATCTCGACAATTTTGATGCTCAAATTCAATTACGAGAAAGTCCATGTAGAGCGCTGTTGAAGCAAGAAGAAGATTACGTTTCGCACTCGGGATAGTCGCCCTTCGCTTAAGAATCATGGGTTTATTTGGCCATATGAACAAAAAAAATGTATCTGTGAAACGATAGAACAAAATCTCTTATACAATTTTATGCAAAAAACCTATAAATTTTTCAGAAACGGAAAAATTCACTAAGTATCAAAAGTTGCGCATTTCTAGAATGACGCTGTGCGCAGCTATTGTAAGTTCCACCTTGAAGGAACATATTTGAAAAGCGCGCAATTTTCTTTGTTTGTTTAGAAATTTTCTCTGGTTTTATATCGGAATTGTAGTAGAAGAGACTTTGTTCCTTCGTTCTATGGGTATGAGCTTTTTTTTCTTTCACATTACCAAATAAACCCGCCATGAAGTTTAAAACGATAAGCAAACTACTTCGGGTGCAATACGCGATTTCCTTTTTGCTTTGAAACGTTAAAAACGTTCCGTGTTAACCTTTTCAACAGTCAGTTTCAACGTAAAAATTGTCGAGATTTGAGCTATCGAATGATTACTAGAAATTCAACGAAAAGCCATCCAGAAACCGCAGCTGAGCAAAACAAATTGAGTGTGTTATATAATATTCATTGCAACGACGAAATAAGAGTGGCTTCTTATGTACCAAACACATTACTGAAATCGCTGAGATTAAGCTTTTGAAAAATAACTGAATTAGAAAAAGTTCTTTCCAGCGAGAAAATTTCCACAAGATCGTGTATCCAAGTGGAAGTCCTGTGTCATTGCGTCCTTGAAGGGTCCGGAGAAAATATTGAACTAAAAGTGAAGCGGCCCGAATGTCTGTACTGATTATACAGCGAATGTGATAATAGAAAAAAGGTGGCTTTTCCGAACTGCTTCTAAAGAAAGAAATGGCTTTAACGAAGTAGAACCTCATCAAAGTTTGTAAAGAAACTATCTGTACTCAAAACGTTCAAGTTATTTGTTACTAGGCGTAATTTGAAGAGAATTATAACTTACATATTAACGTTTTTGTGAAGAGGATTGTTCTCTTCCTATCTACATATTTCATCTACATATTTCAGTAATTGATCATAGGTCACAGTGGTAGTGGTAACGCTTGTTCTTGCTAGGTAATTTTTTCGTTATTCATTCATTGTTGTCTGCTGAATTGTAGGGCGAGGCAGTTGGCATTGAGATCGAAGAAAACCAAGCTACAATCCATGCAGTAAAGACTCAAGCGCATTTGCACATTCCAATGGCAAGTGGAAATGTTATTAAGATTCCGTTGTCAGCAATTCAAGAGCCAAGTCATTCCATCAATATGACGAAAGAAGTAAGTTATAAGTTTGGTTTGATGGTCAGCATTGTTTTGTCAGAATCCGTTTATAATCAGAAAAAAAAATTTCACTCACATAGGTGAACAGCAGCGGTATGTGGAAACATATAAGTTCGTGTGATTCAAAAAATTCTCTCAATAAGGAAATACCAAAAATACAGTGAGTTTTGTTTCATTTCTCGGTTCAATATTGTTGAATATATGACGAAGTATCGTAAAAGGTTTCAATTTTATTTTTCTCACGTACTACGTAGAGCATATTTGCCATATGTTGATTGTGGAGACTCATTTACCATAGAGATTTGCAGCTCCGGAAGACTCTGTTTTGATATTCAAATTGATTCAGGCAAAATGACGCACCATTGGAAACTCCTGAAGAGGACGAAGATGCGATCATGATAAAGGTAAATCTTTTCCATTCAGTTATCGCTGTTGATCAAGATATAATTCTTAGAAATTCTAAACGTGTAAATTCTGTTAATAGGGGGTAGAAGTGAATGTATATATGCTTAAAATAGAACTTTCAGGGCGTATCTATGTATCATGTAGTGGTCCCATCTTTCTGGAGAAAGGGGTTGATCGGTTCCTGTAGGGTCTGGGATTGAATTAGAAATTCACATTGCAGGGCACCACAGCCACTTCGCTAAGTGTACCTCATTGTATTTTAACAAAAAAAAGTTTAGACAGAATTATAGGAATTTCTTGAAATTCTGTGAAATCATGAAAGTTTTAGCACATGAAGAAAAACTGCGAAGGCACGGGCTTTGAGCAACTTTTTGTCTTCGGTAACTATTTGCAGGTGATACGTCCGTCTCCTCAAGGATCATCACAAAATGTTGTGGAAAGTCAACCGTTATTGAAGGACAAAGAAACCGATAAAACCCCTCCAGCGTAGTGTTTTCCCTGTATGATAGTGTATCATCTCCTAGTACTTTTTCTTCTTCCTGCCTACTCAAATTTTGTGAGAAGGTGCAGTTCGACTCCTTCACGACTGCGTGTAGAGATTTTGCTACACGCTGTACGATGATTATGGCCCTTCAAAATGGTATTGACGAGCTAGTGGGGAGCACTCAAATAATTACAAAGGCACTCAAACTTTTTTACCATTTTGTAAACTGAGTGATAGAACGCCGATCCTTAGAAATTAGGTTCACCTCATCTTAACTGATTTTCAATTGCCAAACATTATTCCAGTGAGATGACCACCCACGCTGTGATTGGTTGGTCGTGAAAGGGTTAAGAATCCTAGGAAGGTTAGCATTTCCCTGCGTTTTACATGACATTAGTAATAGTTAACTGTCAGTTAATAACAAAATCAGCGATTTCGTTTCTTTTGAAAGTAGGTAAAATATCTAATTAAACTATCGAGATACATCAGAATGTATGTCCTCAATAATAATTTGAGATATTGAAGGATGAGAAGACAGTATTGTAGTTTAGTAATCCTACGTGTCTCATGAATCACCTAGTGATCAATCCGTTTTGTAGAACTTTCCAATTTAATATTTGATTTGTGCAATATTTTCGAATATGTGTGCTTCAACGTGATTGTGATTTTGACCATATTGTTCATCCGTCTAACAATATGTCCCATAAGTCAGGAACTATGTTCTTGTCCGGAGTTCTATTATATTTTTGTCAGACTAAGTACCGTTCAGTGATTTCCTCTGATAGGCTTAGCTGTTTTACTGTATAGTAGAAAAGAACCTCACTGTTCACCCTAATGCCTCCAAAGTTTACTGCCATATTACTGCACTAGATATTTCCTGTCCAATTAAACGCGCAATGAAGCGCGTATCTTTGAGGAAAGTGACAAACTTTGAAATTTGTCATTTATATTACGCGGGTTTTTGTGAACGAGAGTTGTCAAGTATTATGTAGCTCAAATGCATGTACTACCGTATTGAAAAAGTCATCTAAATTGTTTGTGTTCTTCATCAAGGATCTTATTGTATAACATCGAAATTACACTGGATTATTAGATAGTTGAACACAGTGGTTTTGTTATTGTTCGTAATCTTTCAGTAATTCCAACCTTTTCTTTAGCTTTACATTTTTTATCATAGCTATAAGCTTCAATGTTGTACTATTTGTATATTTATCTATTTTTATCAATTATCACAATCCGCATAGATACTTTTCTAGCACATTAGCACGAATAAGTGAAAGGGGTAATGATTCAAAGGAATATAGGTATTAGTGGACACAGCCGTTTATTTTAGGTGATTACTGACTGTCGTAGTCGTTTTCTCGCTCTTCATATTTTCCGTGGT
This sequence comes from Parelaphostrongylus tenuis, assembly GCA_019055375.1. Classification (NCBI taxonomy): domain Eukaryota; kingdom Metazoa; phylum Nematoda; class Chromadorea; order Rhabditida; family Metastrongylidae; genus Parelaphostrongylus; species Parelaphostrongylus tenuis. The sequence goes on from JAHQIW010007157.1 coordinate 161,530, forward strand.
GTTTTGCTAGTACCCTGAATAGAATTTTCTTTGTAGATATGACTATCGTTGCAATAACGTACTACCTTTGCAATGTCGCGTAAATTAGGAATTTAATTCTTCTTTCGTTTTGAACTGTAATATTTTGATCCATATTTATGAATAGTGTGGATACTTTTCAGTGATATAAAATTTTAGCTTACTTATGTGTTGAACAACAGTTTCACCTATCTTACAGCAACACATCAACTCTTTCGGAGCGAAGTGAACCCTTTTGAATACATGCTTGTCTGCTCGTTTTGAACTGTGCGCGTGGTCTTGTACATACACGTTATTCTGTGGCCTTTTTCGCCAAAAACGGCTTAATCACCTTCGAAAAATGTTCTTGATGCACTGCACCTCGGAACGCAATCTTAAGGCCAGAGGACACTGCTTTCGAAGGAAGTGCGCGGCCTAGCTAACGAAGTAGCTCAGCAATGATTGCGTCAACGACCTAGCATCAAGCACAGAGTACGACATCAATTTCTAATGCGTAGTTCATTGGCTTTAATATCTCATTTTATATGGTTACTTTTAGGTGTTGTGTAGAATGAGATAATATCAAAAGTAAAAAATAAACATCGCAATTTTCTTTGTTCATGACAATCAACTTAATGCGATGCCGAATTGATTTTTGCACCTTACAACAGCGCCTCAGTGACAAGCCGTCTGGACCGCGCTCCAGCAGAAATTGGCCACCGGTTTCGGTGGGCTAATACTCGTATAAATCGCTGTACCACGTACCTACTTAGGTATTCTTCGATGTCCACCCTCCGGAAGACATGTTGTAGGACACCATATTTGTTCACGAGAGTCTTGGACGTGAAGTGCAGCAGTGGGAATATCAAAATACAAACAAAAATCGAAGTCGCAGTTGGGCTTTGAACCCGCGCTTACCCTTTCAGGGAGGTTACGCGTTGTTCATGACGCCAGAAAGGCTTTTGCTAATACTCTCTTTTGGCCATTTACTCTATCAGTGCTATCAGCAATCCCGTCAGCGAGAATGATGTGGAATACACATTAGCATTGAAAACAGTTTAGCTGAAGCTGCAGTCGGACTTACAATGTCTTAATTTTGTTTATTGCGTGCACACTTTTTATAATACTGTTTGATGTAAGACAGAACCGTAAAGAGCTGAGATAAAGCAAAACTTAAAACCTCGAGTGGGCTCAGAACCAACAATTTCCTTTGCCAAGTGGGAACTAGAACTGGTTCATGCACTACCCGCCACACCATTCGCGGTCTTTCTTTGCCCTTCTATGAGCCACAATGCTGAGCTAAGAGTCAGAATATTGCAGTCCTGCTAATGGTGGTGAGGTGGATAGCTTGGGAGCCCCACTCTGGGTAATAGCGGCTGATGGCGACTTTAAAACCTGCCTGAGTTTCAAGCTATGATCATCTTTTGCCATGTCACGATCTCCCTCATTCCGAAATCTTTGCCCAGTTAGTAGCGAGAGCGCTTGCATGTCTCCATGTAAAGGATGCATAGGGGAATTGAACGCGACCCAGGAGCGACTATGTGCTCTTCTGAGATACAGGTGGATTCAGAAAATGGACTCTTAACTTGCTATGGTGCCAGTTCGTATATCTTCTTTTCTATGAGTTAACTTAACCAAGAGACTGCAGTCAAAAAGCTGGAAGTTCATGGGAAGCGTTCAGAGTCTCCTTCAATGAATATGTTCCTTCCTATCCCCCGAGAAAAACTGGTAAGCAACCTTTGATAAAAAGCTAATCTTAGTAACGAATATAGCACTCATTCAGCTAACCCCCAAAAACCCCCGATTCAACAGCATCAGGAGGACGAGCAGAGGGAGCCTTCCAAAGCTATATTAGGTTGCCAAACTGGAAAAGGATTATGGTGACACCTGTATCTTTGTATAATGGACATACGCTTGCACATAAACCTCTTTAGAGACCTAATAATGCAGGCAAGGAGGATAAAGTAGGGATTTGTCGTACTAAATAAGGCGAGAAAACACCACCCATTTCACGCTGTCTATGACACCGGAGAAGAGCTGTTTCTTAGAACAAGTGATGGTAGATGTGTCGACGGCGCTTGGATATTTGTGAAAACGGGTTTGATCATGAAAATCGACTCGTCCACACAATCAAAAACACTGATGGCGCGCTTAAGCTTGGAGTGAAGTGAATCAATACGAGCTGTGAGCGTCCTCGTTCACGCCTTGAGCAACGAGGTATGACGAATAGGCAGTCAAAACGTTTTATATAGACTAAGAAGAGTTCTTCAGAATGGACCATGCATTCCTCAAGGTCATTATTAGAACATCAAACACGAAAAATTGACCCAGAAGAATGTCCGAAAGACGTCCATGGATTAGAATGTAATGAATGAGGTAAGAGGCTGTCTGAATTTACTATGGCGAGCAAAATTGTTCCTGGTAAATCGTGATTTTAGAAGTTTCACTCACAGCGGTTGCCGCAGGAGCTCCCAATGGAAAATACCATATGAAATAGACCTCATCTTAATCCTTTCACGACCGTGACCCGCAGCTTCTGCATCTCTTTTGAATTGAAAGTTTGGCTAAACGATTCGTTGCTGTTCCAAAATTTCTACACGGGATTGACTATCGCCTCTTTACCGGTTTCTCAATGGCCTCTTCCCTCTCACCTTAATATGAAATGTAATAGGATGGGTTCGGCGTTCCACACTTCTCCCCTTCAAAATTTGATATGCTACTTCGTAAAAGTCTAACAACACATGGTCAAAAGACGATAAGGTAAACACCCAAAGATCTCCACCCATTTTTATCACACACTGGCTCGGCTATTTGCTTCACACGTTACCTGTCAAAATGTAGAATTTTTAATCAAATATCAGTAAGACCGTACTATTAAGACCCGTTCAATAATAGAGACTTCCCCGACATCGGCAAGCATCGCTTAATTTGTCTGCTGACTGTCGTCTGTAGACTTCACTCGAGTCATGCTAAGTAGTGGTGACAGAATACTGGGCGAAGTACTGTCATGTGAGCAAGCATGGTCACAAAAACAAGTTAGTACGATTGCTACTTGTGCAAAGTTAGGTTCGGTGAGAGTACTAGAAACGCTTTGCCACATCTGCGTTGTTTTGAAGAAGATTTAGTTGAAACAGAAGTCGTAAGGACTGTGGACAGCTAAGGCTCCCTTACACAGTATCTAAAGGCTTCTCAGGAGCTACATAGGGGATTCTTTTCTGATAAACGGAAACAAATAAAGAAACGACCCCTTTCGCTGAACAAGAACTTTATGAAAGAGCGTTAGACATGATTCGAAAGCTCAGAGCTCTGGCTTCTGCGCTAAGCTCCCGTTTTTAGGAAAAGTGTAACGTTGCAGCGAAAAAGATCATTTGTGCTTCACACACGCATATCTCTCGCAGAGCAGAATTCTTTTCCTAGATGACAAGTAACCATTCGATCGCTTAAGTTTCGGCGATTCCAACGCTGTGCTTATTTTCTGAAAAGTCCGTTTCACTGCAGTGCAGCAGCGAAAGAAGATCGATTTCCACAAACGCGGCGCATTTGCTTGTCGGCAAATGTGTGCGCTGAGTGTGTGCTAGCCACAAGGATTTGATAGGGTGGTCGATCGATCGCGCTGGCGCGACTCACATGTGGAGTGCAATTTCTGTTGTTTAATTTTGTTTTTTTTCCGTGAAGGTAGTTCCAGATTAAATGTAAGACTTTGACACTACAAGATTTTTTTCTGCACGTTCATACGCTTTTCGTGCTTCCAGCGAAGTAATGGCGAAGGTGCGCGGTGGATGTAAAACGCGATTTTATTTCAAATGGTAGTTAAAAAGGTCGTTTAAAAAAGGACTACGTGGTGTATTAGCCAGAGATTTAGATTTCGAATGATTACTAGCACCCCTATAAAAATCTTGTATAGCAAGAGGGTTAGTTTTTCCACTTGTTTTTTGTCTAAAAAAAAGGAGCAGATAGGTTTTTGAGTAAATCCCCTTGAATGTCTCACTGATCCTCTATGCAATGAATTTTTGCTAATCCAGCACTTCCCAGGATCGATCGCTTATTAATTTTGGCACAGAATGAATAACTAAGTGATTTTTTTTTTTGCAGAAGCGGAGTTGTTGTTCTCACATTCTATTTAGTTTACGAGGTCGTCCTATAACTTCTAGTACTTGATCATTGAAAACCAAATTATTACCAGGAGTAACTAAAGTTACATAGTTTTCAGTCGTTCGTTTGCGCATTTTCTTGTGAACATTTTAGTATAAGTTTGCCTATAATCGCTTTAAGATGGAGCTGTCATAGGAACGAATTTGCTTGCTACTACTACACGAATAATGTGCAGAGGAAAATGCTAGTGTAGCGGAGGGCAAGATCAACGGAGCTTAAGGTGATGATTCTGTTACAGAAAGGGTTGTTAAGAAGTGGTTTCCGAATTTAGAGCTGGAGAGAACAGTCTTGAGGATCACTTGGCTCGGACTGCCACAGAAAGCTCCATTAATCTGGTGCGCCGCTTCACTAGCATTTTCTCCTGTGCGCCATTCGTGCACGAGTAATAAGCAAATTTGTTCTCATAACAGCTTTATCTTAAAGCAAGTATGGGCATGTTGCATACGAAAATGTTCGCAAAAAAAATGTGCATTTTGAAGATACCAAATTTATTCAATTTCATTAACGTCTGATTAATAAATTTGGTATTCAGTTTCAAAACTTATGGAACGACCTAATATTTTTTGCTACCAGTCTTCATATTCTATTGCACGCTTCCCAATAAACTCCATTCGGTTTGTCTCCTCGTTTTTCTTCTACCTTGAATGTGGATTGCCTCTTACCCATAAACGCTGTACAATAGTGGTTAGGCAGATCTCCTTACAATGTTGAAAACACAGTCAAGCTGAGGCGATCGTTGACTGATTGTCCAAAGAGTATTGTTGAGGGTGGAAAGGATTGACCCCACATCGAGCATTATTAGTCACTCGGCTACCCTCCCCGAGGTTGTTATTAGTTGACATTAGATTTCTTGAATACAACTCAATACAGAATACCAGCGAATACAGTGAAAATAATGGCTGACGATTTGGCGGTATCGCCTCTTTCAGAGTAGGAATTACTGGTAGTCGCAGTCGAATTGGTCAAATACTCAGTAGCCCAGCAAAGCTTCGGCACTTCATTTTTCGTCTTCACAGTAGTTTTTTCACTGTGCGGATCCCAGTACTTCTGCATTAAGTTCGTCTTTTGTCGCCTGTTTGAACGTCATAGAATACTGATTGAGTAAGTCTCCTTGTGATTTCGAGGATAGCCTGACTATGGCATTCCATGGGGCGTCGGTTGATCACTGTAATCACAATCACTTGACCACCCCCCCCCCCCCTCCCACTAATCAAATTGATTGGTAAATGTAATCAGCCTGTGGCTGTATATTACATCCGTTTTTTACTAGATTACGAAAATATTTGACCGAGAAGATTACGAATCAACTTGGCCATTACAGGCAGTGAATAGCGATACCGCAGAAATGTCAGCTAATACTCACTGTAGTCAATGGTATTCTGTATAGAGTTTATATTCAGGATATACTTTCAACACAGTATTGCTTCTGCGTATCGAAGAAAGCACTGTGTTAGCTCCAAAGGCTCTAAATATATCGATCTGAGTCAGGAAGCCAATATGATGAACGACTTACCTTCCCATTTTAACAGGTGGAAGCGAGCAGCTTGGCGAGTGTTTAGAAGTGCGAAGATATAGTGAAGAGAGCAAAGAACACCCGACATCGTGTTTACTCTTACAAATTAGCGATTATCCCTGTCTTAGCATACGCATCAGAAACGTGGTGGCTACGTAAGCGAGATGAAATACCTGTGAGTTATTGGACATGCAGTCAAAGTTCGATGCCATGAATATCTCGCATCTCGTAAATAAAAGAAAGGCTCCGAAGAGCTGATCTACATCAACGATTAAAAAAACAAGTTTCGCCATTTTAAGGCTTTAAAGATAAGATGGGCCGGACATGCAATGCGCTTTATCGGCAACCAATGGACGAGAAGCCTTAACGGCAGGTTTTCTCGGGATGTCAAGCGCACTAAAAAAGACTACCAATTCCAACACCAATGATCCGATTTCTTTTCGAAAAAGCTTAGAAGAAGTTATGATGCTTAACGATTCCTGAGCGAGGTGGACCCACTAAGTCACTTTTGCATGCGACAGGGAAGAATGGAAGCACCATTGGTGCCCGCTCGAGTCACTCGACGATCAGCGGGACGACCTTGTCTTGGAAACAGAGTGGGCACTAAATAAAAGCTAAACAAATTTGAAGTTGTTTCTTGAGCATAGAGTGATGAATACCGCGGAAAACTGTTTGAATTTGGATCAAACTGACGGTAGAACAGATTTTATTTTTTTCGCCCATGACACAAAAAGGTTACACAAAGTTTCAAATATCTACAATCAAGTTGTCAGTGTCGGTCATGAAGATGATGTTCATTTATCTTGATGGTCATGGGCATTTGGATTCGATCCTAACATAGCCGTCATCAGGATCTAAACATTTACCTTTAGCGTTGTTGTATATACAATCTATGGATTGGGTAATAGTTCTAAAAAAACTTAGTGCAAATAGGTTTCCCTCAAATTGTTTTGCTTCAAAAGAAAACAGTCTCAAGAACTGCTGTAGATAAAGAGGAATAGGCGCCTTTACTAAACCAAAAGTAATTTCAATGCGACATTGTGGATGATTAATTCAATGGATTTCAAAAAATTGATAACTTGGGGCTACACAATGAAAGAGATGACATTGTATTTTAGCATCTAAATCTTTTGTCCAACTTAATAGTGCCATGCATGCAACTTCCACGGGCGCCTTCACCTGTTAATTTATTCAAGATCTCCGCTCCAAGCCATGATCATGGTTAACCTTTAGACTTCCGAGGACCCACCGTGGGCGAGTCTAACTAATTGGCAAGGGCTCTTACTCCGGCGTAGGAACGGCTCCGCCCCCTTCCCTCTGCGACTTTCACCGCAGCGTGGCAATCACTATCTGCCGCACCTCTGCCACTTTGCACTCGTCCATCGGGAAGAAGGTTGCTGATTCGATCCCCTACTACAACATTTCGGTGCAGTTTTTTGGTGTTGAATTTTTTTCTCAATACAATATGCTCGGATCGCTGACACACCAAATCACACCATATCCCATATTGTAACACCGTAACACAAGCGATCAATGTATATAAATTATTTATCAACATTTGTTACGCCATATGTAAATATATTCCGCTTGCAGATTGTTAAAACTTGTTTTTATAAGTCGCAGTTTGTTGAATAAATGGTGAAAAATAAAATCACATACAGTGGTAGCTTGTGCTACGGTGTTACTCTATGAGATATGGTGTGATTTAGTGTCAGTGATTCGAGCATATTGTAGTGAAAACAAAAAGATAGCACCAAAAAAACCACATTGGAGTGCTATGGTAGGGAATCGAACCAGTAAACTTCTTTCCGATGGACGAATGGCAGAGAGGAATGAGACAGATGGTGATTGCCACGCTGAGGTTGGAGTCGCAGAAGGGGGAGAAGTCGTTTCCACGCTAGGGCAAAAGAGGTGCAGAGTTCTTACGCTGGAAGTGAGAACCTTTGCCAGTTAGACACGCTCAGATCAGATACTCGGAAGTCAAACGGTTAGAAGAACAAGAGACGTTTGCGAAGAAAAAAAAAGTACAAAACTGTTCAACGTCTGACTACTACAAACCATTGTAGGGCCAGCTTTGTATTATAATTCTTTCATCTAGCCTCTTTTAGCGGTGATATGATGTTACAAATATATGTTCAATAATTCTGAGTGACATGGAAAACTTCGAACGTCAGATGGGATTTGAGCTCTTATCTCATCCTTTCCAAAGGCGTGCGCTAATGATTGTATCACCGACATTCCTTTTCTATCATCACTCTATTGCGACACAAGGAGTCGATCTGTCAGAAACTGTCTGACGTGTTCGACGGGTTCAAATCACATCTGGAGTTCCAAGTTTTTGCGTATCATTCAATATTATTAGATACGAATAAAAGCGGTTGGATAAAAAGAATTATAGCTGATTATACATATATTCAATATCTATAGCATGAATGGGTTCAATTTCGATATCGCAAAAAGAATGATGGTAGGATAGGAGCGTCAGTAGTGCAATGGTTAGCAGGCGCCCCCGCAAGCGATGACATACAAGTTCGAACTCCGTTTGACCTTCTGTATTTTGCATATCACCCAACATTATTGGATATACATCTTTACATTTAATGCCATCAATGAATTTGGAAGTAAAGCACAAATGTGATGATTCGTCAATGTTGAACTGGTGAATGTCGTCGTCGTGTTTTTCGCCTTTCCAATCTACTTTTTACTTTTTGCCTCCTTTTCTTTCATACCTCGATTCAACTTTTGCCTTCTTCTCTCCGTTACAATACTCTTTTTTGTATTACTATCACTATGCACATACAGTATCTAATTAAACAAAAGTAAAGATTACCTGTATAATCAAGACGCCAATTATATAGCTGAATTGACTCTCTCCAACCATCATGATCTTTTCCTTTACACATTGCGTGACCACCTACAAAGTTATTGTCATCCTTTACTTATTTATCTCACTATTTGAGAATCAATCAAGGAAACTGAAAATTCTGTACTTATTGATCAGTTTGTAACTTGTTGCAAACAAATGTTATCCAACCTGGAAATGTATCGTCAAAAATGCAACATGAACAAGTGAGGTGAGGAAGATTGCATATGAGATTTTACCGACAGCAATTATGGCTGTAATAGAATTCTATTATGAAGCTATTAATGTACATAACGTTGATAATTGCTCCGGATCTACCTAACATCGTGCATAAAATTGATGAAGCAAATCCGCCACCAGCAAAGAAAGTAGTGCGATCCATACCAGCCAATGGAGTTCGTAGCAATTCGTTGTCCATCTAAAAATTTCTTCATCAACATACAGAACTAGTCGACATTGCGGTTGTACCACTGATGAACTGATAAATTAGCAGCAGTTGTAATTTTTAAGCTACTTTATTTGGATCACAGTTCATAATTTATGCTCTTTTCATGCTATAAATGCTGTTTTTACTTTTATGAGCAGGAGTATTGTATGAGAGCAGTGAGTTGTAGAATGAAATCGTGTGATAGAAATAGTAGCTTTGTTATATTCAGTAGTTGGAAGTCTCACTTTTCTTTCCTACACGCAGTTTTACTACACTTTATCATCGAAATTTGTGTGCTGAGTTGCAAAGTACGCTAAAAGTTTGAGTCCCGGTAAGGTCTACTCGCACTGCGAAGAAGTTCGTCGTTATGGGGCTGCTGAAGACTTGATATGAACCTAGTGGTGAAGAAGACAATGTTTCTACTCTTCTTAAGAGTCCATTTTGGACGATCATACATCTATCTTGAAACTGCAAACAGGATAAAGAATCTTGATCCCAGCGAGCGAAAATTCGTCATGTGAAAATTATGCTTGGGTTGGCGCAAAGTTTTCATGAATACGTTGCTTAAAATGTTACTCTATTCGTTACAGCTAAGGCCTAAAATCAATAGAAATAGAGCATACTTCGTTGTAATCAGTACAGATTCTAAAACTTAAAGCACATGATATGATTCGTGTCATTCAAAGGACCTTTACTTCTATTCACAATTGACTGCGACTGCATTGGAGATCACTGTCACTATAGCGACTTAAAGAGTTGTCTGAATGAAGAAAAACATTCACTAAGCATGCCACTGGGCCTTTGTGAATGATTAACTCGGTTAGTAGATAATTCATTCACTTCTAGGGTTTATGAATGGAGTCGAATGCATAGCGCATGTTTTTAGGAAAAAAAAAGAAACTTTTAGAACAAAAAAAGGAAATGGAAAAGGAAACGCCAATCGTTTTCATCTATATATTCTTAAAGTGACTCACCAATAGAGCGAGTAATAAAGGTGGAATGAAGAAGACTGAAGGCACAATGCTGGTCAACGTGCCACCTATGAGATGACCAAGCAGAATCCCGGTTGCCAGACAGAATCCAAACAGGCATGTACGTCGTTCGGTGTCGTCCATTGCTGAAGCACAGCCAAGAATTTGTGACAAACTTAGTCAAGTACTGGTTGTACTCGCTAATTATTGAAAAGACTTCAGAACCAGTCCACGAGGATACTATGTTGAAAAAAAGTGTTAGAATGTGTGAAAATTTATATATACATTTATATATATGCATATATGTATAAATACGCCTAAATGTGCATACATGGGCATAAATGTGTATACATATTCATGCATGTATATATATGCATATATATATATATATATATGCCTGTATGTAGAATGATTGACAAAAATGTTAGTAATACTTCGAAATTATAGTATTTTCACTGCTTTTTTCTCAGTGTTATCATATTACTTATATAACTAAGAGAATTGTTTTTGTCCACCACTCAATTCTCTTAGTTATATAAAAATGTTAGTTTCATTAAACCCAATGATGTAGAGTGGTGTGCAAAAAACGTTTGCGTCAGCCGGTCAACGGGCGGTCAAATTAAATGATTTCCGAGTAATTATTGAAAACCAAAATGTTTCAACAAAAGTAAGTTCAATGCCGATAATGACTGCCTTGCCATACCGTAAACGGTTGGCTGTTGACAGATAACGCGTTGTAGCGTAGAAGAGTGCAGAGCAAAACGAACGTCGCTGGTGCAACGATTTAGCACGTGCTCCCGGAAAGAGTAAGATCTGTATTCGAATCCCAGCTGACGCAACGTCTTTGCCTACCACTCTACATCATTGGGCTTTATTGAAACATCATAACACCGCAATAGGCGCTCAAATAAAATGATTATCGACTGATTATTGAAAGATGTTAGCCCAGAAATGCGCTACAAACTTTCCTTTGTTGGAAGTTCTTACATGCAGCTTGTTTTATCCTATAGCGTTAGTCATGTTTCCAGCAATAGTATCGGTACTTAGTGTCTAAGTGCACCGCAAAGGAATTATTTAGTGTAGCTCCATTCATTGGCTAATGAGATTCTGTACGCTTCTCATTATTTACGTTAATAATAGTAGTGGTAGTAGCGGCACTTCGATGGCCAACGCTTTGACGATCAGTCTGACACCAAGTACATCCAAACTACTTCTACTACTGCTAGTACTACCTACTACAAGTTATCCAGTTATACACTTGAGAGTTATCGATGGCATGAATGCTGTTCGCACAAAAAAGCGAATGAAACAGTTTTATGGAAATAAGAAATAACAAATTGAAGAGATGGTGAAGTGATGCTATACCGTGGAAAAACAGGTGACACAGGAATATTCTCCTTATCAAATATCCATAACAGTAGATTGATTACCTAGTGCAGTACTTAAGGCACTTTGCACGAGACTCGCAGAGGTCATTTTTTAATGAAATTCTATTTAGGAAAAATTCTAACGAAACCAAACTCTGAAGGTGCGATTATACCCCCATCAATCTGGTAATTTCATGCCTTTATGTATCCTGATTTGATATTTTTGTTGATTAAGAAACTACACGAACCGGCATTCTTTCGAATGTTTAAGTAGACATATGTAGGAATGAGGCATAACACAATGAGTTCCACGTACAAATCGAAGACTTGTTCTAGAATGGGTGGAAAAAACGAATGCTCCAGCAAGTTCACCGGAGGAGATACCAAGCATAAGCACCTGAAAAAATTTTAGTTTTCTTTCGGGAATATTCTTCACCCGCTGAAAACGGCCACTAACAGTCCTTGATCTATCAAGAATAGCTGTTCTGACTAATAGTCATTATCTTAAATAACCGAGGCGTCCCGTCACATGGACCTTTAGTCAGTAAGATTGGGTAGAGTTACAAGATTGACTCTTATATTTCCAGTATTGTTGAGTGGTATGCAAAACGCTGAACTTTGGACGGGAGTTGGACCTGCACTTCACTCATTTTTGGGGCACGTCCTCACACTCCACTACCAGTACACCAGTAGTTCTGTTACCACTCTTTTTGCGATACAAGGGATCGACTCATTCAGCAACCAACCGTAAACGGTTTGATATGGTACGCACGCATCGGCACTGAACCCAGATAAGTACGTAATCGTCGAAATTTCTTCATAATCACCTTCTTCAAAAGTGATATGATGTTAGAACTATATATCCAGTGTCGCTTCGGGCGGTAGGCTGATAACCATAATTTGCCGTTCGCTGTTGATCTTGCTCACATCACAAATTTACTTATCTATTGTGCTCAACAGAATCCATCAAATTTATATATTGTTGTGTGTGGGCTTCTTTCCCGTCCAATGTGTTATATTTGGCTTTCTAATAAAGATAATTCTTCAAAGAGCTCTTTTACCCTTTCGAAACCAAGCTCTTTTCGCTTTTGCCCTAGACTGTTACTATTTATTCAATAGCTTAAATCCTGGCAATTTTCAGTTTTTTACTTGGCTATGAAAAGACCTAATTTGTACGTTGTAGCAGCCAAGCGGAAAGTGCGTTTCACCTTCGGTACGCATTATTTGCACGGCTGGCGCCTGGGCTGGCTTTCACTAGACTTTCAGTACTTATTCGATGACTTGCAAGACTATAATTCTGAAAATGAATTTGATTCAATTTCAAAACGAAAGAAAGATTATGTTTTTACCATTGAGAGCATGCGCATCAAAAGCTTATGAGGTTTAGAAAAAAAAAAAAGATGCATCAGAACTTCGATAAACTTAGTAAGTTCTTCGAAACAAAAAAGAAATTTTGGATATGCGAAGCGAAGACGCAAGTCATGCAAATAATGCGCGTCAAAGGTGGAAAGTAATTGCGAAGGTTTGAGTTAATAAATATCCACGGGAAGACTGTAAAGAAAATCTGTGTTCAGCGATATAATTTTGCGTGCCAAAGAATACACGCCATTGTAATCATTATTTGAACCACGCATGTCAGTGGTCTGTCAATGAGGGCTGACTTATAGAGCCCGATACACGTGTTTCGATCTTGCGATCTCGTCAGTCGGGCAGTTGCCCTCTCTCGTCTTTTGCTAATCTCTGTGGGTGCTCCAGTCCTCACAATAAGAGTTAGTAACGACGTACGATTTACACTCTATGTCCAGTAAAAAAACTCACCAAACACAGAGTGTTGTACACTCGAATGCTCGCGGCTAGTATATTCAATATATCATATCTTTTGTTTCGAGTGTTTTTTTAAGACCACAGCTCAAATTTCAATATGCCTGGTAATCATTATTTGAGACATGCGTGGCTCAAATAATGATTACCAGGCATATTGAAATTTGAGCTGTGGTCTTAAGAAAACACTCGAAACAGAAGATATAATACACGCCATTCTTGCAGCATTAAATTAGAAAGAAAAACTAACTCAACCTCGTGGTAGATCAAGCAAAAATAACGATAAATATCCATGGTTTAATCCACTTCACAAACCTTTGAATTCAACTTTTTTTATAGAGCTCGTTCAAAATAATATATTACCTGGATAACATACCTTAAGCCTATAATGAAGACTGTTACGGCACTTAAATAGTGCTAGGCGCGTGTTTCGGCATTGCAGCTTCATCAGTAGCAAGGTGCCTTTCGGTTCAGCCAATCCTTTGTAGGGGGATGAACCTCTACTGGCTGCAATGCCGAGACACGTTCCCAGCATTGTATAGGTGCCTTGATAGGTCTCAAGATAGGCTCAATATATGTTACCGGTTATTCTCACCCCCTCCCACAGTTGTCCAAGCTGATGAGTTCGATGGCCTAGGTCAATTAAGAGGAATTCAGTACCAGAATTTGCCTAATTATCTACCAGATAAACTCTCTCGTGTGGATAACTAGTCTTCTCATGTGGTAAGTGCAGAAGATTTGATTCATAGCCTTTGCTACATCGCAGGATAAACCTCATTTTCCCAAAATTGTTTATATATATCTTTTTCTCTCATTTTGTGAAAAAGTTATTCGCTGAGCTTTCTACGAATTTCCAAGCCATTATATTGGTTTACTCAGTTGTTTATCCTACGTTCTTATCCCCTGCCTTTGCAGGCGAATGGTTATTATGAGGCTACGTCACGCAATTAACAACGTACCGAAATTCCTAAGTACATTTCAACTATGTTGTTTTTGTGTCCTTATCCACTTCAGATACGGGTTCCGATTGTGCCACTGCATTTGTGATCTGAAATGAAGTCATTCAAACTGATGTCGTAGGTCGTTAAAGCTATGGGGATTCTGCGCTAATTAAATCTTAGAACTATATATATTGGGAAAAAGTGCTCCTCTTCAATAAAATTTTTCCTAATCTTCTAAAAAGCTTTTAGCCTTTTAGCTTAAATGGTAGCTAGCTATGGTTTCTATATCTCATTAATTGAACCGCCAGCACAACTTGTAGAGATGATGTGCATTACACTTGTGGTCACTGGTTCGACTTCCACGTGGGCCAACAAAGTTTCCCTCGCCTCCGAAATCGGCAGATATGCCGACTTGGCAATAAGAAGCTTTTCACCTGTGATCTTTTGAGAGCGGCGATGATTACCTAATGAAAGCTTATGAATGTTTTACGGCTTCAAGTAACATCAAGTCGATCAGCATTGAACGCTGTTTGTGGAAGACAATGTCCTCTCCGAAGTTTCAGGTGAATAACGCATGTAAGGCGATGAACATAGTGTAACAAGTGCAGAAACGCTAAATAGATCAGAAGGTTTTGTGCGCTGCAACAGAGAGAATAAAATTAAGTTTCATTCTCGACGCATTTTCTCTGGGCAAGCTTTTCCTAGAATCTGTGTATTATTTAATAGCTTATATCTCGACGACTTCAGCACTGCGTTTGTTTCGTGAAAAATCCTTCTTATTGTGCTGTATCAGCGAAAATAAAACTGACTTTCACATTGGGAGCGCAGTTTTTGCTGAGCTAGGATGTATGAATGAGTGAATGTGAATGGGATTGCGCAACATTCGCAACAATGGGCATCAAGAGAGCTACGGTTTATGGACGGCTTTCTAGCAGACTTTTAGCAGTTATTCGATAGCTACACATTTTGATGATTTTAGCCAAGTGTAATCCTGATAAGGTTTCAATAGAACGCTGGATGGGCAGAAGAAAAAAGATCACGTTTGCACTCCTGGCTTAGGTGCGATCAAGCTCAGTCTTTATAGTGGGTTCATGTAGCAGTAAAAAATGAGAATTAAAGGGTTACATATATAGAACGATAGAAAAGCGTTCTTCTACAAATATAGTGCTAAAGAGCAAAAAATTCTATCAAACGAAGAGCAAATATTCAATAGCGAAAATCGCGTCCTTCGCTGCGGCTCTGAAATCGTTGCTCGCAGAGCGGTTTGGAGAGGCACACGATAATATGTGGAGTGCAAAATCCAATCTTCCTTTTGACTGTGGAAATGAGGTGCAGTATTATAATTGTCGAAAGTTGATTTATCGAATGACATTATAACTCTGGAAAAAGCAAAAACACGTTGTCTGCAGAAGTTGAAAATGATACCGATACCGAAAGCGTACCAGTTTTTTTTGTAAACCAGACACAATGTTGTTATAATAATTTATTCTAGACGCTGACGATTCGGCAGTTTTAGCCCTCCCCAGTGCCTGGAATGACCATGTTGTCTACAGCCTAGTAAGCCAAATACCTCCATTGCTTAAACAAAAAAAAATCATCAGATCTAGATCTTAACCATACCAGGAACAAGAAAACTTTCACCTAATTACTATTTTCTTACGAATCTTCCACTGAGTTGTCGAAGTGGATACCAGCCGCACAGAGTTCACAGGGGCCGCCAATGCACCTCTCGCATCAAAATAATAGTCCTATATACTGTGTCATATCAAAAGTGATAGCAAAGCATTCCTCCGTACAATTCATTTTTTGATCCATAAAACTTATCTAGAATTCTTCAATAATCTTACGCGCTGGAGATCCATATTCCTGAGTGAGAATAATGACTTCTGCTTCAACCTCCCTTATGTCTCTGCGCTATGTGAGCCTGGTGGGATATTTAGTTTAGGTCTAAGTCTGCCAATTAGGTGCTCTTTATATTAACCCAAAATGGTGTACCTCCTTCGCCAAAGTATACTCGAGCGCACGCTTTACAAGAGACTAAGTAAACCGTATCCAAACTCATACAGTCACCGTCTCTGTCGCTAAGATAAAGGATAAAGGATGAACTCTCAGCGTTGATGAATACCTGAGGGATACGCCATACATTCTATTTCAATTTTTAACTTCGTTTTAAGTGATTGAATGCATATTTGGTCTTTACAATGACTCGCGGTGGCCTCCGCTGAACCGAGTCAGTGCTGCTTATCCTCCCAAACAAGTCTGAGACCTGCCTGGTACCAATTTACCGATCCCGGAGGGATGGATGGCTTGGTGAGCCATGAGCGCGAGATCGAACCATTGACCTCATATGCGACGCAGAGCACCTCTAACCACTGCGCCACATGCTCTCATTTCGCTAAGATAGATTATTCAAATTTGAGTTGTAAATAGACTGGTCATACGAGCGGTTGAAAGACTAATTTATTTTTATAATATTCGCTGAATATTCAGCCATTGTGGCCAATTTCTCTGAGCCTACTCTTCTCAGACATCGTTTTATAGCTACATCTGTTTATTTTGGAACGAAGAGTAGAGTAAATGGAAGCCTGCTTCTGCTGGGTTTAGAGCCTCGTAATTTCCTCTAAATCTATCCCGAAAACTGCATTTCGTAGCCAGTGGTAATAGTTATTAGTACTAATAGCAGTATGATTCTTGATTTTCTTCTTTGAGCAGAGCACGAGGTGTTACATTAAACTTTATTCGATAGCTGACGTTTCGGCAGTTCGCCTTCTTTCAGAGCCGCTTTTTATATGTGTTCCACTGGATGATCCAAGTGGAGATCACCGGCAAGAGATACACATAGGCTCGTAATGCCGTAATGCACATAGGCTCGTAATGCCGTAATGCATTACGGCATTACGAGCCTATGTGTATCTCTTGCCGGTGATCTCCACTTGGATCATCCAGTGGAACACATATAAAAAGCGGCTCTGAAGAAGGCGAACTGCCGAAACGTCAGCTATCGAATAAAGTTTAATGTAACACCTCGTGTTCTGCTCAAAGAAGAAATCAGATCATACTGAAGCATGCGAGGTTAATAGACAGTCGGTCTTGGAACTATAGCAGTTTCAAGATTCTGTCCTCTGCTGTCTTCTTATACACACAGTCGCTGATGTTTGGAACATGTTCTTAACAAACGCCTTATTGTATGTAGGGGATGAGAGGAGACAGAATGAACCAGTACGTTTTGTTACTTGGCTATTTCTATCTTTTGGTAATGTAGCTCTTTCCGGATAGCTTAATTTTTTCGCTCAAACATGAGGTTTGGTTTTCTCCCGGTATCTCACGGGTAAAGTTTATGCACTTTGACTATTAATTTGATGATTTAAAACATCTGTTCATTTACCTTGAGTGGCGCAGATAGCCAAGCACTTTCGATATAGTGAGTTGGCGAGATATTTCCCGAACTTTTCCGTTTTCATTGATTATTTATCGTCAAGTTATATAACTTATTATTAAGTTATTTAGTTAGTCATTCAAGCGTTGAACTAATTATTTAGTTAGTTATTAGTTAAGTTATTCGAGTTAAGTTCTTTAACGAAGTTTTTGTTCCTACTATCGTTTTCGAGCAGCTTCTTGCGGTTGCTTTGATGCATGACACTTTTACATTTGTTTCAATATGAAACCGTCCCGAGAGCAAAAAACGATTGTTGACACTACACGAGTATCGTTGCGTACCAATGTAGCACTTGAACCTAAACGATACTCGTGTAGCATCAGCAACGGTTTTTGCTTTCAAGACAGTTCCATCTCGAAACAAATGCGTAAGTGTTAAATATCGAAATAACACAAGAAGCTGTTCTGAATGATAGTGTAAACAAAAACTCAAATTCTTGGAAAATATCTTTCATTTCGAGTGTTTTCTTAAGACCACAGCTCAAATTTCAATATGCCTGATAATCATTATTTGAGCCACGCATGTCAGTGGTCTGTCAATGAGGGCTGACTTATAGAGCCCGATACACGTGTTTCGATCTTGCGATCTCGTCAGTCGGGCAGTTGCCCTTTCTCGTCTTTTGCTAATCTCTGTGGGTGCTCCAGTCCCCACAATACCACAGATATTAGCAAACAGACGAGAAAGGGCAACTGCCCGACTGACGAGATCGCAAGATCGAAACACGTGTATCGGGCTCTATAAGTCAGCCCTCATTGACAGACCACTGACATGCGTGGCTCAAATAATGATTATCAGGCATATTGAAATTTGAGCTGTGGTCTTAAGAAAACACTCGAAATGAAAGATATGTTATATTAAATATACTAGCCACGAGCATTCGAGTGTACAACACTCTGTGTTTGGTGAGTTCTTCACTGGACATAGAGTGTAAAGCGTACGTCGTCGCTAACTCTTATTGTGGGGACTGGAGCACCCACAGAGATTACCAAAAGACGAGAAAGGGCAACTGCCCGACTGACGAGATCGCAAGATCGAAACGCGTGTATCGGGCTCTATAAGTCAGCCCTCATTGACAGACCACTGACATGCGTGGCTCAAATAATGATTATCAGGCATCTTGGAAAATAATCAAGAAAAACGAAAAAGTCCAGAAAATTTCTTGCCAACTCAATATCTGCACTGGAATAGTAATGACCAGACAATCACTAGAGCTTCTACTTTAGATGATAGAGATGGTGACTGCTTGGGCTTGTGTACGCTAACCTAATCTCTTGTAAAACCAATCTGCGACAGCATAAAACAATATCTGGTGGGCAAACTTAGAGGAGAATTAAATGCTCCACTGGCGTAGAAAGGATATAAAGAGACAGCGTCAGGGATTTTCAGGCAGAAGTCACCATCTTTACAAAGTAATATGTCTCGGTGCATTACATTCTTGAAGCAACAGGGAAAATTTCATGAAACTAAACATGAAGAGTAAAGAGATATTTCTTGCTATCACACATGATCCGTCGCAATTTATAAGACTGTTATTTCGAAATGAGAGGTTGCCTTGGAGATCCATACGAACTCTGTAGTTTCAGCCTACATGCGAAATATTCATTGGTAGACTCAAAAAAGTGGTGAGTATGCAGAGAAGCCGCTTTGTTTTCAGTGAAATTGAACGTGATTCTTCTGCTGATTATAAGCTATAAAGTAGAAAGAGTGGAGAGCAAAACGAGTGTCAGTAGTGGAACGAGCTAGAGTACGCGCTCCCGGATAGAGTGAGATATGGCTTCGAGTCCCGCTTGACGCAAAGTTTTTGTATATCGCTCTACATCAATGGGTATATTTATAACATCATACCACCGCTAGAAGCGGTCAAATAAAAAGGAATTCTATTTTATCATTCAATACTTAATATCTGTCAGCGCGACTGGGTTCAGTGCTGAAACCTACTACGTGGGCCAAAAACCAAAACGGTTGATTGCTGACAGATAGATGTGTTGTAGCGTAGAAAGAGTGGTGGGCAAAACGGACGTCAGTAGTGCAGCGGGATGAAACACGCGCTCCGGTGTGGAGTGGGATGTGGATTCGAGTTCCGCTGACGCGAAAGTTTTGCATATCACTGTTCATCAATGGCTATGATCTATAATTAACTAATTTGCAGTCAGTCTGACATTTCAGGCTCTGCAAAAGGCGAAACCGTAAAATGTCAACTTGTGAGAATAAAAAGAATAATGAGAAATGTTTGTTCAGCAAGAACGGCAGTAAACTGCAAAAGTGCTAAGATACAAGCAAAACCTGGAGCCTGATACATACGTAGTGGGCTCAAACAACGAGTACTTTTCCCGTGCACTACATATTCCCATAATACCATTGATGCAGTAGAAATTCTACCATTCTTTCAGCAGTTTTTTAACCTTAAGCTGTGGATGCCAGCAATCACCCGTCAAAGGGATAGATTTGGGTAGTTGTGTCACAAAATGGCCTGGTGACATGAAATGACCAAAGGAAATAGTCACTAGCTATCACCCGAGCTTACGCCTTTGAACACCATCTATCGTGAAGTCGTGGAAATAAAAATTATACCGCGTAGTTTACCTGAGTACTGTGTCACACTTTCAATTAGCTTTGATACGACAGCTGTATGAAATCTTGAATTTTGTCAAACCAAGAAGGAAAGCATAGTTGTTATTGAACACATGGTGAGGAAATTATCGATATAACTACACAACAAATTCATACGTAATAGTTTCTACCACAAGAACAGTTCATTTGATTACCTATTTGAGTAGTCTGACTATCGCGGAGGTTCATACTACTAAGAGACTCTGCTGTGGGGCTAGAATTGGAAGGTAAGTACATTTTTGGAAAAATCGGTTGATTAATCTAACTTTAGTCACATATACATATAGCAGCTTATAGGAAAAGTTGTGTCGTACCGCTTAAGAAAATGTTTTTTGCGCATGAATTTTGTGCAAATTTGGGCTCATCAGGAACCTCGTTTACGGAACTGTCCAAGAAAGAAATTCGTCTGCTGCTCCATTTCACCGATCTCCAGTCATTCTTTTGCAAAAAAAAAACGAATAGGCTCACGCACCAAACGCGATAAAGAATCATTTGACAGGTTTCATATGGGAGATTTAGGAGCATCCGCCTGACAGCTCGGACTTGGCGCTGAGTAACTATCACTCATTCCGTTCGATGGAGAACTTTTTGAGAGGCAAGATGTTTGAGAATGTCCCCAAAATTGGGCAAAATCTTCAAAATTTCTTTAAATTGAAGGATCGCGAGTTTTACCGTCGCACAATCTTAATGTTGGGATATATGGTGAATTGTCTTTATGAGCAAATGGACTACTTAAACTATCAATTTGTCTTTGATTTGAGCTCAATTGGCGCACCACCATATTTTTTCTACACGCTTCGGAAATACGACAGATCTCTTCCTACAGTCTCTTATATGCCTGAGTTATAATGACACTCACGTAATCCTTGACGTCGTATGCTACCGGCTCAGCAACATCACGTGCCCGTTCAGCTGCTGTGATGAGTTTATTACCGATGAAGAAGACACCATCGTAATACGCAATCACGCGTCTTCGCATTGTTTCAACTGTCGTTTGAATCTGTTCCACATAGCGTTCAGCAACTTCTGCCATCTAAAAACTACAACGCATTAAGATTGAGGTAGTTGAAGAACACATGTGAAGAAATCTGTTCTAAATGGATCTCATGAATAGAAGATACCCTTACCGGTTAGGGTAATGACAATACACAAAATAAAACATCACCAGCCTTGAACATCAAAACAAGTTTATCATCAGCCACTGATTTCTTTGATATGTTCATAGATGAATCGATAAGATTAAAATCACTCATTCAAACTTACCGATAAATTTGTAAATCATCGTGCGAATTATTCTGATTTCTTAGTGAGCAAACTCAAGGCTACCAGAAGTAAATTTTCTAAAGTACGCTATGATAAATTAATGATGGCTGGGGAATCTCCAGTACCGTCTTCTCGACTAAAAAGGTTCAACTGATATGCTGTCTAGTCAGTCGAGCACTTTCTATCTTCAACGGAGAGAACTTTTTTTGGATTCTTACTGTTAATAGCCTGTTGTCTGCTCGCCAAAAATATGGGTTTGATTAATGTCAATACTGAACGGTAGTTGGTCTTGGAAGTCATCGAGTTATTCGAGCAAACGCTAATAAGGCAGAGGTACGCAGATTGTGCGTTTGATTCGCGAAGTACAAAGAATGGCGAGGCTAGGAAGACAGATGGAGGATTTATAGGAAAAGAGGATAAATGGGAAATGATTGGGCAGGATCGAATGTGACAAGATAAGGAAACAAAGAGAGTGCGAAGCAGAACAAAATGATACAAGAAAGAGTGACTAGTAAGCAATGTAAGCCGTTTAGATGATTAAAGCTTTGTGAGGAAAACTGAAGAACATGGACTTCCGATAAATGGTAAATAAATGGAAGAAAAAGATACATTACGAAGTGGTATCGAAAGCGAAACAATAAATACAATGATATCCACCTCTCTTTTTATCTGCCACACATAAAGCAGCACCTGTCGACATGTATAGAACAGCTGCAAGTGTTCGCACGGAAGAAGAAGAGAGATAAGAGTCACTACCTTCAGTACGGCAATTAGCCATCTGAAATGGCTACGGATTCAATAAGGTTTTTTCAAAAAGTAGGGACAAGCCCCAAAACGAATACTGTGGTGCGCCAGACGTAAATAGGGACGACATCAGTGCCGCTCATCTGAACTGAAAGGTATCTAAGAACAGTGGTGTGGCAAACTCTGTGGGGGTCATGGAAACGTCTTCGATTCTTTTAGTTATAAGGGAACATATGAAAGTCCGACCTCATTCACTAGACAGGAACTTTTCATAGGAGTGTTAGTGATCATTTGAAAGCTTGACTCTATGGCTAGGGCTAAACGTTTTTGAAAAACACCTTTCATAACGTTGTAAAATTCAAGTTGAAATATGTTTTACAAGCGCATATTTCTCGCCGGGCAGAGTTTTTTTAAAACTGATAGTGGTTATTCGATAGTGTCAGTTTCATTGATTCCAACGCTGCGCTTGTTTTCTGAATAGACCGTTTCTCTGCAGTGCAGCAGTAAGGTCGAATTCGCATGCGCGAGCAAGTGGTCCTGGCCAATTCAGGGGCCGCTAGGTGAGGCGACAACGTGGACCGACGCGAAGACCGATCGATTTTTGGTCATATGAACTTGTACTGAGAATCTTGTAGCATCTGAATGTCTTTAAGCCGGTGGTTGGAAGCAAGTACGACGTTCTGGCTCCCTCAATTCCATCAAAACGAACATTATGGTGACTGATTTATCCGTATTCATGGCACAATGAAGGTATTAAGAGTCTTTTTATACTAGAGTTATATGTTTTGCCTGATGTTTCTCTTTTAAAGCGGAAAAACAATTTTAATTTAATGACAATGATCGCACTTTCATAAAAACCGGTCGAAAATCAACCGATTATCGCGTCAGCACACCTTGCCGCCTGACCCCGTGGCTCTTGAATTGGCTAAAAGCCACCTCCTCACGCATGCAAATAATTCTGATTTCTTTGCTGCACTGAAGAGAAACGGTCTTTTAGAAAGTAAGCCCGGCAATGAAATCACTGAAACTTACGCTATCAAATAATTACTACTATTCTGAAAAAAAGAGCTGTGTACGTCGAGATATATGCGCGTTTGTATTACAATTTTATTTTGGATTTTACAGCCTTATAAAGTAGTGTTTTCAAAAAATTAACCATGTACAGCTCTAGCCAGAGACTAAAGTTTTGGACGGTTATTAACATCCTATGAAAGGTTCTGTCCAGCGAATGAGGTCTGATATTCATTTGTCCCCTTATAACTAAAAAGAACCCTCCTTCCAACACTTTACGATGTCAATTGTTTCAAAATTTCCTTTGTGACCGTCTGTCTGAGACAAAGGATTGCTTGTGTAAAACAAAGGATTGCGTGGTATGTTCTAATGATAAAGATGGAGACTGCAGAGTTCAGGTACAATACATATGTAAGACACTTGTGGGTGAATATATCGGCGAAGAGTAAGTCACTTAGTGACCTCATTATAGGAAATATTGACTGAATATTTCGCAGACTTCTATTGTCTTTTTGCGATTTTTGGTACCGCATGTTTGTAATATACGTACGTTTCGGGAGTTTTGCTCGTCTCATTAGTGCTACACTCCTTTACTTAGAGTAGCAAAGGAGTAACATGCCACAGTGATTGTCAAGTGATATATCACATGTTGCACCGTCTTTTTTTCTCTCTATGTTTTGTGATTGTTATCATGTATAAATATTGCTTTTCATTGAAACGGTTTTCCAAAAAAACTTCATTGCAAAACTTTGATATCTTGACCGAATAATTGGATGTGGTGTGTTATAGTACATCTTGCTTATAAGAAAGACAAAATTGCCGAAACTCTGGCCATAATTTCGAAAGTTATACCAACCTCACATAAGGATCAGGAGAGGGCAGTTTCGTGAAACTTTCTCATTGTTCATGACATGGTATAATGAGAGTGGGTTTTTTATTCAAATTTTGTTTTTTGCTAATGATAAGGCTAAAAGGACGACAACTGGACTGGACCATCAGTGCCATAAGATGCAACTATCGAGCAACTAAATACTAAACGAAGTGTGATAGAAGACAACCGACCATTATGGATTATGCCATCGACGGTGCGAAAAATGATTATCAGTGACGGTGGGAGATAGGGAAGCATAAAATTGAGCCGACAAAATGTTTCTGCAATCAAAAATATGTAGAACTTGGCTGTTATGTGGGCATACGTAACAGACACTATAATCGACTATTTTGAGACCTCTTTCAAGAAAAATATAATCTGAAAATGTGTTTTGAGCCTTCCATGAAGTCTGTTATAGGCACGTATACAGTGCAGGACAAAACTGGAAGGCCGAAACACGTGTCTTGCTCCATGTGTGTTCATAACAGAATACTTCATGAAAGGCTCAAAATACTATGCCAGGTGTTGGAAATTCCGAATATTTTATGCATGCCAGCATTATAATTGGACAAATGGAGATACCAAGTGTACAATGAACGTACTATACTGGGTAATTAGTGACTGGCCCAAGTACAAGATTGACATGAAGTTTGATCAGAGCAGCATTCCATGTGATCCGCTCCTAACCTCGTTGTTAAGACGACAACAAACTGGCATCTGTTCTACTTGATTTTTCCTGGAAACCAACTAAGAACATCTTAGTGATAAAGATAAAAGAGTCTGGCGTTATGACTTCATGAGGGACGAGTTAAGAATTTCACTTATAACCTCACAGAGCTAACTGAATGCGTGTATGGCCTATGACCTACAGGAGACTGCTAATATATAAATTACTATTTACTATCTTTTAGAACAACCATGGTATCAAAGGGAAACTCTGAAGTGATAGAAGATTCGGTGAGAGCTGGGTTTGTAAGAGAATCAAGAGAGCTCCTATGTATTACGCAGCATCACCACCCTTGCACCAAACACGACCAATTTGAAAAACAGCTTTAAATTGGATTTGCAGCTGCATTAATAAACATTAGTGATTAGCCTAAAAATTAACCAATTATCGTCAAAGAATTCTGTTTTATTGAAGAATTTTGGTGAAGGGAATCTGTTGTGTCATTTCAATCTCGGTCATTGACATCAATTAATCACTTTGTTACCCTTTTTTCATCAATGAATCATTATTACGGCCACTGATTTACGAACACACGGACAATGATTTCTCATCAATACTAAAAGATAACACCTTAGTTGTTACCCCCATTGAAATACACGTACAGTTCGCAGTTGATAATTGTAAACTTCGTTTACATTATCTGCTGCACATTGTTCATTCTCTTTTGGACCATACTATGAAAGTTCCTTAGTAAAAACGTTTTTGAGACTACGGCAAAACGAAATCTGCGTGATGCTGAACTAAATCAACATCATTTACCAGAACACACGCTAATCACCATGTTCGTTAATCATCTCGAAATCTGTCTTCTTTCATACAGAAATCTACTGATGAGGAGGACGAACCTCCGAAACACCGGTGTATGACCCTGGGCTTACCAACCCCTTTTCTGAGCTTAAATCATTCTTTTTTGGAATTATATTGAATGTTTTTTGGGGGTTTCAAAAAACAGTCGATCTCTTGATATTGTTATTTCTCTATTGCCTATATCATGTGTGAAGATCACTGAATAAATTTTGCTTGCTCGTGAGAAATGGCAACTATCGTAATTTTCTTTTGGGATCCTCATGAGAATCCACATTTATCAAGCCTTTGATTTTCTTCTTCGAGAAGTTCGAAATAATGCTGAACTCCATCGTGAACGGCTAGTCACTAGCAATTGCGATTTGAACACATGACACGTCTGTTCCACAGTGTTTGACAGCTTGGAGATACAACGGTGCCTCGGTCATTGATGTCTACTTGAGGAGTCGTAGGTTTAGGTTTCATTTACTCATCTCCACGATAAATGATACTGCTAGCACCTTATTCGACAATGCATATTTTGAACAAAAGCAATTGGCGTGAATCAACCTTTAGGAGTGCGCTCTTCATTTGGCCGCATTGAAGCATCGTTAGAAGTCGTCGTCGCTCGTCTTCGCATGCTCTTAGTGGGGACTGGCTAAAAGAATTGTTCTTCTTCCCGACTGACGAGATTGCCAACGTCGAAACAGGTGTAGCGGACTGCACAAGAGCCCTTTAACAGACCGCATGACAAGTTGGCTCAAATAACAATTATGAGACATATTGAAATTTAACCGTGGTCATAGGAAAAACTCGAAAAGGAGGGTATAACATCGTTAGAAGTCTGTTAAAAAAGGGCTGACTTCAAAAGCGCGATACACGTATTTCGACCTTGCAGTCTCGAGCAGATACCCTTTCTCGTCTTTTGCTAATCTTTGTGGGTGCCCCTTCCCCACACTAAGAGTTAGCGACGACGAACGTTTTACACTCTAAGTTCAGTGAAATTATCACGGAACACAGAGTGTTGTACACTCTATTGCTCGTGGCTAGTATATTCAATATATCATATCTTTCGTTTCGAGTGTTTTCTTAAGACCACAGCTCAAATTTCAATATGCTATGAAGTCATTTTCGAGCTACACCTGTCGTGCGGTCTGTTAAAAAATGATTTTGTGGCATATTGAAATTTGAGCTTACGGTCTTAAGAAAACACTCGAAACGAAAGATATGATATATTGAATATACTAGCTACGAGCAATCGAGTGTACAACACTGTGTTCCGTGATAATTTCACTGGACATAGAGTGTAAAACGGTAGTCTCGCTGACTCTTAGTGTAGGGAAGGGGCACTCAGAGAGATTAGCAAAGGACGAGAAAGGGTCACTGCCCGACTGACGAGACTCAAGGTCGAAACACGTGTATCGGGCGCTATAAGTGAGCCCTTTTTTTAAGAGACCACACGACATGCGTGACTCAAAAATGTTTTTGTGGCATATTGAAGTTGAGCTGTGGTCTTAAGGAAACACTGGAAACGAAAGATTTGTTGGAAATGTTGAATGCATTTATAACCTGCATAATGTATAATGACTCGCAGTAGCCTACTGATGCTTCAAATCAGTGCTGACGACCTCTCAGGCAAGTCCAGTAGCGATTTTCTGGAGTCGTGAGGATCCAACCAAGGACCATGTGTGCATTTCCAGGAATCTATAATCACAGTACTACATGACTCAAGTAGAGATATCCAAGTTGCTCGATAAATAGTTGCTCAGTAAATCGCTCACTTCTACACTTCACTGTTCTGTTACTTTGCAGTCTGGCTGCAAGGGAATACAGAATTGGGTTTGTATCAATGAGAACTGACGGTAGATTTCTTCTATGTGATTCCTTACCGATACTATAGACTGATAAAACATCGAAAACGTAATGAAGGAGAAGAAACGTGTTTGTTGCCATTTGTTTGATGTCTTAATCGCCATAACAGTATACAGTGGTAGAAAAGAGGACTTCATAAGAATGTTATTATTTCACACCACGCAGAATTTTGATGGCACCAGAAAACCTACATAAAGTATGGAATTCTGCGATACTATTCGCCAAGCGCGGCGCTGAAAAATAAAAGGAATGGAGAAGTATCATAGGCCTCGATAGCCATGACCAACCTAGGCACAGTTACGGAAGCTGTTTGCCCAATTTCACATTGTGCAATCAAATATGGGGCGATTGTACATGTCTTGTTGAGGTCTGTCTTTGTTCTAAGTTATAGATAATGTTATTTATCATTATTCTTTGCACGACCATTTGTCACGAAGTACTGGGGGATCCTAGTACTTCTTGCATTCGCATAGTCTCCTCGCATTCCTACTTCATAAAGGTTTTCGTTCTTTATGAATCTCGTGGAACGGTGGCTGAGACTACTCTCTTTGCAGTCTTGGAGGCAGCCGAGCTAACAAGTTCTCTTAAGGAGATCGGTTGATTAATTACAAAAGAGTGTTGAGGAAAGGTCATACCTGCGAATCGTTCTTCAAATCGCTTTTTATAACAGTACTCTGCTACATCGCCAACCACTTCGGCTCTGCGTTCCTACTGATACTGAATTTATAAACAAGGCGTGATTCCCAGGTTTAATCTGTCGTATGTCTCATGCTTCAAACTTATTTTTATTGTAAATAGGTGTACAAGTGTATTTGCAAATTTTTCCATACCAATTCAGCCTCAAATCTCTTCAAAGCAACCACTCCAGTCGTTTGTTGTCTAAATAAATAGTTGCGTGGTCGCTTATGATCAAGCTTATGTTAACAAGTAGTACCAACTGGGCAAACTCCTCTCAGTCTCGGTTGAGATGTTCTCATAAGCGCTTAGTGGTGGGCGCTTTCTCGTCACGGTTACTTTGATGAGATCGACTCCGATCTTTTCATCTTGAATTTCAGCTATGGTATTCAACACAAGCTCCTACCCTGACTGTAAGCATAAAAAGAATTTTAACATTTGTCAGCCTGTTGTGGCTTCTCATATTTTATTGATGATACTCTTATACAATATAATAGCATTAGGAGTTTTACACAACAACATAACACACACACACACCACACACACACACACAACACACACACACACACACACACACACACACACACACACACACACACACACACACACACACACATACACACACAACACACACACACACACACACACACACACACACACACACACACACAACACACACACACACACACACACACACACACACACACACACACACACACACACACACACACACACACCCACACACACACACACACACACACACACACACACATACACACACACACACACACACACAAATTTCTTGCAGTATAAACAATAAGTCCATCCTTCAGAACCATATCTCAAATTAAGTACATTGGCAGCTGCGACGCTATTTTTATCCACCATCGAAGACGTGTTCTAGTAGACTGATCTCAGTGTGCTTGATATACCTGGAGAACATGAACTGGTCTATTTTGATCGAAAAGTCACGGATATTGAATGCAATTACTCCGTGTGGCACACTTCTTATGGCCTTTCATTAACCGGTTGTAATGAGCACTTGATAAACTAAATTCTCTACTCTTGTATTTTCAATCAAAATCAACATATTTCATTTCTTTCCCATGTTAATGACCATTTCTTAGACTGCGTGTTTTTCTTCACCGTACTTACTTAGATACTTAGAAGATTTATCTTCACATATTGTAGGGAAACTGACCTTTTTTCATTTGATTTATTGTGCTGTAATCGTTCAGTGATATACTGTTGCTGATCGGGTGTGGTTTACCACCTTTAGGAAGCATGAGCCCTAAACTTGATGGTCAATACTTGGTGAAAGGATTTTCTCAGAAACCAGGAAAATTTTGGCGGTGGCGATCGTTGCGATTACCAGATTGTTCAGAATGATTTTTCCTTCGGTCTTTTTGTTAAGTTTTCATGTTACTCTGAGCGTTGAGTTATCGCTCAATTTGCGAAATCATTCGTGGCAGTGCCTTTTCATCGCGCAACTCTTCTTCATCTATTGTGATAATCGCCTTTTTTCACACTAAAGCAGCACTCTTGAGGACATCCGAAAACGGCAATAATATCATCTGACTTTAAATAGTCAGTGATGTCTCTAAATTCTGAAAAAGCAAGTACGGCAAACAGAACTGGCTATCATGCCTTGCACTGCAATTGATTAACTGGTTATCCACTATCGATTACTGGTGTCCTGGAGCTGCTCGTTTGAGAGTTTGTTAATAATCAATTGGGCTGATAGCTAGCCATATGACCGCGGAGGTCCTCCGTGTAAATAAATTTTCACCTGAAATTCTCGACGCACATATGATCTTGTTCTAGATTCTTTTCGTTTTGAAACGTACGAAGAAGTTCGCTATTTCGGAGAGACGTTCGTATTCTCGCATTTTCTCTTCGCAGTGATTTTTTTACAACATTCTCTCTTTCTCTCTCTTTTTTCCTTTCTTCCTCTTGAACAGTCGACATTGCCGAGCTCAATCTATTTCAGGTTTCCATCTAGCAATTTATGCATGAATGACGCTACAAATGGTGACGTAGAGGTTTTTAGAATGCTGTCACTCTGAAGCTTCTTATCGTGGATCATCACAAATCTCTAAATTAGTGAAAATTCATCTGTAGAACAACTTTCCATATGTATCAATAGCTACGACTCCAATGGGATTTTGTTCGAGATCCGAGCCATCAATACGGACGAGGACCAAAGAATTTTGTTGTTTCCATACATCAAGCGAGATTTTTGTCGTCGCGCTGACGTCGTATAGGAGACTATGCTGAGTCACTCTAACTCTCGTATCCCTGATATCATCGACTCACCATTGTTTCACTTTGTTTTTCTTATAACTGAGTCATTTTTGAGACTACTGACCTGCTGAAATCTATGTCTAGACGTTTCTCATCACATCGATAAGTTACTGTGCATTCATCAAAGTCACCTGTATCACCTGTCGTCCCGTTGATCGTCGAGTGACTCGAGCGGGTACCAGCAACTCTTCCATTTTTCCCTATCGCGTGCAAGAGTAGCCCAGTGGGTCCTCCTCACTCTAGGGATTCGCTGAGCATCATATCTTCAAAGTACCCCTAAAATATCCGTCATAGCCTCTACTCGTTCCTCCCGAGGCAGTCATAGATAGGATTAGAATTGTTTGAAATGTGCATTCAAAGCAGAAAACAGTGTATTCAAAAGGAACTCGCATATTATTCTAGTCATTGAACAATCATCATCTGTCATCTTCGATAATATATAACGTATCTCATAACTATTATTGGGTACTGTTCTAATATGGCGGCGCCACTTGAGGCCTTCGTCAAAAGCGTATTCTTTACTATTATTTGACGAGTGTATGATTATATGATAGCTTAAATCAAGTGAATTCTAAAGGTTTATTTTATTTCTCATATTGCTGCTTTTAACGCCGTACTAGTCAAAATGAGACTTTGTTTCACATTTGAGGATTTCTCGCCTGATGAAAGTTAGTCTATATCAAATTCTCAACCACTAGATAGAGCGAATCTTTTCTGATTGAGAAATTGTGTTTGCTC
The DNA here is from genome assembly GCA_019055375.1 of Parelaphostrongylus tenuis. Taxonomy (NCBI): domain Eukaryota; kingdom Metazoa; phylum Nematoda; class Chromadorea; order Rhabditida; family Metastrongylidae; genus Parelaphostrongylus; species Parelaphostrongylus tenuis. Next base: position 192,616 of record JAHQIW010007157.1, read on the forward strand.
TCTGATATTACAGCTGTACCCACACCCTATTCCGACTAGAAGTGCTCACTGAGTGTGAAACCCAATATTCTTTTGGTCGTTACAAAGCTCGAAAAAGGTCTTCCCGAAAGCCAAACATACTATCATAATTGGGAAGATTTTCTCTATCGAACTATCAAAGACTCATTACAACAAAACTCTTATCCAGTGAGAAATCTCTGAATGAGAGACAAAATCTTAATTTACTGGTACGGCGCCAAAAATAAGCTATTTGAGAAGTTAAACATACCATTGTAAGTCACTTGATTAGAGCTATCGATAAACCACAAAAACGCCTGTAAAAAGGATAAAATACGTCTTCACAGAAGGCCTCAAGTGGCGCCGCTATAACAGAACAGTACCTATCATTTGAGCCAACATGTCGTGTGGTCTGTTAAAGGGGTGACTTATAAAACCCGATACAAATGTTTCAACTTTGACAGTCTCATCAGTCATGAGGGTACCCTTCTGGTCTTTTGCCAACCCTCTCGGGGCGCTCAGTCCCCTATACTAAGAATAGGCGACGACGAACAATTTTCATTATAAGTGAAGTGAAATTATCACTGAATGTCTTTTGTTTCGAGTGTTTTCTTAAGACCACAGCTCAAATTTCAATATGCCGGGTAATTATTATTTGAGCCACGCATGTCAGTGGTCTGTTAATGAGGGCTGACTTATAGAGCCCGATACACGTGTTTCGATCTTGCGATCTCGTCAGTCGGGCAGTTGCCCTTTCTCGTCTTTTGCTAATCTCTGTGGGTGCTCCAGTCCCCCTCATTAACAGACCACTGACATGCGTGGCTCAAATAATAATTACCAGGCATATCACTGAATGATTAGGGCTTAAAATGGTCTGAAGAAAACACTCAAAACGAAATGTATGATATATTAACGAAACCAGCTAAGAGCAATCGAGTGTATAACACTTCCAATTCAGTGATATTCCACTTAATGGACGGTGTAAAATGTTCGTCGTCGCCTACTCTTAGTATAGGGCGACTGAGGGCCCCGAAAGGTTTCGCTAAAGATGAAGGGTACTGTCCGACTGTTGAGGCCGTCAAGGTTGAAACATGTGTATCAGGCTCTATAAGTCAGCCCCTATATAACAGACCAGATGGCATGTTGGCTCGAAATAGTACTTATGAGATAAGATAAAATTTGAGCGTGATCTAAGGAAAACACTCGAAAGAAAGAAAGATTATAACATGTTTTCAGACGTTTGTGAGGTCTGAAAACTACTACACAGGCGCCAGTTTCGTCATCAAGGACTCTTCAGTAGCGCTGTTCCTCGGTTTAGTCGATCCCAAGAGGCTATACTCCCCTGTGAAGGAATCGACGTCGAGTAATAGATCACCGTAAGTCAGGTGATAGAATCCGCTGACATTGCAGAGACTAGCAGTCGAGTTTTGGGCTATTAAAATGAGTCATACCCCTCCATTTGACCACTCTTTTTCTCTGTTCTCGTTTTGAGCGCGGTCTATAGAGAAGCGGTCGAGTGGAGAGCTTTGTCATCTTTCACAAACTAGCGCCTTAAATATGAAATATAAGATAATTTCCGGACGAATTCTTATGTTTTATCGTTTCAGTAGCAGTATTATGACGATGTAACCATATATGCAGAAATATTGAGTGATGTGCAAAACTTTGAACTTCGGCGGGACTTGAAACCCGAGTCTCATCCTCTCCGGGAGCGCGTGCTAACCACTGCACTAGCAGAGATCCTATTTTGATACCACTCTTTCTGTGATTTTCTCTAGATACCTCTCATTCACTGATAGGGTCGTCTTCCCAGGATTTCCACATCACAGCAGTCACAGCGAATGTCGAACAGAGGCGCACTTCATTTCGATGCACTTTCTACCACAAATGGTTTCATGAGCGCACAATTTGCTCATTGGAGCGCGTTTACTACATAAGCTTCGCATCTCTTCTCTCTCAATCAGTCGTTTTCGCCTCGTGTTCTGCAAGTTTTCTTCCTGAGGACTGCTTCTCGCTTCCTGTTACTTCTCCACGACAACTCGACGCAAGCGACGGCTGAAAGATGAAGGATGAGTTATGAAAGAAATACACGCGATGCAACCAGTGTACAGACTGATCCGAGATGATTTAGTCAGCGTATTCGGAGATCCGTGTGGTGGACGTTAGTGATTCAAAAAAAAATGAGTTTTCTTTACTTTTTTTTTAGAAGAGAATTTTCGCTGCCGTCGGTGTTTCAGTAGTTTACAAAAGGAAAAGGGTTTTTTCTGATCAGGAAGGAACAGATGAAAAATCGATTTATTCGCTGAAGAAGAACTTCTCATAGGAGTGTTGGTAGCCATTCGAGAGCTGGGACTTGTGGCTACAATCCTACGTCGTCAGTTCCCAAACACCTCTTTAAAACGCTTTAACATTCCACATAAAATCATGTTTCATAAAACCACGTGTTTTTTTCTATTATCTCGCTTATATCTCGCTGGACAAAACTCCTTTCTCAGAGTGCTAGTACTCAAACTATAGCATGAGCTTCAAAGAAATGAAAAATGTGATTGTTTTTCAAAAAATTTCCTTGATCTTTTGATCTCCTCTGGTCTTTTAATTTGTACTTTAACCTTGCTGGTCAAAACTCTTTTCTCGACTATCAGTAATCATTGACAGCGTAATGTTTTCTGATTCTAGCGATGTGCTTATTCTCTCGGAAATCGGTTTAGCAGGGAAATAAGATCGATTTCTACATTTTGGTAACATTGTTTACAGGCCATTCGACAAGGGGAGGGCTGTGACAGGGGCGGGCGAGGCGGATAAATCGATATTTCGTCATTCGATTGAAAATTCTTCCTCCGCTTCGAAAGAAACTTCAGATAAGACGACTTGATGAAGTTCTACGGAATTTTCTCTACAAATCGATATGCTTTTCGACTTCCAGCGAATCATACGCGTGATGAAAATGAAGGCGAAAGGACGACTGTGGACCATAATTGTCGGTCTGGATGCTACAGCGTTATAATGGGATGTTTTGGAAAACCGGCGACGTGGGGTTGTAGCCTGAAGTCTGAGCTCTCAAATGGTTGCTAGCACTCTTCTAAAAAATTCCCCTCCAGCGAATAAGATCGGTTTCTCATTTGTTCCCTCCTAATCAAAAGGAACCAGGAAAAGCACTCAGCCATTCCGTTATAACGGTCACCGCTACTCGATTACTGAGTACATCTAGCGTTGACGCCTTTTCGAGTTTCTACGTCAGTGGCATACGTGCGTGTCGGCGGTGTCATCCGCTTCATAGTGGCCCACGTCCCGCACTGAACCCCCCTCTATAGCAGGGATGAAAAGATGTTTTTGCTGACAGCGCGTGATTCCTGTCGTCACAGTTTTTTCCTTTCGATTCCATAGTGTTCACCGCCGTTACGATATCATCGGCACATGCACGATTCTACACGGATACGTATTTCTATTGAGAACGACACTTGGGACCCGAATTTTCTCATTTTAGACTTCCCTTCGGATCTCCCGTATTGAAGAATGATCCAGGATTTTTCGGAGTACCGGAAGTGTTCCTGATTGAGATGGAGTACATCGACGTTGTCGTGATGAGCACCACTCCCCTCATATCGTTGATAGACACAGAAAGGACTCCTCATAAGCCTGCAGCTCCTCACAGCCAAATTCCTAGTTCCCGCCAGGACGTGCGGTTCTTCGACGAGTGCTCTCATGTCCATCGCTGTCTTTGCTGCAGAACATCGTCGAATGAAGTGAAGTGTTGTAACTGTATCTATGAAATCAAGAGAACCTCCTAATTCAAGTGTTTTTTTCAGCAGTGGTATGATGTTACAATTATATATCGGTTCTTTTCGATTATAAGGAGACAAATAAATATCCGACCTTATCCGCAGGATAGGGACTTTTCCTAACAGTTTAGTAATCGTTCAAAAGCTTAACTGTCTGGCTAGAGCTGTACTGGGCCGCTTCTCGAAAAATCCTTTTATTACGCTGCAAAGTTTGAAATAAATCAATGTTTTCACACGCGCGTATTTCTCGCAGGATAGAGCTCTTTTTTCGACTATCAGCAATTATTCATAGCAAAGTCTCAATGAGCCCAGCGCCGTGCTTATTTTTTCGAAAAGACCGTTTCTCTGCAGTGAAGCTGGGAAATAAAATTGGATTCGGATGCGCGTGCAGGTGACCTTTGACCAGTGCACGGGCTGCTGGTGAGGCGGCACGTATACGATCGATTTTGGACCGGTCCCATGGAAATGCGATCTTTGTTATTCAATTAGGAATTGTTTCTCCTTTTGAAAGAAAGACTCCAGGTTAAAGCTAGAATTGCTGCTGCTAAAATACTTTAATGCTTTTTATTTGCCGTGGATGCGGATAAATCACTCATTATGACCACTCTGATGGAATTCAGAATCCAGGACGTCCTTAATTGCTTCCAACAGTAGCTCGAAGACATTTAGATACTGCGAGATTTCTTCTGCACGTCCATACACTCGGAAATCGGCCGATCGTCGCGTCAGCTCACCTCACCCAACGGCCCGTGAATTGGCCACGAATCACTTGCTCGCACATGCGATTTCAACCTCATCTTCTTTGCTGCACGCCAGAGAAGAGGATTTTTAAACTCAGGCTTAGCAATGGAATCACTGAAACTCATGCTATCGAATGATTGCTAATAGTCTGAAAAAAGAGCTCTGTCCGGCGAGAAGTATGCGTGTGTGAAATATAATTTCATTTTGAACCTTACAGCGTTATAAAAGGGTCTTTTCGATAACCGCCTACGTACAGCTCTAGCCAGAGATTTAAGCTTTTGAGTGATCACTAACACTCCAGTGAATTATACCATTATTTCGAGTGCTTTGTTTAGACCACGCTCAAATTTCAATATATCCTTTCATCATTATTTGAGCCAACTTGTCATGTGTTCTAGTAAGGGCTCTTGTACAGCCCGATACACGTGTTTCGTCCTTACAGACTCACCAGCCGGGCAGAACCCGTCGTCTGTCGATCTTTTCATAGTCAGTTCTCTCGGGAGCGTTACACTCCTTATAGAGAGTCATCGACGACGTACGCTTTACACTCTAGTCAAGTGAAATTTTCACCTAACACAGAGTGTTTGTGCACTCGATTGCTCATTGGCTGGTACTTTTATCATAATTATACCTTTATTTCGAGTGCGAGAGTTTACTGACTATAAAAAAAGACCGAAAGGCGACGGGTTCTGCCCGGCTGACGAGTCTGTAAGGACGAAACACGTGTATCAGGCTGTACAAGAGCCCTTACCAAGCTCCAGTGAATTGTTCCTTTACAGCAGGTGAAGTCGATTATTCCTTTTTCCCCCCTATAACCGAAAAGAATCATATATTCGACGCTGTAGCGTGATATGGAGATTTTGAACCTCAGCAGGAGTCGGACCCGCATATCAACTCTTTCGGGGGCGCGCTCTAACCCACTACACTCTCGCGCTCCAGTTCTGCTACCACTTCTTCTGTGTTGTGTACAATCGATGAGTGTCTATCAACTTGCACAACACTCTTCTTAAGTGACTTCTGAGGAGTCTTTACAGCGATTATCGTTCCAGTAGGTTTTGTAGGAAGTTCGTGCCAATTTGGTTCTTTAATATGATCTTTGCAGAGAAATTGCATGATACCAATATCGTTCAAGTGCGCCTTTTCTTGCGAATATTTCGTTATACTACTTGTCTATGCCTGCTTCAAGATGGAGCTGTCTTGAGAACAAATCTGCTAGTTACTCATGCGCGAATGACGCGTAGGGAAAAGTGTCATTGAAGCGGCGCGCAAGATTAATGGAGTTTGGGGCGATGATACTGTTGCAGAAAAGGACGGTTACGAAGTGATTCACGAAATTCAATGTGGAAGAGAACAGTCTGGGGATCGATCAGTCGCTATAGGGGCTCCCCAGGAAGCTCCATCAATTTTGCGTGCCACCTCACTAGCATTTTCCTCTGGGAGCCATTCATGCCTAAATAGCGAGCGAATTTGTTCCCGAGACAGCTCTATCTTAAGGCAACATAGGCAAGATGTATGCAGAAATGTTTGCAAGAAAATACACAGTGGAACAATACCAAAATTTTGCAATTTCAACGCGAAAATCTATCGAAAAGACCAAAATGTCACGATTTTTTTTGAATAACGTATTGTTTTGCGCTCACTTGTGAAAGTTTTTTCGGCTATGTCGCTTTTGTACCGAAGACGTCTTCTTAGGTTTGTTCTATTCGTGTTTATACTGGCCTTAATTATCAAATTATTTACCATATCATTTTCAGGTAGAGATGATAAAAGTTCTGATACTGTTGCTTCCTCTAGTGATTAGTGAGAAAGAACGAGAATCCGACGGTGCTGCGGCTCGGATTCATCGTCATCAATCAAATGACGACGATAGTCACCATGCTGATCACCAAGCAATACTTGGTTAGTCCTAATCATCTCTATCGGTTTGAGACTTCCAATTACTTGTTTTCCTCATTGCTTTCACTATTTTGTCCATCAGAAGGAGAGCGCTCTCGGCGTTGATCACCCGCCGAACCATGCGCAATGGATCATTCCATTTCCGTTACCCGCACCCTACTCCGAGCTCTGAGGAAGGACACATTTTTTAGCTTTTTTTGTGTTTTAATAATCATTGGACAGCTTAAGTTAAAAGAATTTGGGTGGTGTTTTTCGTTTTTGAAATGGCTTTACTATTGCTCGATAACAGCAAAAATAAAGCTATGTTTCTAATTAAAAACATCTATCCCTGAGCAAAGCTTTTCTTGTAGACTTTAGCAGTCATTCAAGAGCTTATATCTCGTCGAATCCATTAATGTAATTCCTTTTCGAAAGGTGCTTTTTATCGCACTCTAACAGCCAAAAGAACGTTAAGTTTCCACGCAGCGCAGCATTGACACCAAACCACCTTGCCTTGCAGTCATTTTTGAGCCACGCATGTCAGTGGTCTGTTAAAGGAGGGCTGACTTATAGAGCCCGATACACGTGTTTCGATCTTGCGATCTCGTCAGTCGGGCAATTACCTTTTCTCGTCTTTTGCTAATCTCTCTGGGTGCTCCAGTCCCCACAATAAGCGTTAGAGACGACGTACGATTTACACTCTTTGTTCAGTGAAGAACCCAATGAACACAAATGTCGTACGATCGATTTTTCGTGGCTAGTTTATTCAATATATCATAACTTTCATTTCGAGTGTTTTCTTAAGACCACAGCTCAAAGTTCATTATGCCTTGCAAGCCCTCCTTTAACAGACCACTGACATGCGTGGCTCAAAAATGATTGCAAGGCATATTGAATTTTGAGCTGTGGTCTTAAGAAAACACTCATAATGAAAACCACCTTGTTTTGCCGATATGTGGGGTAGAGGATTTCGCAACGTGACCACAAGTCATCGCGCTTTTCCGGTACCAAATTTGCGAAACCTAATCTTCTATTGATAGCGCACCAGCAAGTTCTTTTCAGAAAGTAAATGCATTATTGAAGTCGGTGAGATTTGAGCTATCGAATGCTCACGAAAAGTCTACAAGAAAAGCTCTGTTTAACGAGAAATGTTTGAATTGAAGCATAATCTCATTTTTGCTGTTACATGCGCAATAATAAAGCCATTTTGATAACGACTATCGAATGACTACTCAAACTTCGAATACAACCAAAAAGTACGTTTTTTTTCCATGAGGTCGAAATAGGGTGCAGATAACGGAAAATTACCGCGCAATGCATTCGTCTTCATCTAGCGCCGTTTGAGGTGATTTGAATGCATATGTGGCCTTTACAATCACTCGGTATCCTATCGATCTATCAAGTCAGTGCTCCTATCTACTTAAGCAAGTCTAGTACCAATTCAGCGACGCCGGAGGAACGGAAGGCTTTGTGAGCCTTGGGCGTGGGATCGAACTTTCGACTATTTGGCCACATGCGTGCCGCAGAGCACTTCTAGCCACTGCGCCGCACGCGCTTATTGTATTTATTACTTTCCATCTATTGGTTTTGTATTTATAGTACTATTTTGAACTTACTATTGCGAAGTAAGCCTTGGTGTGTTATGTGGTTCTTGTAGGCTCCCGCAAAACTGCTGATGAATTCGACGAATTGCCTATAGAGGAATCCAAGAAGCGGTTGAAAGTTTTAGCTCATAAAATGGATACGAATCAAGATGGTTTTGTAGGTGAGTAGTAGGTTTTCTATATAAATTACTGTGCATGTTAGAACACAATCTCTATCACTTTTTGCTTTAAAAGAAGCTCATTCTGTTTTGATTGCGTCGTTCCATAAATTATGGCACTAGAGCTATAAACACCACATTTATCGACCAAAAACAGTTGAAACTGCATAATTTTGGTATCGTTCAATTTCTCATTTTCTTGCGAACATTTGGGTGTACAACTTGACTACACTTACTCTAAGATGGAGCTGTCTTAGGAACAAATTCGTTTGCTACACATACAGGAGTGGCGCGTGGGGTTAAATGCAAGTGAAGCGACGCGCAAGTTTAATGGAGCTTCTTGTGGACGGCCTGACGCGTACTGATCCTCTAAACGGGTCTCTTCAACTTGGAACTTTTCGAACCACTCCCTAGTCGTCCTTTCTGCAAGCCGTAACATCGTCCCAGGTTCCATTGGTCTTGCGCCTCGCTTCCCTAGCATTTTTCTCTACGCACCATCCGTGTATGAGTAGCAAACGAATTTGTTCCCAAGAGCTCCTTTATAACGGTTAAGCCAAGATGAGAGCAAATATAGGCGATTTGTACAGCAAACTGCTCCCAAGAAAATGCGCATTTGAACGATACCAAAAAATCGTGCAATATTAGCTCTTCTGGCTGATTAATTTGGTATCTGTTGCTGTATTTTGAAAACTTATGGGACGACCTCAATATCGAGCCCTCAATGTTGTCTCATGTTTGAAGTTGTTCAACGAAATCGGATTTTAGTGACAGGTACTTCCTGGAACCAACCGATTATCTATGGAGTAAATAAATTTTTTTTCAATTTGCATATATCCCCTGGATGCATTTTGGCATGAGGATGATCTTTGCCTTCGTACTTAATGCGAATGTCTCCATTGATCATCTATTAGCGAACTTCTAATCAGAGGACCTGAACCACTCAGCAGCATTTTTCTGATGATCTTGCGTCCTCCTGACCGAGCTTACTGATTCAGTCTTCCGTCGTGCATTTTTCGTGAAAGGAGCTGAGACGTAATAATCGAAATCTCATTCTCTACACTGTTCCTTTGCTACTTGATGATTAGTGAATCGTGAGACGATGAACAAGTATCTCTATGACAATTTAAGAATGAAATTTCTTACTTCTGTTACATTTATGGCCGTCATCTTGGAAACTAAGGAGTTTTAATATTGATCGGGGCCCATTTTTTTGCTCCAGCCATGTAATATTCTCTACTGCTGTAATAATTATAGCTTATGTGACGATTCATGTGGGGGCGGTAACGCATTCCATATTTGTAGCGCTCTGTTGACGATCATCGTTGATTGTTCTATTCGTTTTGCAAACAACGATGTTTGCGGATATCTTCTCCCAGCTGTGCCTATACGGCTTCTCGTTGACGTGGGCGGCAAAGGTGTCCACCAATCAGCACAGGAAGGAACGAATTCCTCCCGTTAGGACTGACACTGGTAAACCTCGTCTTCATCCTTCATAACCATTATTCTCGAATGAACGGCTCGTAAATGCTTAGCTTTCAATATTGCATTTTGCACGGAAACTCGTTGACGAGAAATTGATTTGCACTGGTAAATCAGCTTGATCTAATGAGCATCGGTTATCTCTTCGACTTCAACTTCACCTTAGCTAGACTCGGAGCCAATTTGTGCCTTCGTGGTCATTGTCGTCAACGGATGATTGCTGATGGCATTGATAGATATACTGATGGTGGGATGGAGGAGAGGGGAAAGCAAAACAAAGCCGTGATTGGTGTGATGGATAGCACATGAGTCCCGAAAGACAAGGATAATCGCGGGTACGAGGGCTTCTTGATGATTCGAATTTTCGCTTATATCTGCGTATCTTTCTAAATGTATGTAACATCATAAGCTGCATTGTTAACTTGGCTCAGTGATATCAGGCCGTGTATAACCTTAACTCAACAACGCACTGAGAGGAATGCTAAGTCAAACACCTGAGGGCGGAGTTTTAAGTTTGTCAGTTGGTCGATAGCTCCTTTGAGAAACCCGGACGACGCGGTTAGCAGCGATTCCTTTCGAGTTTTGTGCAACTCCAGTTCAATGTCGTTTTTCATCCCTAATTTTGCAACAACTAGATAGGTGACAGGTCGGACGCCATATTATAGTCAGGACAACTATTACTATATCTTTTCATATTACTTAGTTATGTAGAAGCGGCGTTAATGGAGAGTTGCGGCCCCGTAAATTTTTTAAGCCTCAGCTTAAGCGTGCTTTCGTAATTTCTTATTCGGAAAAATCAAGTAAAATATAAATTCATTGTAATTTACTCCGTCCAATGAGCGTCTAAGAACACTTGGTCAGTAGTTTTACAATTATCACACGCACAGAAAGGCTTTAGGTGTTTGCCAAGTCGGTGTCGAGTAAAATTTAGTGGGTGCATCTCTGCGAGATTCAGTATCGTTAATAACTGTGTCATTCTACTTCAACCGTCTCCAATCGCTTTACTAACTTTGATGATGGGGATTGAACTCCTTACAATCATTTATCATTTTATGTATCATTATCTTCGTCTCTCAATTTGTGTATCCTTCAGGATTTTCCATGACGATTTCTACTACCATTTCAGTTTTGCAGTGTCTTTACTGTTTCCCTTCTTGCTTTCCTTTTGTCTTCATTAAGTTGTATCTATCTGGTCGTTCCGCAAGTTCTGCACTAGAGCAATAAATAGCAAATTTACCAACCAGAAGTAATTAAAATTGCTTAATTTGGAGATCGTTCAAGTGCGCATTTTCTTGCGAACATTTGTTATAAAACTCAGCTATAGTTGTTTCATGATGGAGCATTCTGTGAACAATTTCGCTTGCTACTCATGCACGAATGGTGCGTAGGGGAAAATGATAGTGAAGCGGCGGAAAAGACGGCCAGGAAGTGATTCGCGAAGTTCAAAGCTGCACAGAACGGTCTGGAGGATCAGTTGGGCTAGGGCCGTCCTCAGCAAGCTCCATCAATCTTGCGCGTCGCTTCACTAGCATTTTCTTCTACGCGCTATTTGTACAGTTCAGCAAGCGAATTTGTTTCCAAAATAATTCCATCTCAAAGCAAGTATAGGCAAATTGTAATTATTTACTTGACCGCTTTTCAGCGGTGATATGATGTTACAGTGTATCCAGTGATCTAGGTAATGTACGAAACTTTTGCGTCAGGCGGGACTCGAGCCTGCTTCTCACTTTATCCGGAGCGCGCGTGCTCTAACTCGATTGCATTACTGATGCCCGTTTTTCCACCCCTTTTTCAGAATCACTGGAAATTATATATATATATAGTATTATATATATTATATATATGTATATATATATGTACATGTATTTATATATGTAATATATATATATATATACATATATATACATCATACCACCGCTAAAAGCGGTCAAATAAATAGGATTTGATTTGTCATCCAATACCCAATATCTGTCAGGTGAACTGGGTTCAGTGTCGATACTGACTACCTGGGTTAAACCGTTTGGTCGGTTGTCGCTAAGAGATAGATTCTTGTAGCGTTGAAAGAGTGCTGGCAAAACTTGCATAAGTATTGCAACTGGTTAAGCACGCGCTCTCGGATAGAGTGCGATGCGGGTTCGAATCCCGCCTAACGCAAAAATTTTTCACATCACTTTAAATCACTGGGCATTGGGAAATCTATGCCAAAATGTTCATAAGAAAATGCGCCATTGAACAATATCGAAATCATATAGTTATAATCACTTCTAGTTTATAAATTTGATGTTCATTGTTCTAGTGTCAAAACTTATGGAACGACTCTAATATCATCATGTGTTCATTTCGATAAACATACTTGGTTGAAAGTGGTTCTAGAAATTGTTCTCTATAGTTGATGCTATAGATGACTTCGTTTAGATGAAGCCGAATTGACTAGTTGGATAGAACGATCTATGGTGTCATTGGACAATGAAGAGGTCAATGAACGACTAGTTGAAATGGATACTGATGGCGATAAAATGGTACGAACTGACTGTTTCAATTTAAATCTTCTCATTAAGAGGCGTCGTAGAGCCTACTTTGCTGAATTTTCGATGCGCTTTAATCTACAACTGCATCGAAGAACTTTTGATTGCGATGATCGTTTGATCACATGGACCTCTAACAGTACAACAGGAACACGTTCTATCGTTTCCTTTACCAAGTGATTCAATCGTTCAGGTGTCATGGGAGGAATACATGGCGGATTCGTTTCCTGATCGTGACATAAAGGATCTTGATGCTGATGATAAGAAGTTAATGGTCGAAGACGAGTTATATTTCAAAGGTTATCGTCGTCTTTACATTTTCACTCTATAGTTAGGACAATTATCTCTTTGATTTTGTTGGAGCGGCGTTTTCTTTTACTATAATTCTAGCTTTTTGCGGATATAGATGTTGCTCATTTTTCTTATAGCTGCCGATTTGGATGGTGACGGCAAACTAAATCAAGAGGAGTTGAGTGCTTTTCTGAATCCGGAAAATTATAGACATATGCACGAAACATTGGTCAAGGTTAGCCTGGACGATTTATACTATTTTTGTAATATAATGTTCTCTGACTTACTTATCAAAGCGCATGCAGCCATCTCTGAGAATTAACTCAACTAGTAGTGCCTCTCAACTATTTTGTATGGTTCATTCTCAGTGAGTTCCGAATGAGCTCAAACAAATACATCTGTCTTTTAACGTTTCGAGAAATTGTGTTGTTCAGATAACGATGTCAGAAAAGGATTTGAACAAGGATGGAGCTATCGATCTGAAGGAATTTCTTGGAGAAATGGCTGATAATGATCATAGTGAGTGGCACGCTGTTGAGTCGAATAGGTACGTTTCAACCTTTCCCAGAAAACGTATTAGTGAGGATGTTGAAGGGACATTGAAGAAAACTTTCTGGCTGTCGGAATAGAATCATTTATTCATCTTTGAGACTTCCTGTTTTTTTGGTAAAGTGCGTCTAATTGGTAAATTTTGTACATATCGCTTTTTGAGATCTTCTTACTAAACTCAGTATTTCTTATACGGGGTGTTTGTGTAAATCATCAATGACCTGAGAAGTGTCTACCAACTGTTCTTGTCTTCTACATGATTATGGCGTGAATCGACAAGTTGTAGGAATAGAACGAGTTTGGCTCGATGAAGTACGGAACTGTCCTGAGATAGCTGAACTAGAAGTTATTTGAGAATTTTTAACGTGGAAAATTTTTCTTCTTAGTTATGTGGCTTTAGATGATTTCGCGATTCTGACGCAGTCTCACTGATGAGATGTATCAAGAAGTTTGAACATATCAGGTGATAATAATTATGATGGACGTGCGAATTCTGTAAGCTCAGAAAAAGAGAGAAATTTTCATACTGGAAATTATTGGAGCGAAAACGAGAGATTATTTTTGCCGTGAATAACACCTTTCTTTTTTTACCAGTGAGTTGGTTGTGAAAATCTAATTGTTGATTGTAAAGTATCGACGGAAAATGGTATAATCTGCTTTGTGATGCTAAGTGGTTTCTAAGCATTCGACACATGCCGGGAATACGCTACGAGTTATGTGAAGACTCAGGGAGCTCTAGCTGTTCTTTTTCAAACCTCAACGACTCTCAGTGGTCGAGTGCTATTCATCATATGCTTTGCAGATTCATGACAGAATACGATTCTGATGGTGATGGTGTGTTGCGTGGCGAAGAAGTACGTCGTTGGATGATTCCTGACGTGAAAGCGGTCGCGAAACAAGAAGCTACGCATCTCATCAAGGGTGCTGACATTGATAAGGTTAGAGACATGTAGTAATCGTTTGCGTACCTAGTTCACTAGCCTTCGCAACTTCTCATTTTTCGTACCAAGCTGTTTTTTTTCCGTTGAACGCTTCATTTTGATCATGTATTTACTGCGATCCTTTGAAATATATGATGCGTATAAATGTACATATAAATTTGTATATATATATATATATATATATATATGCATATGCACATGTTATATACACGTACATGGGTACGTACATATGTGTATGTGTAATATATGCTTGTATATGTGTATATATGCTTGTATATACGTATATGTACTACATACGTACATATGTAGTATTTTTCCTCCAACCTAGGTTTTTGTTCTTATCTGAGGTGTGAAATGTTTGTGAGTATCGATCTAAGGTTAATAATTGAAAACTTGTCCCTATCAGGGTGACAAATCAGAGAATTACTAATTACTGGACATTTCCAACCGGAACTAAACCCATGAGCAAATCAGCGCCAAAAATCGCCGCCGTTGTTGAAGGTGCCCAATCACGAAATGCTTAATCTGACCCGATTAGCATGGCTTGGTAACTGTCTTATGGTCTCGGGGTGGCTTTTCTGTGTTCTTAGGACTTACGGATCGAAAACCTCACCAAACGGTCAGTAATTAAAGGGGAAATTTGCTAAAGCCCTTATGCCTCTTGAGTGCATGTCATCTATGTTATTATATGCCCTAATATCTAATTGATATATTGATAACATGTTTTGGGCCTTGCATCAGACCTGGTACGGCACTTATATAGTATTAGACAGCTACTGTTTCGCCATTCCAGGCTCTTCAGCATTACAATGCCTTTAGGTTCAGCCGATCCCTTGTGGGAGGATATACCCCTTTTCTCAAAGGAATCGGCGCGGAGTAACAAATCATCACAAATCTGGTGACGAAATCCCTCGACATTATAGTGACCAGTAGCTGAGCTCGGAGCTGGTAAAATGGATCATACCCTACTCTCGACTGCTTTTATAGATCTCGCTCAAAAAACAATAATAATTGATAATCTAATAACATGTTGCGAGCCTTTTATGCGGCCCTGGTGCGGCGCTTATACAGTACTAGACAGCTGTTATTTCGTTTTTCCAGGCTCTTAGTAAAACAGTGCCTTTGGTTCAACTCTTTTAGAAATTTCATCTCTTTTAGAATGGAATATATTCAATCTCTTTAGAATATAGATTATCAGATTATAATTTTTTCTTGAGCGGGGTCTAAAAACAGGCGAATGAAGAGGTATTTGATTTGTGATTTGTCGAATAAAGACCACTGGTATTGTGTGCATCCAGGGTTTTCAGCATTCTTCCGATTATCCTTTTTCCCTTTACCATTCTCATTTCTTTAATCATTTCTTGATTCCATCAATATCATTCTGATCTGGCTTTCTTGACGTGCTTGTTTTGTTTAAGGATGGACGGCTATCGATCAATGAGATAGTCGACGCACATCAATTATTCGTTGGATCGGAAGCTACAAATTATGGTGAAGAACTGCACAAAGTGTCGCATACTGAACTTTGAATTTCAGGGAATTACATATAGATGCATTAATTTCTTTGCTCCTTCTAGTGTCTCTTCACTTTTCACTTTAGTGAAAGTTCACGTTAGCTTTTAATTGTCAATGCGTTCACAATACTGTATACGAAAAGCGAAAATCGGATTCGATGATCTCGTGTTGTAGTTTGGCGGCGAACGATTTTCGTCGCAGGTCACTATAACCTCATAACTAATCTGCTGTAATACCATCCTGCTACCCGTTTTCGCCTTTTGTGCCAAGTATCGCAAACTTGTAGTATCGAATCATACTGTCACTTAATTCATTCGATTGCGGTCCTGTTTAGTTGAAAGTCACCTCAATTACAGCTAGACATCAGTCTATTATACTAGATTTTTGGAACATGTTTTACTTTTGATTTTCAATTTCTGGTTAAATCTTATTCCTTTGGGATTTCTCCTCTTAAAACTCAATCATCGATCTTCCGAACGTGATAACGCCAACGATGCTACTCGTTCGATTGTCTCACTTTTTTTCCTCATTTTGTGCTATGTTTTATCTATACGGTACTTGGGAATTAGTTCAAATGGTTTTCCTACTTTCTGCTCGCTCTCAGTTAATGATCCCTGTGAATTACAAATGTTCTCTCATACTCGGTTACTTTAGCGACGATTAACTTATTTTTTCAATATTTATTCGTGCTTTACTTCTGAACAGATTGCCAACAATATTTTAATTAGGTTTTTTGTAATAAAAATTTGATTCGGAGTTCTTCGAAAAGTTATCTGTTGCCAGTGTTCATCATCTTTTCAAACCAAGCAAATCTTCCCAGATCATGAAGCTAACATGAGGTCGTTCCAAAACTACAAACATATATTCCAGGAAAGCCTGGAAGAAGAAAATGATGCTCTAAACATTAGAGGGCTAAGTATTTACCGACGATAAGTATGAGTCAGTGCTCATCATACTATTGCGCTTGAAAGCTTATTGTATCAATAGGACTTTTATTTATTTCAAGGCCAATTAAATAGCAGCAGCAGATGTGCGATTCTGACTCATGACATTCAATTCCGATACAAATATTATTTTTGAGCCACGCATGTCATGTGGTCTGTTGAAGATGGACTGACTTATAGAGCCCGATACACGTCTTTCAATCTTGTGATCTTGTCAATCGTGGCAGTTACTCTTTCGTCTTTTTTGCTAATCCCGTGTGGGTGCTCCAGTCCCCACACTAAGAGTTAGCGACGACGAATATTCTACAATCTATGTCTAGTGAAATTATCACCGAACACAGTGTTGTACACTCGATTGTTCTTGGCTAGTATATTTAATATATCATGTCTTTCGTTTCAAATGTTTTCTTCAAGACCACAGCTCAAATTTCAAGACAGACCACATGACGTGCGTGGCTCAAAAATGATTCTCTGGCATATTGAAATTTGAGCTGTGGTCTCAAGAAAACACTCGAAACGATATGATATAAATATTATTATAAAACTGAACAGCGACTGGGGGTGTGGGTTGATATGGGAATATTTTACTGGGCTCAACCTAGAATCCAGTGTCAACGAACTCTAAATAATACATTTACCACAAAAACATGGCATTAGTAGTAGGAAATGAAGTGTCGAAAATAAGCGGACAAGACCGCGGAGTATCACCTGTCGTCCCTTTGATCATCGAGTGACTCGAGCGGGTACCAGCAATACTTCCATCTTTCCCTACCGCGTGCAAGAGTAGCCCAGTGGGTCCTCCTCTGCCTGGCCTCTCATTAGAGATTCGCTGAGCATCGTATTTCTTCTGTGCTTTTTGTGAAGAAATCGAACCATCGGTTCGGCGCTTACTGTAGACCGCTTGACATCCCGAGTAATCCTGTCGTAATGGCTCTCGTCCATCGATTGTTGCTAAAGCGCATTATGTGTTCGTCCTACCTTATTTTCGATGATGCGATGTATAGAACGGCGTCTTTGATCTTCGATCATTGACATAGGTCGGAGCTTCGGAACCTTTCTCTCATTTGCGAGATACGGGATACCCCTAGCATCGACCTTTCATTGCGCGTCTAATAACGTCAAGTGATCTTTCGTCCTGCTTACGCAGCGACTAGGTTTCTGCTGCATACGCTATGGCAGGAATGGTCGATTCAAAAAAAGGAGGTCACAGAGTCGGATGTTCCTTGTCCTCTTCACCACATCCTCGATGCTCTTGAACGCTCCCCAAGCCGCTCGTTTTCTCCAGTTCAACTCTGGAGCTGAGTCGTTCATCATTTTGACTTCGCGGTTCTATATAGAAGTAATTGGAGCATTCCGAGACGTTCGTTTCGTTGAGCGTGATTGGGGCATTCAAAACCCATCCGTTTATCATAAACCTGGTTTTCGTTAGATTTAGTTGGACACCAATCTTTCTACAGGCTTGTCGAAATCGGTCAACATTCGTTCCACTTGGCTGATGGTGTCATGAGAACGATATCATCAGCGAAGCGAAGATGGTTTGATTGGCGACCGTCAGTTGTCTCTCCCACATCGTCCTATTCTAATGTTTGCAAGATATTTTCGGCGGGTCGCTGTGAATAGTCTTGGCGAGGTTGTAACGACTTGCCGAAACCCCTCTTCTTACGTCTGTAGCAGTGTATCGTTATAGAATGGCGATATTTTGTCTGTGAAATCTCGGTATAGCTCACGAGGGATCGTTACGTACCGAATAGGGACGCCCTGGTTATCCAGACCTCTGTAACCGCTTCTGTCTTCTCTGAATCAGAGGGTTACTTCAAATCTGTGAAAGTGAGACAGAACAGTGTGTTGTAATCTCATGGAACTTCAAAGAGTCTCGTGATCTTGTGAATGTGGTCTATGGTACTAACTCCTTTTCGAAACCCTGATTTGCATGGCTGATATTTGTCCAGTGTTCTGTGAATCCTGTTTAGGATGACTTGAGTGAAGAGTTAAAAGGCGACAGACTGTAAGGTGGTTGGGAGATAACTGCCTATGTCGTGAAGGTCTCCCTTTTTGAACAACAACACGGACTTGCCAGTTTTCATTGATTGGGAGCCTTGCATTCTGACAGTTAGCGAGTGAAGAGCCGAGCCAGGTGCTGATGAAGTGGCTCTTAGGTTCGAGGTCTTCTGATATTATCCTGTCTAAACCAGGTGTTGATATTCTTCACCGACGATATAGCGTGTTGGATTTCGGAAGGGAGAAGCGGTGGAACGACAGATTCGTCCTATTTGGATTCATGTGACGGTAAGGTAACGGCTAATGAAGAGATCCGAGTAGTAATCGTGGATGATTTTTTCCATTGCCCTTCTGGAAGCTGTAAATGTCCCGTCAGGCCGCCGGAGTGCAATCATCTTGGTCTTATAATTGACGAAGCCTCGCTGGGCTTTGCGAATGTCTCTTCCCAGCCTCTGCAGCTTCGGCGAGAACTGCTCCTTCGTCTCTCTTTGAGATTTCCTTTATCGTTTCGCTGCAGCTTTTCGCAACTTCGGACGTGATGTTTCGTTTGCCTAAATCTCGAGCGATTCCACTTTGGCGTATCAGTTCGGGTGTTTGCGAAGACAAGCGTCTTCTTCATGACATCAGGGCTCTCGGCTTTCATAGCGTAAACGTGAAGATGTCCGATGAGCAGGCTGTATGCTTTTCTTCGTCGATGTTGTCAACGGAGTCTTTGAAAGAGCCGACTAATGATCTGAAAGCATCCCAGCTTATGATTTATCTTGAATATGTTACTGACACAAGTTGTAAAAACATTTAGCATTATTCATTAGTCAGAATTTATGTAGAAATATCTCCAAAAAGTAAGTAATTTGAGGTTTTGGTCATATTCATTGGAGAGACGAGAAGCTTGAAATCAGAGCATGAGTAGGTGATTTGAAGAACATCTAGCTGCAGTAGTTCGGTTAGTTAAGCCGTGATTTTGATTGATTCTTTTTGTGAATGTTGTCTGGAATTTTTGGAGTGAAATTTAGCACACAGGATTACTATAATGTCTATTCTGAACCTCCATCGTATTGACCGGCATGCGTTGCTTGCAAGCAACCGAGCTTCTAAGACATCAGCGTTTCGACGGTGTAAAAAGAATAAAGCTCTTCATTGATCAGTCCCTGGAAGACGCATTTGACTTCATTAACAAGTTAAACGCGACATGGCTGCTATAGGTATAGGATCGATTGAGCACGAAAACCAAACAATTGAACGAGTGTCTCAAAACAAGTGGACCCTACCTTTCTCGGGTTCTACACAAAATATACTCGAGACAGGTACCCACAGACATTGTGTTCCAATCAAACGGATAAACGTGTCGAGCGGAAAGTGTTAAGCATCGATAGCGGTGAATGAATGCATACCTGGCCTTCGATGGCCCACCGATGTATCAGGGCAGTGTTGCCAACGTCTAAAGTCTGATTTCGGTTTGCCAATCCTAGTGAGATAGGAGAGTTGGTGAGCCTGAGAGGTGGGTTCCAACCAATAGCCTCGTGCCTGTTGCAGGGCGCCTCTCACCTTAGCGCCAGACCCGTCACTAGCTGAGGAGAACCGTATCGGAACCAATTTTCTTATACAGCCCATTTTCTTTCCCAAAAAAGACAGCCAAAAAAGATTGGAATTCCTTTTTTGAAAAACTACAAATCTTTTTCCAAAATTATATACAGACTCCTGTTAAAGATGAGTTAAAAGGGACCAGATTTTTAAGATTCATTCTTGTTTGTTGTTATAATTACAATCATGAGTGAAACGTTGACAGACTGTGAAAGTACTGGTAAATTCAGAATGGCAAGTTTGGATCGAAGTCTTCTCATCCAATAAGTGTAGGATTTGCATGATTTGTCACTATTTCGTCAACAATTTCATCGGTGTCGACATTGTGAAGATTTACGTTCGGAAGAACATGAGCGAAGTTCACGTTGATATCGTTAAATCGTTCGAATAGATGAGCCTGAAGTAGTGTGAATAAGAATACCATCTCAATGGAAAGCATGAGCAACATCATTTCATTTCGCTGATTAGAGTTTTCACTCTATTGACGGGCGGGTATTAGCAGAGTGATCAAAGCTGCACTTAATCGCACACGTAATCTTTGATTCGATTCCGCACCCTAGCCTCAAAGTTGACAATCCCTTAGGGATCGGCAAATTAATGCCAGACTTGTCTAGGAGGTAGCAGCAATGAGTTGCTACATCGATAGACCTCCCATAAGTTAATCTATAGGCCAAATGCCATTCAGTGACCCTTACGATACTGCCAATGGAATTGACTGCATGACACATATTGTAAAGGACTGATTAAAGTTGATGATTTTATATTTTTCACGCTGTACTTGCTTCGTAGCAATACGGAATAGGCTGTAAAGTTTGAGAAAAAGAAGCAGAAGTCGCCTTTGTTCTTGCTCAAATATTACCGTAATATATGAGATCATACTGTACATTTAGTTCATCTCCAAAAAAAGGATAACAATGTATGGCGCTCTGAGTTGCATTTTACTCTTTACCTAGTATCTATAAGTGTAAGGTAGCAAAAACCAAGCATCAGTTCACTCACAACTGTTTACATCCGCAGAATTCTTTTTAGATTTCTCAATAACCGGAAGCATCATTACAGCTTCTTTTGATGTGCAAAACTCATCAGTCACTTTTTTTTTGGTAAGAATACTTTGCCCTCGTCTGTTTGATGCTGGAAGATAACCAACGTTGTTATAATATTGGCAAATGACTAGCGTCGATAGTTGATATATGAAAGCACTTGTCTAGGAAGTTGTGGAGTATACTTTTCTATTATCAGACGGCACTACAGAGAATTTTGAAATAACAAGAAATAAGGAATACACATGCTATGATAAAGCGTCCGGCGTTGTTTCTCCCAAGAGCACGCCATTAATCGACTCCATTTCTTGTGCCGTAGAGATAGAATTTCCTCATGCAATCACTTATGGTGCTACAAATATGCCAAGTACTTCTCTCACACAAGTCTGGTAGCTATCTGTCAACGGCCTATCAATAGTGGATCTGCTTAGCCTATGGAGTTAGATCACAAAAGTGATCAGATGTTGTCCTTTCTCTACAGTTACCATCTCCTCTGAGCAAAAATTTTCGTTATGTTGTAGTTAGATAAGGACATTGCACCGAGACAATCTTTGTAAATAAATCCTGAAGGTTGTTTGGGGTGTTCTGCTAGAAAAGAAGAGAGATGTAGTTTTTCTGAGACTTTTTAGCCAGGGAGTACTAGGAAATGCCGATAATAGCGTTTCGAACAACATAAACACCTGCAAGTTGGCTTTCAATGTACTTGGATATGAATGATCAATATTCTAATTCACCGATAGATCATGGGAGCGTAGAAAAATCTGTCTATTTTGGACAATGTTTTGCTGACTTTGAGGTCGTCAAACTTGCAATGGTTTGAGTTCGGTCGGGCATCCCCGACGAACTCTGATGATATTTCAGTATTTGGAATCATACAAAGTTGAATCGAGAGCAAATTATGCGGGCAATCATCATCTGTTCTTTCCTCAATGGATAACACCTGCACAATCTGTCTGTAACAGCTGATAGTGAAACAAATCTGTAATGAATGAAGAGTTTGTGTCAAGCGCTCATGGAAAATGAATCACTCCAGTGAGCTTCATCACAACTACTCGTTTTGCTGGCTAACTACGTTCTATCAGCTGCTCACAAAGGTTACACTCAATTTCGAGGACTCTGACTGAACCCACGCCGTTAAAGGAGAATAAGGATCTTCGACAAGGTTTCGATAATGTTCAGAGTGCCTTAAAGAGTCATGAGCTACATTCGTTGGGTGCCTTCTACTCTAAATCTTGATGTACCAAAAATTATTTACAGCATAAAAGTGGATGCAATTTAGAATGTCGATCACAAACATAGCATTTAGGACACAAAGTATCGAGTTATGAACAGAGCGTTCACATTGGTCAGTACTTTTGGGGATGCGCCATGCCTCCGACTCGGTTATAGGATCGAAGAGATGATAATGCACATTGTCATTATAGTTAACGTAAAGAATGCCGCCTCATGTATCAACTCATAGCATTTATTTTACTTTGTTGACGCAGTATCGAACCAAAAGCCATGTGCTTTGCATGTGCACCTTTCTAACTAGTGTACTATACACGTTCAGAGCGTTTATTGAATATGTATAATGTAGTGCAGCGAAATAGGTAGTAGGCAGTTGTTTCAAGCTCCTTTTGAAATTTTGCGACACTCAATCATATTAAATCATGATTTATTCCGGAATAAAGCGTAAACTGGTCGGCATTGAATGATTCTGTGTTCATCGCAAAAGTGATTGGATATCTGGCCGATATACTTGCGGTGGCCTATCGAATTATTCACTGCTTCCGTCCTTAAGGACGAGTTTGCATCAATTCGCTTACCCTTAAGGAAGAGAAAGGTTGGTAAATAAAGGTGCAGGACCAAGCTAACGACTAGATGTGCTTTGCAGTACAACTCTAACCATTGCTCCCACGCTTTCCTTAGCATCACAGCCAAAAGAACCAGGTGTTGAAGCTCTTGATATATTCGGATTAGAATGAGATAAACCAAATACACAGAAGCGCTTGAACGAATGGCTCATGACCACATGTGAACGAGCTCATTTTTGAGAATAATTTACTGATTCAAGATTAGCGGATCATCCCTCATCCTTCGTGAACCCTACACAAATAGTCAAAATTCTCCAGAAACTGGACAAAAGAATGCGCTGTTCATCGCGTCATTTCAGCTTATCAAAGTACAGAACTAAATTAAGTAGTTGAGTTTTGTTGTTTCTACATAACTCACTGGTGATGGCTAGATTGGTATGGGAGAAAATCGGTTTTCTCAGATTCTGTTGAACTAACCTTGAAGGGCAATCGTTGATCAGTGCTCGGTATAGGCAGTGAGAATCGCGTATGACGAATATCTATGAGTTCTTCATCGCGTTTCGTTAACGTCTCCTCTTGGAAGTCGAACATCTACGATTGATATTCTCCAACAATTAATCAACAACACCTTAGTAAGCCATCATTTAGAAAAACGCCGTCTCACCTCATTCAATCCCGGAAGGGGTACATCAACAGCAACAGCATGACTTACATACTTTGACAAATCGTATTCAGCTCCAACGATGAATGAATTCTAAGCATGCCAGTCATCACTGCGAACTTTTACATATACTGGTCTAGAGTATTTAGAAAAAAAGCTGAATGAAAAGATTTCGAGGAATTCACATTTGTTATGACTATCTGCGCATTACATGTAATTGCTATCTCTCTATTCTGTAGGGTGAATCTTGCGAATTACAAGTGATTCCAAAACCTGAAACGGTTGATGCATTCCGTCGGTGTATAATTCCGGCATCTCAGCATACTGTCGGTAGTTTTTGCGCAAATTCAATCCTAGAAGAATTTCAAAAATAAGTCGACGGATTAGATGATCATTCGATTAATAAAGCGGTGAACATCAGATCAGCGCAGTAAATTTAATAACCCTTCTCATAATTCTTGATGGCCTTTTTTTAAATAGTCCTTAATTGATAATTTTTGAGTTTGCGGATGTAGAATAGACAAAACAATTTCTACTAGATGTCAGACAAAGTAGTTGCTATTCCAAATTACTTTTATTTCTTATTAATACGGCTTATCACATCACCGATTGGTGGGTCAACTAAACACAGAGGCTTGCGGGGTTCTAGATGAGTTTCGGTGATAGGTTGGAAACGAGGTTCTGTCATATTTTTTATTTTTATAATTTTACAATAAATTTATATCTTATCCTATTCTATCGTGGTTGATGTCATACGAAAGATAGTGATCTAGAGATTCTAAATATGCAAACTATTTTATTTTTTGTAATCATGGAAATGGATTGAAAGATAAAGGATAAAGCTCTCGGCGTTGATCAATTCCTGAGGGATGCGCCATGCATTCGTCTTCAATTTTTGACTTCGTTTGAGGCAATAGAGTGCATATCTGGTCTTTACAATGACTCGCGGTGGCTTTCCGAGTCAGTGCTGCTTATCCTCCCACAAGCCTGACCAGTCTAGTACCATTTCTCCGACCCCGGAGGGATGGATGGTATGGTGAATCATGAACGCGAGATCGAACCATTGACCTCGTGTGCGACACAGAGCACCTCTAACCACTGCGCCACATGCGCTCTTGAGAATGGATACAGGTACTTAATCACATCATCGACTTTGGCAAAGCGTTTTCTTGCTAAGGAATGCTGCAGAGACCTGGAAAGATGGTAATCACTTGGAGCAGCATTTGCGCTATACGATGGATGAATCAAGCGTTCTCAACCCAATTCCTCAAACTTTTGCAATGTCACACGCACAATATGTGGACAAGCGTTGTCTCGACGCCGCTTCGATAAAGCTGTCCCAACCAATTTTGACGTGTTAATGTCGTCTTGATGAAACTTTTTGAAGCATCTTTGTGTAGATCGTAGTCAACTCCTTTGTGGTTGAGTGCTGTAAATAGTTTTGTGTTGCTTCGGTGGCATAATGACCAAGTGGAACGTTAATAAGACGTTCACTACTCAGGTTTTGAAGTGTTCATTCTAATGTAAAAGTCAATTTTATCAATTTCATACATTTACAAAATTAGAATGGTTCACATGTCTAAAATCCTGAAATCATAAGCTTTGCAATGAATAGAATACGAAAAAAACGAAGAATTAAATTTATTGCAAATAAATAGAAATAACACGAAAATAGGACAAAATTTAGTTGCCAGCCTAATAAAAAATCTTTCATACGGTTACAAAAATTAAGAAAGCTTATCTATTCGGAATCTTGAGATCACGAGCTTTCGAACAACATATAACACGACAAAAAAGGCCGAAAATAATTTTTTTGTAGATATAAATATAACAAGAAATAAATAATACGATAAACCTTAGTTTTCAACCTAATAAAATATCAGATCCCACTCTGACCCACTGGGTCTAACCCCCTTCTGCTTGTGATGAAGACAGAGACTTTTTCATAAGGTTATCTCAAAGAGTAGCGTTAGCTTGAACAATTAACATGTCATTGAGAAGTAAATACTACAGATCTTCAAGCCTTTTTATGAACGTGTGCATGATCAGTTCTTTCGACATCTAGCTGTTGGGATTAATGCCTAATGCCTTCTTTTCTCGATACCTCAGCCTTATAGAATGTTAATAGAATTTTGAAATAAAGATGTGGTCGTAAAATTAAAGTTTGAACTTAAGCATAAGACAACTACTGACAAAGATCGAGATTCACGCTACTTATAACAGTTTTGACTATCTATTGAATATGATAGATAAATTCTGCAAAGTAAAGAAGATCTACTGACCGAGATAGTTTACTCCCTGAATACCGTAGCCAACACCCCATGAGTCACCAAAATCTACATCAGCTGCCACTCCGGTCATGTGCGTGAATGGATTGAGCTGCGCATGTCCGGAGAAGTCCTTCTCCTGACCTGGTAACGACACGTCCGGAATCGTTTGCGTCTGGAATCGCATTTTAGAGTGGACTACATCATCCTCGCTGATAATGGCTTGATGTCTTTGTGATTTCCATTCTTAGCCATTGTTATCGCTCTACATTGGAGAGCTTACGATTGCGCACTTGCTTTCCCCCTACCTAAATACTGCCCTTATTTTGATTTTGTCTATATCCGTCAAGGTACCTTGATGATGCTAGCTGTGAACTCACGAGCAGTGAAACCTCTTCAAAATTACTATCCTTTTTTCACTACGGGGAAATACTGTGCTCTTGTAATGCTGTTCCGAAGAGTTTTTGCAGATTTGCGATTTTGTATACCCTTACGTCATGCCCACATTTCCCACTACTACGCATGCAGGGAACGTTTACAGAAGAAAGCTACTAAGCAAGAAAGAAGAAAAACTTAACAGAAAATGTTACTGTCATTTCATTCAAATCAATAGTGAGAGTCTTAACAGGTTGTTGGTTGATTGACTACTTTTGCCGATTTTTCTTTGTTTTTCAAATTGGAAAACCGCTCGTCGTAATATCATAGCATTCCCACCCTATGGTAGAGTTTATTTCCAGCCATATAGAGATTTGGTAGATATGGTCCCGAACGATGATCGGATGTTCCGAATGGTAGACGAATCAGGCCGATACCACGTGGTGGCAGTGCACGACATACTGTAACTATTCATATGAGAATGATGTGTGGCGGTAGACACACAGTAGTTCGTTCTGCAACTTTATAATGAACAATAAAATTGCTCACCATTTGCGATAAGTAATAAATTTGTCACTAGACGTGTAACGATCTCCATTGACCAGGATGAGGTTGGTGCTAACTTTCTCGGTAAGTAAAGATATAACAGATCAAATCGTGAATATTCTAAATTTGAGAGCTTTCCCCACGTACTGTAGTATAGATGAGGCGAGTGAACGACCCAACTATTATGCTCAATAAGATTGTAATAACAATAACTGGAGGAATCATGGGAGGGTGGTGTCGCAATGGTTACTGATTCTGTGCGTCAGGAAACAAGATGATAAGCGAGGTGGCGGTTCTGTCCTCTCCACTAACGATAATACAGTCAACTGAACGCCTTAGCTCGATTACCTAGAAGATTGTACTACACAAGGAAATCCATAATTTCAAATTTAAGTGATATTCCAACAAATTGAATTGTATTTTCAAGAGCCCCTTGAATACGTCATTGTGGACAGAATTGTAAAAGATGGTACACATTAACTGAATAAACAGTGCAAAGATAATTCCAAAAGCCTTACGAAGAAGCTGCGTTCATCCTGTTACAAAGAATGGCTGGACGGCCGAAGTTCGTAGCTCATCATCCATAAAAATCACCAAAGACGATCACTGCATTGAAAGATCTCGAGAAATTTCTTCAGACATGAATAATAAAAATTCTTCAAGAATGCAGCTAAGAAGGGCCGAAGAAGGAAATTTTCATGTCAATTTGATTCGATCATTAAGCACACTGTTAACCGCAACAAACTGCCATTGAAAAAAAAGAAAAACAACAAGATTTATGAAAATGTTTGTACAAGTGACGCGTCCTTTGCTCGCGAGCTAACGAAAACGAAATTTACCCATAATGTGCGCATTCACTTAGTCGAAGGAATTGACATTTGATGAATTGATAAGCGTCATTATCCATCTATCGATATTGACAATCAAATTCTCGGACAATGCATATCGATATGGTCGTTCCGCTGACTACCATCCCTTCGCATGAATCGCTCAACAACCGATATGGTGTGGTGAGGAGGATTTCAAAAAGCGATCGGGAATTATTGTTGTTTCCAGGATTAAACAGTTTGCCTATAATACTACGACGAAATGAAAGACTCAATATTGCAGTTTTATATCGCTCGAATAATGGAAAAGTTGAGCCTCCTTGAAGGTCGTACTACGATGTACATGTGGAATTTCAAGCCCCAATAGTTTCACTCAAACCTCAACTGGATCTAGATGAACTCGTGAATGACGCCAAAACTTGGCAAACTTTTTCAACTTACTATTAATCACACACTCAATGTGGTAACTATGGATGTTGAGAAAATTCTCATAAACGGTATTGGTTTCGTCTAGAGTTTGTCAATTGCCTCTATCGTGATGTCTACACATATTTACTTTTTAAATTGACTCTTTCATATTCCTACGCCTTTTTCTCGCTTTTAGGAAGAGCATTATGGAAATTTACCGGGTTTCATAAACGAAGATTGATACATTCTTCGTATTAGGCTTTAGCAATCTTAGATTTTCTACTAACCTGTTTCGCATACATAGTAAATCCTTTGTTTAGTTTTATTTTCTTACAAAAGTAGCTACTTTCTCATGCGAACAATGATATCATAGTCCAAAAATTCAAATACTTAAATATTTATATGATTGGTGACGACGTAGTTCATGTCTCAATACTTCTACCATTAAGAAGTTCAAGTGCAGCTTGAGCTGAAGCTGGATGATCTGTACTTTTCTGACTTCATTCGGATACTGAATATAGGTTGCGAGCAATTTTATCGAAAATGCAGACGCAACCATACCACAAGCTTCTCTGATTTCTACTATAGGTATTCTATGACCTAACGCAATTTTTTTCGGTCGCAAGCGATTTGTCAAAGGCGCCTACTATTGGTTAACTGAATGACCGATCTCGGACGATATGTGACAGCACGAAAAACGTTCTCATAATTATTATTTGAGCAAGCATGTCATGTGGCCTGATAATGAGCTCTTGTACAACGCGATACACGCGCTTGGACCTGAAAAATAATAAAAATACCAGCCAAAGAGCAATCGAGAGTACAACACTCTGTGTTAGGTGAAAATCTCACTAGACATAGAGTGTAAATCGTTCGTCTATGATACCTCTCTGTAGGAAGAGCAGGCTCTCCGAGAGTATTACTCATAAAATGTTTGAAAGACGACGGGTTCTGCCGATTGACGAGACTGCAGACTCGAAACACGTTTATCGGGCTGTACAAGAGTCCATTACAAGACCACATGACATGTTGTCTCAAATAATAATTAGGAGATATAATGAAATTTGAGCATGGTCTTGATAAAACACTCGATATAAAAGAAAAACGTTTTCTTACCGCCTTCATATTTCAGATTCTACATAAGACTGCACTATATTAATAGACTACGAATATATTCATCAGACCCACTATCGAATAACTATGGCATTAATTGAATAATGCAGTGACTTTCTTATATTAATCGCTTCTTGGTGTTTCATAAGAAGTTGGACGCGCGTTACTTAGACGATCCAGGAGCATTTGAGTGTTCGTGAGATGAAGTGGAATGTGTTATAGCAACTGGCATATTGTTAGAGTTAAAAACCATGCTATCCTATCCGTCGGTCCGACTACATAGTTGATGATCGGTCTTGAAAATCGACGAATCATTAGACATTGGATCATCAGCGGTAATTAACTTATGTGTCTTTATAAGTGAGTAAGAGACGGGACATGCTGGTGTTCGAGTTTTCAGTTGAAAAATGATAGATGATTTCAAACCTGCCACCTCTGCCGTATGGACCCACTCGTCGTTTAATTTGCGGTGCTGCCATCTGTATTCCTTTCAGAAGATGATCAATAAAGTAAAACATATCCAAGGTACTTTTCGTTATTTCTATACATAACTGTCAAAGAAGAACTGAAAGGTCCCTTCACCCCCCTTCCTACTTTATTTCTATTAGAGTTGTGTGATTTCTTGCCTTATCAGCTCTCCAATCTCTCTCATTCCACACTACAGCATATCAGTGAGGTCTGAGTGAAACCTTCTCGCGTGATAATGATTATGGGTCTTGATCAGTTTCGATGGTACGAAAGTATTTTGAACAAACTAAAGGCTTGGCAAGGGGGCAGCAACCGGTGCTTAGTCTAGCTATTGCTTTCTTTTCTAAAGTAGGAGCCCCGTGAATGATCGCCGGTCATTACTCTATTGTAGATATGTAGACGATTATTTGGTCATCTGCTCCAGGAAATGGACAGATGCTTTAGATGTTGAATCAAAAAAAAAATTACTGACTTCCTTTCCTAAACGTGCAAATCAATCTATCCAATAATATTTACATTACGAAGTGGTACCGAATGCCAAGTAGCAAAAATGTTATGGTTCATTACCTCTTCTCTCACTTTTCACAAACAAAAAAGGCGCTTGTTAGAAACATGTTTCGTACAGCGGCCGGTGTGTGTATGGAAGGGGCAGAGGATAGAATCCTTGAGTCTGGCTCGGGATACATTCATTTCCAGTGGCTACGAAACTGTAACTCCTCCGTATAAGTTTCGAGGGAATAACGGCCCCCTAAACGATATTGTTAACGAAAGCAATGTCTCCTTAGTTTCCCATTTTCTTTCAAACGAGATAAGTATAGTTATTGAACTATATTAAGTTATATTATTAAGTTGTTTGAAAAAAGCAGACTTAGCGAAATAGATAACAGTTATTGAAAAATATTACCGAATAATTAAAAAAGCCAATTAGTTCCGTAGCCGTTTATACAACCGTATGAGTGAAACGAAAAGATGCATAGTATACCCCAACGGCAGAAACGGTGACTGCATGAGCAGTGATTCAGTATAATCAGTCATAATTCTTTCTATTTTGACTGCCACCTGCAGTGGTATGCTCTTATAGTATACCCAATATGTGGAGTACTGTGCAAAAACGTTTGCGTCAGCCGGAAAGTCGGAAAGAGTGAGATCTGGGTTCGAATCCCGGCTGACGCAAACGTTTTTGCACAGTACTCCACATATTGATACAGTATACTTACTCTCTCAGATAAAGTGTGGAGGCGAATATATCGACGAAACGGGAAGGCCAGTTTTATGTCCTCATTGAAAAACACCTACATAACAAAGATAAAATTGATTTTGAAAAGGGCCACTTGACACGCATAGCGCACAGATGCATAAAGCGGTGAACTTTGAAGGCGAAAAATCCATCCTCGCACGGGAACGAAATACTTCAGCGCGCCAAATTTTCGAAGCTTCTTAGATTTGAGCCGAAAATCCGGAATTGAATCGGAAAGATGAATGCCTTGTGATCAGCCGTGATTTCGCGCCATATCTCGAGTCGATTTTTGTGGATCCGGGACGGGACAAACACATGATTCTTCGCCCATGTAGTACTCGGTGCTCCTAGTCGATATATTGACTACTGGACTAGTAAACAACAAAATATGAGCGCATTTGGCGCAGTGGTTAGAGGTGCCCTGCGTCGCACACGAGGTCACTCGCGTTCGATCTCTGGTTCGATCTCGCGCTCATGGCTCACCAAGCCATCCATTCCTCCGGGGTCGATAAATTGATACCAGACTGCTCTCAGACTTGTCTGGGAGGATAAGCGCGAGTCATTGTAAAGGCCAGATATGCATTCAATCACCTCAAACGAAGTTAAAAATTGAAGCCGGATGCATGGCGCATCCCTCAGGGATTGATCAACGCCGAGAGCTTTATCCTTATCCTCTAAACAACAAATTACGGTCAGTATTTAATGACAGCTGAGTACTGTACGTTTCAACTTCTACTGTTTCGTTTAGATTTTATCTTGTTTAGTTGTGAAAAGTATTCATCTACGTTGATAGCACGTCATTTTGGCTCTCTCAGGCTCTGACGAAGGCGAAACTGGTGAAACGTTAGCCACTGTTACGAACTATATTGTACTATTCTGTACAAAAATAAACGTTTATTAGTAACTTTGTGTTTACTTAACGAAAAAAAGATTACGAGTAGTTAGAATGCGATTTTCTTCTGGTCCAGAACATTTGCAAAAGCATCCTCCCAGGCGCATGAAGCAATGTCCTACGAGAAAGTACCGTAATAATAGAGTGACGATATCGCGCTCCAGATACGATACGTGCTCCAATTTTGATATGGTCATCTGTCCACAACTTCCATTGATCTGCAATCGGTGTTCGCCGTACTGTTAGGACTATTCTGAAGAATTAATGACCTGTGGGGTGGATTTTGGGCGTGTTTTTGTCAATAATAAGCTTGTTTGAGTTTCTAAGCACGTCTATCGTATCATCGCAGCCATTATGTACGATTCTATTGCGTTAGCAAGAAATCTTTACCGGACTTCTTCGTTTTTTTTGATTATTTTCCATGTATTTGAGTTTTCGTCTTTACTATCGTTTAGAGCAGCTTCTTGCGGTCATTTTGATATATGACAGTTACATATTTGTTTCAAGATGGAGTTGTGCCGAGAGCTATGACGATTGTCAATGCTATAGGAGGGAGATCGTTTGGGTTAAGTGCTGCTGAAACTTTCCGCCGGAGTAAGCCTTTAACTTCCACACACCCATATTAATGCGACGATACAACATTACAGCGTCTAGAATGTAAGCTCCAAATTTGTTCTCAGTAGTGTCGTCGGAGATTCCACATCGTCATGCACGAGGCGGCGAGCGGTCCAGCAGTACGCAATGACGAGTGACTCTTGCTGCCGTCCATCGGGAAGAAGGTTGCTGGTTCGACCTCGTACCGCAACACTTCACTGTAGTTTTGGTGTTTTCTCATTGCTTTCACTACAATATGCGCGAATCTGACACACCATATCATACTATATCTCATGTAGTTTAGTTGAAGTTGTTTGGAGAGGTGCTAAGAACAATGTGGAGCTTAGACTCTAGTCGCTGTAATTTTGTATCGTCATATTAATTTGGGTCCATGGAAGTCCCAGAGTAAACGAGACCTGGGGTGACAGGACAGTTGGCAGAACTGCGATTTTTGATCGTTTATAATGAGTCCAAGGCTGGAAATGGAGATTTGAGAACAGGCAAAGAGCCGACCTCCCACAAGAAATCGACCGGCAAACTGTTTCGAATTCAGTTGAAACGTCTTCGTCGTTAATGACGTGCTGGCCGACGATTTTGAGTGTAGTCATACTGCAGTTGAGAATGTTGATTGATTAATTATTGACTAATCATTAGTTGTTTTAGTAAACCCAATGGTGTGAGTGGAGTGCAAAAACAATGCGTCAGCCGGGATTCGAACGCAGATCTTACTCTTTCCAGGAGCATGTGCTAAACCGTTGCACCACCGACGCTCGTTTTCGTGAGTAGTGTAGAAAGAGCGGAGTGGAAAACGAGCGTCGTTAGTGCAACGGTTTAGCACATGCTCCCGGAAAGAGTAAGATCTGGGTTCGAATCCCGGCTGGCGCAAACGTTTTTACACACCACTATACGCCATTGGGTTTATTATAATATCATAACACCGCGATAGGCTGTTAAATAAAATTTTCCGATTGTTGTTTCATCTGTGGAAAAAGCTGGGATCAACTTGCACAAAAACGAAGAAGTTCAGACTTTCTTGCCAACCCAATATGCTAAAGTCTTCTACTTATTCTTCATATGACATTGCCCTCATCGTGGCGCGACACTGAAGAGCTTTTTTATTCCGGCTCAAAAATGATTACCAGGCATATTGAAATTTGAGCTGTGGTCTTAAGAAAACACTCGAGACGAAAGTTACTCCGACTCTCTTTATCGGCTACTCTAGTAATAATAGAGCTGGAAGCACTGTCGATCAAAGCAAAACTTGAGTTATTTATATGAGATCTTCTCATAAGTTTTGCATTTGAGAAGTAAACACCAAATCTATCAACCAGAAGTATTAGAATTGCTGTATAATATGCTGATTGTCGCATGACCACAATCAAAATCGTCAGTCAACTCCTTGTTGGTCAAAGTTGCATCCTCTTCATTCGTTTCGATGACAGCCTCTCGTCAACGTCGCGTGGACGTAGCGTCCGGAGCGCAGGTGGTCCTAAAGTTGGTTTTGTCGGCGCGAAAATCAGCAAGATCGAACGCTGTTCGCCTACTGAACACATATCCTTGAGCCTTTGCACGGTTGATGTTCTCGGAGGCGTGTCTGTGCATAGCGTCGAAATTTGTAATCATGAGACAGCAAATTGCGGTCAAGGCTTCGTTGAGCGGCCATGACGCAACAAGTATGAACAACTTTGGTATCAAAAGAGTTCAAAAACAGTCTGCACAAAGCGGTAATGACTCGTTTCCTGAGATGGCAGAAATTTGCCCAGCTGATGGCGCTTACTTTAAATAGTGTTGTTAAGCAGTTTTGAATACTTCTACTTAAATCTGGCGTTTATTGCTCTAGTGCCCATAACTTATGAGAAGACTGACAATAATACCTTCCAGACAATTATATTGAGATCTCGCTTAGAAACTCAATATAATTTAATAGAATGTTTTAGGCCTTTTAAAAGTCTGCGCTTCCATTTCAAGTGGTATATGCACGTTTCAGCGTTTATCGCGCCTCATCAGTACCACATGCCCTACGGCCCACCCATATAAATAGTAAAAGCGGCATCAAATATAGGATCAATCTAGACGAAGTACTATGCTGATTTTTGAGCGAGGTCTCGACATAGTCGATTGGAAGGTATTGTTTTATATCATTCCGTAACAGCCGTTAGTCGTCGACAATCAATCACTCTAGACCGCAGCATCAATTGAGCCTTTAACCTCATTCAAGTGATATATCTTCGGCGCCGCTACTATTAGTTGTAGGGATGAGCGGCAAGGCATGTGGTACTGATGAGGCGTGCGAGTGAAGCCGAGACGTACGTATACCACTTGAAATGCCATACCAGACCTCTGAACGGCTTAAGTAATATATCAGATTCATATGTATCCAGTTGAGCAAATATATCATTTGGTTTGTTATGGGCTCCTCCACAGCCCGATGCACGTGTTTCTACCTTGACAGCCTCGACTCTGAGTGGGGAACTGGAGCCACCTCGAGAGAATTGGCTAAAAACAAAGGGTATGCCCGACTGACGAGGCCGTCAGAGCCGAAGCGCGTGTTTTGGGCTGTACAAGAGTCCATAACAGACCACATGGCATGTTAGCTCAAATAATAATTTTGAGATTGAAATTTAACGCGTGGTCTTGAAAGCACTCGCAATAAACCTTATATCTTTTCAGACTATATCTGTTATTTGGTTGATATCCTTAAGAGATCAGCTCAAAGAAGTATATGTCGCTCACTGTCTCTTGTATAATTTCTTCTCGAATCGTTTTCCAAAATCGCTTAACCAGTAGTTCGGCGTAAGACCTGTTCTCCAATCGGGACACTTCATATCGATTCGATCTTCTTGTATCAAATGTTCGCCATTATCCAAGTCATCTAGATAGCTTTCAGTATTCTTCCTTCTTTTTTTCACTGAGCATTTCAAACATAGTCTTTCATCTTGAATTTACCTGAGATGAAAGGTCTGAGATTGATTTCCCTCCTTCTGTTACGTTTTTCTCCTCCTTAGTAGAACAACAGGGGCTTGCGGCCGAGTGGCCAATGATGCTCGGCGCGGCGCGACTCGGGACTAAACTCCCCTTCCAACACTTCTCGGCAATCAATAACGAACTCCCTATGAAATGCTCCAGCCTGGCTATTCTCGAGATTGCAAGAAGACGTGTTAGACCAGTATCGCATGACATTCGTGAAGACGAATACTCAATTAAATGGGGGTTAATCGAATGCTGGAAGTACTGTGACTGGCACAGTAGACAAAAACAACCAAAACTGATATCGGGTCCAATAAAGTGGTAATTCGAAAAGTGACTGAAGCGGCTTCTATAATCATATGTGTGATGTAGAAGATACTTTGTTAAAGGAATCGTGACATACTGGGATAGATTAGAAAAATGATAAGATAGAATGGCATCATATCTTTCAATCATCTGAGAAACCTACTTTTCATAGTAGCACTAACATCAGAAAGAAATCAAAGTACCGATCCAGTTATTGCCACTTGCCAGTAAGTTTTTCGAATAATTATCGCTTTCTAATGGTGAGAGATAGAATTTAACGGATTCGCGGCAGTGCTGGTTCTCCAAAAGTGGCGATGATTTTCTAATGAGTAGAGTAATCAGAGACTTAAGCTTTTGGAAAAATCATGGAAGGACTTTCAATATGCCAGAAAATCATTTTTGAGCCACGCATGTCATATGGTCTGTCAAGAGGGGCTGACTTATAGAGCCCGATACACGTGTTTCGACTTGCGGTATAAGTCAGCCCATCTTAACAGACTACATAACAAGCGTGACTCAAAAATGGTTTTATGGCATATTGAAATTTGAGCTGTTGTCTTAAGAAAACACTCGAAACGAAAGGAAGGGACTTTTCCATTTCATCAATTGCAATCTTCACATAGTTCTCCAAGACACCATTCCTAATCTGAGATTTAGTAATAGAATAAAGTGTAGAGTATTTTCTCTATATTAAGCGAAACGTCAACAACGCACTCATCGGAGCGGCCATAATCATCATCTTTTCTGTTCGAATAGTAACTTGTGAAAAAATGAAAGTAAGAGTAACTAAGTAGAATAAGAGAATCACTTTTTTGACAAAATCCATATAACTACTTGCTTCCTCTTCATTTCGTATACTTCACTAGAAAGTGTAAGTGAACGAGGGAATTGTCTTCGATCGATCGCTATGTATCGAAATCAATGCATAGCGCCATCGAGAGGCCGCTGACAAATGTGTAATTGGCGAACTGCATTTTGTTATAACGCTGTTTTGTTTTTGTGCACTCAATAAATATGATATAGTTATAAGCGACTAATATATATATATATATATATATATATATATATATATATATATATAAAGTGGCATACATATCTATGCACATATGTACGTGTTTATACACGTATAAATGCATATGTGAGTATATGTATATGTACATATATGGCATTCTATCGGGATCTTTGGAAATTTTTCGGATTTCTTTATTGTACGAGTTTTGAAACCTTTAATAACGTTTGGGGGCAGAAACCTTAACAGGTACGTTCATTAAGTTATAAAATAAGAAATTTTTTATTCATGTGTAGTCAATATTGTCAATTTGAGGTAGTTTGTGTCATAACGCCTATTCTCTTTTTTTAAGATGAATTTCAAAGAGAGATATGACATATATGGTGGTGTAACTGTATCGGCGTCTGACCTTGCAGATGACCAAAAACAGGCAGATTTGTTTTCCTCAATTATAGCGGAATCGTTGAATAAGTGGAGAAAAACAAATATTAAAGGTGTATGGATTAGAATTGAAATAAAGGTAAGCCTTTTATCGAACCGTTTCTTTTATATATTTCAACTGATATACTTCATAGCTGGACAGAATTCATCCATAATTTGATTTAGAAATCTGATTGTAATGTGCAGAGAACATTAGTTCAATGGATCAGTAACCGTTTCATTTTTCTGTTTGGCATATGCAAAGTTTTAGGATTCTCAAATCATTCCAGTGTTGGTGGAAAAAGGATTCGAATTCCATCATACACAGCCGAATT
Organism: Parelaphostrongylus tenuis; assembly: GCA_019055375.1. NCBI lineage: Eukaryota > Metazoa > Nematoda > Chromadorea > Rhabditida > Metastrongylidae > Parelaphostrongylus > Parelaphostrongylus tenuis. The sequence goes on from JAHQIW010007157.1 coordinate 229,854, forward strand.
ACTTGGTCATGACAAAGTGGTTACCTGATACTCCATCAACGTTACCACGGTGGGAATCTTTAAAAGTGCCCGTGTTCAGTCGTTAACCTTTACAGAACTGCACACCCACGGCCCCGTAAAGATGAATTGTCTATTGGTTGTGATTACAGGTTTTATCTCGTCATCATGTACATTTTTATCTAGGATAATGTGGATTTCAAGTTGTGGGGTTATCAACTCACATCTGAATACCTTTATAGATCGTTTCTGATTGTACTAAGTCCCATTAAGTAGTTGATAATGAGCGTCGTTCAATAATATTGGCATTCAGAATAGAATGTGTTATGTCATTATAGGTATGCCCATACTGTCATTGGGGTTGGTGGACTCGTGATCGATTCGGAGAATCGTATCTTGTTGATGAAGGAAAAACGTGGGCGAGTTGTCATAAAGTCATAGAGATCAGCATAGTAAACTCACACAGTTTTTCTTGTTGAATTCTAGGCGTTATCTTGGGTGGAAGTTTCCCGGTGGAGCTTCTGAGCCAGGAGAGAGCATTTTTGACACTGCTGTTCGTGAGGTATTCGAGGAAACCGGAATTCGGGCAGCTGGAAAAGCGATATTATGTTTTAGGTATTGTTATTCTCTTCAACTGACATTCCAACACATATGGTATAATGTGTTAGAAACTCATCAGTATCAAAGTCGTAGTACTTCTACCTCTTTTCATAGCAATCACCGTTGATTATCATTTATAGGAGCTGGGGCATTACTAGTTTTTTTTTGAGATCATCATCTTTTGTTCACTGATCTAAAGAGTTTATTATGCATTATTAGCTCACCAGCGTGGTATGCTTTGTATTTTCAATTGATTTTTTTTCAAATTTGCGCAACTTTTAACTCTTTTACGCCGATTTGTTACGTTTCGCAGCATGCTGAGCGACGTCAAATCCCACTGAGGTACTGTAACTGCGGCTTCGCGTCTCTTTGCGAACTTCTATTGCACTTCGCAATGAATTTGAGAGATTTCATTTAGCAAATTAGAGTCCTGAGAAGACAATCAGCACGAGATAATGGAATATCATTGAAATGCATTCTATATAGATATTTTTTTGCAAAAACAACGCCCATATATCGAACAATCTCCTGTTTTAACGAGAAAACACATTCTTTTGAAAACTTACATATTCACAACTGTTAAGTAGTATGTGTTTCTTTTTAGTCTATGTTTTTGTGACTATTCGATAGCTTGAGAAAGGCTGATTTTGAAGCTAAGCTTGGTTTGTGAAGCGACCTTTATACTACGTTTTACTTGCGTTAAAAAATAACGTTTTCATTTGGGACGCACCAAGTGATCAAACATGATAGTAGAGTCATACATGGAATTTAATGTGGTAGGTACAATGGCAATATCCCCTCCTCAAGCTTCGAATCTTGAGCGAAAAGGTAGGAACGTAGTATAAGATGATCTTTTGAACGTTACTGAGCATCGCTATGTTATCCTATTTATTTATTTATTTATTTGTTTATTTATTCACTCATTATCTTGGTCATGTTCATCAGCAACAACTCATCTTCATAAAATCACAAATTAATTTCAAATGAATGAATGAACATAAAACTTTTTATGCGCCTAGGAACAAGTCGTGAGTCATGACACTAAGAGCACTAATTCTTATACCCTACGTATTTCTTTCCGGTTGATGACAATGTTTGTGCCTCCTCCAGTTTCCGTTTCCACGATTCACCTCAACAAGACCATGTAGGTGATTTACAAAATTGATCAAAACATGAAAGACTTGGGCCGCCCTGTCCTTTCGATGTCGGATTAGCTGCATGATATATAAAAAGGATAAGGATAAAGCTCTCGGCGTTGATCAATCCCTGAGGGATGCGCCATGCATTCAACTTCAATTTTTAACTTCGTTTAAGGTGATTGAATGCATATCTGGCCTTTACAATGACTCGCGGTGGCCTACCGCTGAACCGAGTCAGTGCTGCTTATCCTCCCAGACAAGTCTGAGACCTGCCTGGTACCAATTTACCGACACCGGAGGGATGGATGGCTTGGTGAGCCATGAGCGCGAGATCGAACCATTGACCTCGTGTGCGACTCAGAGCACCTCTAATCACTGCGCCACATGCGCTCTGCATGATATATATATATATATATATATATACTATATATATATACATATATATTTCTTTTGTATATATGTACGTCTGCCACAAGATATATGATATTTTGCTATGGAAGTTGTTATTACATTCTATGCAAGATAGCCTAAAAGTAGAGAATTCGTAGCAGATTACTTTAATGCCGATGATCAGAAGTGTTGGACGGAAGTTGCCTAATAAATTTGGCATTGCTCGGCCGTGAGATTCCAGTAGAATTTTATGAACTGTTTATGAAGACGTTTGGTAGTTGATTGTTGAGCAGACCAATATATATATATATGGTCATCAAAAAAGGAAGGATGGAAAGACCAAGTAATGAAGAAATAAAAATTTTCTTGGTCTTGTATCTCAAAATGACCATTATACGATTGCCAATATGGGTCACCATGTGGATGACAAATTATACAAAATAAGACCAATGCTGGAACTTTCCAGTAAGAATTGTATGGATCCATTCAAACCATGGCGAGACGTGTGTATCCATGAGTTGATGGTGCCATTCAGAGGACGGTAAATTCCGCCACTTTGCACCTTGCAAAAAACATGGAATAAAGCGATTTAAACTTTGTGGTGAAGGCGGGTACACCTATAAAACGATGGTGTACATAGATGTCGCGCAAACCCGGCACTGAACGAGCCATTTGCATATTTTTTGGTAAAGAATCTAATGAAGGATCTTCTGAATGAATGAAAGAAGACACCTTTTTGCCGATAAGTGGTACTCCAGCGTCGCCCTAGCTGAGAGTCTGCTGCAAAGCAGTACATGCTTCATTGGAACACTGCAGAAAGAGCAGGGAAGGCTTGCCTAAGGAGGTTATGGAAGAAAAACTGCGCAAGGGAGAGTAGAAAGCCTCAACAGCTCACGGCACTGCCAAAAATCACGGACAAGTTGCGCGGACAAGTTTGAAGTCGTCGAGATATACAAGAGGAGAAGGTTTCAGGTGGACCAGACAGACCAGATAACTGCCATATCACCATTTCTCAGGAGGACTAATAAAGGATGAGAGCATTTTGCTCGTTCTTAGCTTCATAATTTGGTCAGAGAAGATTTTGAATAACTAGGCGCTGTTTCTACTAAAAGTACTTTTATAGAAATCTTTCTAACGATGAGCTATCTTTCCTAGCAATAGACTTTGCATACAATAGAAGTTTACTGCTTGGAAAGATAGTAACAACTTCATTATGAAGTTGAAACAACGCATCATGAGGGCAAAACGTCAATCTTCTTTAATATAGCGTAGTATAAGGATCTTTCACAAACCAGGCTTGGTGTCGAAGCGGCGTTATTCAGGTTATCGAATGACTAATGAAAACATCAAAAATCAGGAAAAATGTTATATGTAATCAGAAACAATGTTTTTTATTTTGGAAAGCGGTATCTTCGTTGAAACATAGAAGATTTCATGAGCATTCTCTTTACTGTTAACTCTTTATAGGAGCCTTAAGGTTCCTTTATCTTGCATCACAATTATTATTCTGCGTCGGTAGTTATTTTGGTATCAAAATTTTACTTTGTAATGCAAAGAACTACCTTGTGAAGTTGTCAAAAATGAACTCGGACTGTAAAACGTATCTTTTTTCGTTGTAGGACGGGCTATAGAAGTTTTTTGACAAAGCAAACATAGTGGGATATAGAAAAGCATGGGCAAAAAATACAGAATTGAAGTTATATAACAGCTGGAAATAAGTTCCTTATCACACTAATTGCTTTTCCCGTTGAGAACTTAAAATGATTTTTTGATACATGGGTATTTCCTTGATATATAAAACTTTTATCAAAGTATCTCCTGTTATGTTTCATCATTTCAACACGATAACGTCCCCTCAGTACCTCAGATTATTAAGGAAACTACCATATTTCCAATTATTAATTAATTAATTTAATTAATTAATAATTACCCAAGTTTGAGGTAAGATGGTGAAAGGCAAACAGGATCGAAAGGCCCGGAATGCCATCAACGAGGTGGTGACTCGTGAATACACGATTCATATGCATAAAAGGATCAAGGGCGTTGGTTCGAAGAAGCGTGCTCCTCGAGCTATCGACGAGATTCGAAGGTTTGCCAAGCAGCAGATGAATACCGAAGATGTTCGCATCGATACCAGGCTGAATAAATTTATTTGGTCTAAGGGAATCAAGAACGTGCCATTCCGAGTGCGTGTTCGTTTGTCACGTCGTCGTAATGAAGATGAGGATTCAGTACACAAACTATACCATATTTCCATCGCAAAGCTGATAGTATAGACTCCGCCCGCCGCGCCTCCCCGCCGCACACGCAGTGTGCGACAAGTGCCCTTGTCGGTTGCCAACGTGTTAAGCCGGTCTAATTCACTGCAGAGGTTTCTTTCAGCAGAAGTGTCAGTAACTAATCGAAAGCTGAGACTTGAGGCTACAGCCTCTCTTCGCCGAATTCTTAGAACACTCTTTCATAACGTTGTAACATCGAGATCAAGAGAGATTATGTTTTACATTCGCCTTTCGCCTTCATTTTTATCACTCATATGATTCGCTGGAAACCGAAAAACATCAATGTGTGGAGAAATTTTCGTAGTGGCTTAGTAAATCATTTTATCTGGAGTTTCTCTCAAAACGGAGGAAAAATTCCCAGTTGAATAACAATATGAATCGTCTCGCCTCGTCCCGCCTCTGCCACGGCCCTCACGTTGTCGAATCGCGAGTAAACAACGTTGCTAAAGATGTAGAACTCGATCTTATTTTCCTTGCTATACCGTATTATCAGGAAATAAGCACATCGCTAGAATCAGAGGACATTACGCTATCAGATGACACTTGACCGTCTGGAGAAAGAGCTCTGTACGGCAAGGTTCAAGTAAAAATCAACAGGCCAGAGGAGATCTAAAGATTAGAAAAGTTTACTGAAAAGCAAACACATCTTTGAGTTTTCTGAAGCTTGTGATATAGTTTCAGTACTAGCACTCTAAAGATAAGTTTTGTCCAGCGAAACAGAAGCGAGATATGAGAAAAAACCCGTGGTTCTATGAAACATGATTTTATTTTGAATGCTGCAGCGTTGTGTAGGGGGTTTTGAAAAACCAGCGATGTTGGATTGTAGCCCGAAGTCTCAGCTTTCCAATGAATGCTAACAATCCTATGAAAATTCTTCTCCAGCGAATGAGATCGGTTTTTTCTTTTGTTCTATCCTAATCAGAAAAAACCCCTAAATACAAATAAATCAACACAGAAGTATTCAATGGCAGTTCGAAATATGATTTTTTTCGTTAGAATGAGGCTTATTTCTTCGAAAATTTGAGGTTTTAGAGGAAGCGTCGGCGTTGCATCCAGCTTGCAGCGATAAAGAATGTTCATAGTTGAATATAAGTGGGTATATAAAGTTATTACCGTTAAGACATTAGCAAGGCCTCTTCTACAACCTTGTAAAATTTCAAATTTTGAATTGTACTAATAACAAGTTTGGTCTGCAAGGGATTGGTTGGACCGAAAGGCATCGTGGCGCCGTAATGCTGAAACACGTGTCGAGCACTGTATAAGTGCCATAATCAGTCTCACAAAAGGCTCAAGATATGTAATCAGACTATAGATCTATTTTTGTGCGAGGTCTATAGAAACAGTTGAATGTGAAGGTTAAAGAAGTTTTTCGAGTTATCCATGAAATGGTATATTGCAATGTGCAGAATTATTTTGCTAAACTCGTCATTGTTTTGACATATTCCAACCAAGGTAGCCTTATTGGAGTTTCTTCTTTGAATTCTGTCCTTTGCTAACAACAAAATCTCTGTTATTAGTGAAAAGGGAATGAGTTCATCAAGAAACTACATCATTTAAAGGTTACGGGCTCAACCTGCAGGCTTGATCGCTCTGATTGTCGCGTGAGCGACCGGCTTGACGCCGTTTCTTATCAATGATTGGCGTGAAAGAGTTGATACAGTCTTCTTTGGATCAACTCCACAACTAGGCAGAAGATGTATTCAGATATCTACGAAAACCATTAACAACTATGTCAGATGTTTGAAGAATTACAAAAGTTTTTGATTCGTCCAATACTGGCTAATGTTTCGCCATTTCGCCTACAAAAATGCTGAGATTGTAGCAGAATCTGAAAACTACTACGACTTGTCTTTCCAAGAAGGCACATGTTCGTGTTACACTATAGAGGTCCTCGTTGTATCGTTCTCCAAATTGGAGCGTGTGTTTTGTAGATCAGCGTGCATGGCTCGAAGACAGGAAGTCAGACTTGGATAGTGTAGTGCAAATGCGCGCTCTTTAGAGGGGTATGATGGTTATTCAAGTTCATTATACAAGCATCAAGTTTCAACTTTACTATATTTCAGCGTTCTTGTGGCTATTCACAGGCGCTTGTGGTTATATTCCACATTGCTAAAGATAATTTAGGCAATCAATAAAAGTTGACTTTCGAATTTTGCCTCCGTCAGAGGTTGGACAAAAGGAAACACTGAGCCAATGATGGCAGAATTATATTCGAGAAGGCAAAAATCCGCGAAATATTAGTCAATAGTGTACTGATTAGATATAACATTATTAACTACCATGTGTGCTACAGGAGAAAACACTTACATATCGACTATTGCTGAGGTCTATCAAAAGTTTATCGTGAGTGTTGAACTTGAGAGTTGGCGGCAATGAGATAGAATTCAATCATCGTTACAGGTGTTCATGATCAGGGACCAGTTTTCAAAATCTATTTGTAGTAATTTCAGTCAAGTTTGTCTTATTTTCTCTAGCTTCATATTTCCAGACAACTTAATGTTTCGCAATATGAAAATGTTGGTGACATTTACTTTATGTGTTTAATGGACGCCATCGGCGGCGAAATAAAAGCATGTCCACGGGAGACAGCTGATTGCAAGTGGTTCACAAGGTGGTAGATATTTATGTGTAATCAGCTTAGTAACCGTTAGCTAAGTGTTCACCCCTAGATTGTTATAACTAAAATTCCATTTCTTTGTTCTGTATCATTGTATAAACAAGACTTTTTAGACCTGAAATCGAGCTCTTGCCCGAAAATGAATTCCATGAATTTCATTGTGAAATACTACGCAGATATGATAAGTGGAAGGCTTCAGGAAGACGCGGCTGTCACATTTCTGCGTTGCAGTTCTCTGGTAGAAATTGTAAAATGTTCTTCATTGACTAGAGGATATGTGGATATTCCACAACAACTTTTATGCTACTGAGTTGATAGTCTCTTGTGATTGGATCACTGATTTACTCACTTTAAATCTCTTATGTGAGCTGAATGTATTTGAATACATTACGGAGTATTTGATATTATGTCTAATGAAGTATTGGACTTTGCCAACCTGTCTGTATCTCGACCATCCCATTTGTGCGAATTGTGTCAGATTTAATTACTATATGTTTTTACTTCTGGTTTCCTGCGTTCTCCATCTGAACAAGTGTTCTATTATAATACATATGGCGAGTTTCATTGCTATTCCGTTTCTAAATAGAAACATGATAGGAGGCAATTTTTTTAGGTAATTCAGACATGTGCAGTAAGGACATTTACATTTTTTTTGAATGCAGTCGATCAGTTCATGCTGATCCGTAACTGTCTTTGAACACTGCGTAATCATTACAAAACAGGAGCTCAACAGGAATCCTCTTAACAAAAAGATATCCTTTGATTAGACTGTGAACTTCCATTACCTGCTGCAGTAATGGACAACTCTGGTGAAATGACATCGCCTTGTGAAAGTGCACGAGTCGAGTACGCTAATTATGTCGGTTCCATTGTAGGCAGTCCAATCTGTTAACACATTAGCGAACCGTTCATCGTTATATACCACTGGTTTTTGGTGTAGGGCGGCATTTACACCACTGGAAGGGTGCCATTTGTCTTCATCAGCGGAAACGTCAAATCAGCGCTGCCAGCTATCAGCAGCAAGTTATACGATGCATGCTGGATCCTTGGAGCGCTGAACAGTTTGGCGACGAAGGATCTACGCTTCAGCAGACTGATCCCCTGCACATTCAGCCTGCTCAGAGAGTGCCCATCCGTCAAGAGATGTTTGCACGCTTTTTGCGCCAGGATATTTGGCCGCAGATTAGCACTGGTATCCCTCGGTTGTCGCTCCCTTTTCCTCGTCGTTTCGCTTTCCATATTGCCTAATTGTTGTTGAATATAACGTTATTTGCGACCTGGTCTAGCCTCGGAGTACAGAACATGGCTTGCTTTTTGGCTTTTTGGCTTGTTCCTCGAATTCATGCGTTCATGACGTGTTAACACATCACTCATGTAAAGTCCACTTATGATCTATTGGACTACGGCACTCCATTGATTGATTCCTTTTTTACGCGATATATCGTTGAATCGTTATTTGTACGAATTAATGGATACTGATGTATTATTATGTAATTATTGTTTATTTTAGATCGTTTTTCTCTTGAGATGAATATAAATAATGCGCGTGTAAGCTCTCTATCACGCACATCGAACACCGACTACAACAACAACTAAACAGAATGTTTGGTACTCGAATCATTACTTACTGCAAGTAAAAGTCTGCTATCTGCTACATTAGCATAGACGCGCTTAACAGCTTTGAGAAGGCTTGGGGTGAAATTAATGTGGAAACTTGTGCGCGAATCGTTTGAAATTTTCCCAGGCGACTCGCAATTATAAAGAGGCCAAAGGAGGCAGTTTGAGGATTTATTATAAATTTTTTGTTTATTATTATTATAATTATTGGTCTAATTTACGTAATTATTCCTTCAATTTAATAAAGTGTTTTGTAACGCAGTAATTTTCAATCCCGACATACTAAAGTTAGTAAGGAAGTTCTGGGGCGCTTTGTTAATGGAAATACTGCAGTCTCTCATGTGTTATTTTCCTGCTGGAAACCTAGATACTATTCGACTTTGAATTCACTTTGTTGGAAGCCTCCTCCTTGTCCAAGCGATACGATCCAAGATCGTGTTTCATGCAGCAAGACAATGCCAGACCGCACGCTGCCAAAAAGACCAAAAAGACAATAAAAGAAAATGCTCAATGAGTTTCTAGTGCGAGGAGGACTGCCTGGGCAACTCTTGCACACGACAGGGAAAGATGGAAGCACTACTGGCGCCCGCTTGTGTCACTCGACGATCAACGGACGACAGGTGATAAAGGGATATATATATATATATATATATATTTATTTATTTATTTATGTATATGTACATATGTATATGTATAAAACTGATCCATGGCATCGACTGTTTTTGAAACCTCGCAACAAACATTCAAAATAATTTAAAAAAAAAGAGTGCTCTAAGCCTAAGCGAGGTTGGTATGCTAGGGCCATACACCGGTGTTTCGGAGGTCTCGCCATCCTCGTCAGTAACTCACGCCCCACATTAAGCCCTGCACTATAGCAAGGAGGGAGGCGTGTGTGCTGATGGCACAGTGTACAATGACACTGGTCCATCAATTCTTCTCACTCGATGGATCTCGGCTGGTAGAACAAAATTGATCCATGGCATCGACTGTTTTCAAAACCTCGCATTAAACATTCAAAATAATTTCAAAAAAATGCTTAAAATCTAGCCGAGGTTGGTACGCCAGGGCCGTACTTAGGCTTCAAGCATTGTCTCGTTTTTGAAATTCAAAAAATGTTTATTGCGAGGCTTTGAAAACAATCAATGCCATGGATCAATTTTGTTCTACCAGCCGAGATCCATCGATTGAGATGTGGTGATGGACCAGTGTCATTGTACACTGCGCCATCACCACATACGGCTCCCTCCTTGCTATAATTCAAGGTTTAATGTGGGTCGTGGGTCACTGACGAGGAGAACGAGGCCTCCGAAACACCGGTGTATGGGCCCTGGTGTACCAACCTCGCTTAGGCTTTGAAGAACCAACTCATCCGTTGGAGAACAGCTTTTCATGGGAGTGTTAGTAATCAATCGACAGCTTAGATTTCCTGCTACAGCTCCAAGTCGCCCGTTTTCAAAAAGATCCATTTATAACGCTGTAAAATTCCCACAAAAATATGTTTCAGACGCGCATATTTATCGGTGGACAGAGCTCTTTCTCTGGATTATTAGTAATCTCTTGATAGTGTAATCGTTGCTGATTTCAACGCTGTGCTTATTTTCTGGAAAGCCTGTTTCACTGAAATTCAACAGGGAAAATAACTCGAATTCACATACGCGAGCAAAGGAATCTTTGGCCAATTCACGTGGCGGTGAGTGAGGCGACCTCAGGAGCTGCTGTAGCCGTACTTCTTCACACATTCATACGCTCAAAATTCGGTGACTATCGTGTAAACGCATGTGTCGTATAACAAGTTCATATATGGATATTTATGTATATATATATATATATATATATATATATATATTATATGTATATATCTGTACATATATATGTATATACATACACATATGTATATATGCACATATATGTATTTATATATTTAGGTGTATATATATATAGAGAGAGACTTTTCTACCGAATACTCTCTATTTAGCCTCACTATATAGTTTTCTGAGTTCAGTAAGTTAGTAAACAACTGCATGTTTATCGAAATACGTCGATCTACATGCGGACGAAATAATCAGGCATGTACCTAGGGATGTGTCACAAACAAACGAGGGCGACCGTTACCAAGCGATCCACCCACATCGAGACGAACACAACAACATTCGATCTCCTTGCATCCACAAAGTTATGTCGTTTTTCCCTGTTTCCATTTATTTCATATTCTCATTCATTCATTATTTCTTATCTTAGACCTTCGCCAATACAAAAGCTTTCCCATGTTGTAACCTTTTAGTGTTTTCTAGTAATCTTTGATAATCTTCAGTCACTTCCTTATACTTCTCAAGCCTATAACTTATCCTTTGTGTCCATCTTAAGAAGCAGCTTCCAAGTGTGAGTTTAACGCTGAATTCATATATCTTATTATATTTCTTATCTTCATATTACTGTAGGCAGCCTACTCCTATTTCTCTAAACTCTTCAATTACATACTTACCGTAAACCTTAAGCTATGAATTCACTACAGCGTTATTTTCAGTTCTACCATTCGTACAAGCTGGTGGATTGGCGTGACCTTATAAATCGTAAACACTAATCATGAGTTTTTGTATTATTTTTTCCTGTACATACATTGCTTCTTCAGTGTTGTTATTTATGTTATGTTTATTGATGTGAAGGTTCAATTATCCAAGGTTGAGTTGTACTACTCGCTCAGCATACACATATATGTATATGCATACACATATATATGTGCACATGTATGTATATATAAAGGATAAAGCTCTTGACGTTAATCAATCTCCGAGTCTTCAATTTTCAACTTTGTTCGAGGTGACTGAATGCACATTTGGCCTTCACACTGAATCGAGTCAGTCCCCCTTATCCTCCCATACAAGTCTGAGACCATTCTGATACGAATTTACCGACTCCGGAGAGACGGATGGCTTGGTGAGCCATGAGCGCGAGATCGAACCATCGACCTCATGTGCGACCTCATATATATATATATATATATATTATATATATATATATATATCCTTTGCGGACGGCGCCATTTTTGGCTGGCGGCCGGCTGAGACGGCTGCGAAAAGGCCGCCATTATGCGCTCCAAGTTGTGGTAGTTCTCTTACGAAAAATATACTCAACATGTGGGATTTCTGTGTCTATAGATGGTCAGTTATGATGAGACAGACTTCGGTAAGGTTATTTTTATAAGAAATAACGTAATTGCTCCATTCATATTCCACATCCACACTTTCATAGAAAAAAAACCATATATTCATGAAAAGGCTATATCTAGAAGCTTTATCGAACATTTCTACGATATTTTATTTATACTTACCTAAATTTAATCAAATTAATGCTCTATTTCTTTCATCTTTCCGTATATTTTATTGCATGAAGTGCATGAAATTAATTGTAGTGGCTGGAAATTGGAGGAACATGAGCAGTTCGTCAATTTTAGTGCTGCTTGTTGCATGCGATTTCACTTCACCGATAATTCCTGATATTTCCTTGATTAATAGTGCAGTTCAGGTTCCCATTTCTCAGATCAATGCATAATGTCGTTCGATTTAGTCATAGCTATGGTTTACAAAGAAGAGATGGAGGCATAGCGGTTCTTTCCCATTCTCTCCACCCTGTTTGAGCACTTTGGTAGATACCTATAAAACGTTTTAGTGGCCACTCGATAGCTAAAATCAAGTGAATATAAACGACGTGTTTTATTCCTTGTCAATCTCAACAACCACTCTGTCTCACTTTCATCGACCTGAAGAAAGCCTTTGACTCAGCGTAAACGGAAGCGGTGATAGAGGCTCTGGATAACCAGGGCATCCCTACTAGGTACATAATGATCCTTCGTGAGCTTTACAAAGATTTCGCAACCAAAATATCTCCATTCTATAACAATATCACAACCGACGTAATAGGGGTTCGATAAGGCAATACAATTTCGCCAAAATTATTCACTACAGCCCTCCCAGACGTCATGTGAACATTATAATGGGACGATATGGGAGTGAAAATTTACGCTGGACAATTGAACCATCTTTGTGTCGCTAATGATATCGCCCTCATAACACCAACATCAGCCAAGCGGAATGAATGATGACCGATTTCGACAACGCCTGTGAAAAGATGGTCTTCAACAGATTTAACGAAAACGATGTTCATGAGGAACAGATGGGTTTTGAATGCCCCATTCACGCTCAGCGTAACGAAAATCTCCGAATGTTCCAGTTACCTTAACTTGACTGTTTTCTTCTGTTTTCTTCGCTGTAACAGTCGGAAAACTATTTTATTTCACATTCAAGCATTTCTCGCTGGATAAAGCTTTTTCCATAAGCAATTGATAATCGCATCAGATAGGGAACATTTTAGCAATTTCAACTGTGTACTTGATTTTGATAAAGGACTTCTCAGAGTGTTGTAACGCGGTAAAAGGGGATTAGATTTCGCAAACTGGGATAATTTTCAGTATCCGCATCCTGTTTGCGCACCTCTTAGGAAAAACGCATTTCCTGATTTTTGTCAGAGTTATCAGTAACCATTCGATAGTTTGAGTCAAAATTTTGATGGTATACTTCGTTCTTGAAATGGCTCCCTTAATGCGCTCTAACAGTAAAAACAAAATATGGTTTCCATACTCGAGCATTTCCTACTGAAGTCAGCTTTTCTGTTGGAGTTCTAATAATTCTTTGATAGCTCAAATCCCGACGATTTCATAACTTTGTTTTTTAAAATAACTCTTTATTGTACTATAGCAGCCAAAAGAAGATTATGTTTCGCACTTAGTTGATTTGTTGCTAATGGCACGATGACTTGAGGCCAATTTCGCGAAATCTCACGCTTTAGAGTACGATACTCAATCTTCCTTAGACTACAACAGCTCACCAATGAATCCTCTCTAAAAAAAAACAACGTCCTTGAAATTGCTCACATTTGCACTATCGAATGGTCATTAACTGTTCATAAAAAAAACTTTATCCGGCGAGAAATCCTGAAATGTGCAACAAAACTTTATATCGAGTCTTACAGCTCAAAAAAAAGCGATTTGAGAAACAATATACACCATTGAAGTTCACTTGATTTCAGCTATCGAATGAATACTATTACTCTATTGGTATAGGTCTTTTTTAGAAAAAAACCAAAGGTTCACGAGCGCAATCCTTGAATTACGGTTGCATGCGACAAAGTTTTTTTTTTCAAAAGTGGGAATTTTCAAAACGGTTGAGCATTATTCTCCTTATAACTACGTTCATAAAGGTTTTTCAAAGATGATTTAAGTTATTTTCAGCATAGGAGTCCATAAAGTTCGAAATCTAACCATATAATCCCAAGAAATCCGCTTTCCATTAGAAGAATTGAATTGCAAATGCAAAACGTAATTTTTTTCATTAGAACGAACTGTGGGCTTATTTTCTAGCAGCGAGCTTAGTACTAGAGCTAGAAATTCTCAAGCTATCTATTGACTACAAAATATCGAAAAGATGTGAGAAAATGCCCAACAACATCAGGGAATATAATCCTTTTCGCAAGTATATGGCTTTTTCTTTTGAAAAACGGCAAGATTTTGGGTTGCATTAGCGTTAATCTTGCCAAGATCATTCATGAAAGAGTCTTATCAGTGATATTACATCGTTTTTCAATTACAGTGTTCCTCTGAGGGCTTTATTAATCCGAATATCTTTGGAGCACGCACCACTCCTCTTAGCCCGTCCAAAAGGCGGGGCCAGCTGAGGGTCACATTGACCCTCATCGTACGCAAAGGAATATATACATATATACATATATATATGTATATATATGCATATATATATATAATGTCGAAGAATCGACTAACTAGTCTTTTAATTAAATATCCTTCATTGTTCCAAGATTAGCTTTATGCGTGATTCTGTTGCATATCATTAAATGTTCAATCCTCTATTTGTAGGTAATCAGCTTCAAAAGCAGACCCTTTGACTCAAAATGTAATTTAGTTTCAGAGGGCCTTTCTCACAAAATACTCTGTTGCGTTCCCAAAACCTTTTCCTTGATCCTTTATCATCGCTTTCACATGAACTCCAACTCCAAGGAGTTCCCTTAACCTTTTCCTCGATTCGATAGCATCGCCTTCCCAATCCCCATCACATCAAAGCGTGCACTTGTAACTTTTCATGCTCTGACTTCTTCCCCATCGATTGTACGTCTCTAATCTTTTCGCTTTATGAGATAAAGCCTTCATCGTCGTTCCCTATATAGGCACGACTTCGTTTCACACCGGAGGTAGTCCGGTAGTGTGATAGTCCCAATGCTCTAATGTTCCACTTAGTCACCTCTCCCAGTAGGTCACTCTTCGAATCACAAAGTAATTAGAAATTCCTCATATATCCCACACTCACATATCTTATCGCACCGCCAGCCTTTTTAGAGTTGCTTCCTTGCTTTCGAATACATCTTTAGTCAAAGCTTCATGTAAGCTATCCAGAATGTCGCTTTTGACAAACTCTCCATACACCAATCAGAGATCTGCTCTCCACGCTCATGGTCTCCAAGTCGATTCACGCTCATGCTCTGAAAGACGACTCACGCTCATGATCACGATGATACTCCATTGCTCATTACGTTCTCCTCATACCTTCATCATTACCGTGTCTTACAAATTGCATATGTCTTGTCTATTTGCTTATGTCGTACTTGCACATTGCAGAAGCTTGACATATCGCTTACTACAGTAATTTGTCCACTGAACAGCACTTGATCTTTATGACAGTATTTATATCAATATTATTTTTCGTTTTATAATGTTGTTATGAATACATGGGTTTGATTACCCATTTGACATTTTTGTCGTGAAGAAAACATGATGAAGACCCCTAGGGTCAAAACAGTGGTCAACCAGTTCGAACGAGCGAACAAATTTCAACTGCGTATCAATTCGTGAAGGAGTCGAACTCCATTTCTTCTCCAAGAATCCCAACGTCGTCGGTTTACCTGGATTCAATAGCCTACACACTCATTGTGATATCACAGACTATCAGTTCAACTAACTTGTCAACTCTGATTGACAGTCTTCCAAACAATAAAAAGGGTAAATGCCTACATTGCAGAGATTCCAAACTCAAACAGAGTTAACCACGATCTATGTCAAAGACTCGTTGATTCGAATTATATAACATCTGTCTAGCATTCTATGATGCCGTCACTAAAATTTGTACATATGTACATGCATTTATATACATATACATATACATATGTACACGTATGCACACGCACAAATGCGTATATACTTATATACCTGTATATCTTTACATATGTATATATATATATATGTTTATACATATATATGTATGTATACATATATACATATATATGTATATAAAGGTACATGTATATTAATATACCTATAAACTGCCGCCCCCTTGAACGTCTAGTGATAAAATACCATAGATTCGCTCTATACTCAAATCTGTCGCGCGGCTTGCTACGAAACAAAGCGCATGGTCCTCAAAAGTTAATCACAAGAGTGCTCAGATACAAGCTAAGCTTGGAGCCTGAGGCAATTCTGAATTCCGCTTCATGCTCCAAATTCCACTTGATCTCAGGACTCTTGTTATACTTCATGTTATACCCAGACATCAAAATTACTTCAACAGGAAGCAAAGGAGATAAACGTACTATACAGATGATTTTCCTTTACACTCCTATATTAGGTATTGAATCTTATAGGGACTTTTGGAACATGTCCATCTTACTCAGATGTGTGTCAAGAAGTCCCTTGAAGTTGTGAAAAAGGGATTTTCCAAAGTATATGTTGAAATTCCCATTAAAGAATAAATTACATCATACTCGATCATACGTTAAATAAAATTGGTAGTGCTACGTTCCTCGCAAATGTTTTGTTGTGTTTAAGAGATAAGACTTTTAGAAAGAATTAAGAAAATTGCAGGTTGCGCAAACACTGTATATTGATGTAACAAAACGATGCTCTGTAACTTGACTCCAGAAGTTGAGAAGTATGCTTTCTCAATGAATTTTACTGATCGATTTTTTCAAATATTTCATTGACTATTTCGATAACCCAAAGTCCGACTTTCAAGAATCCATGGAAACGCACTTCCGAACTTTTAACAATAACAACATCCAAGATACAACAAGCAAAACATCTCAATTTGTAACTATTCGGTCCCGAATTTTTTTTCACTGAAGGTCAACCATTAGCGACTACTAGCAATGTATCAAAGAACATCATGGTGGATACAGTCACGTTCGTTCAAATGATGTGTTCAAGGCACGAATTTTAACGAACAAGTGAACAACCACCTTCTGTAAGTGCCACAAATTAAAAAATTTCGTCCCAGTATGAAAAATTTTATTCTTAGGAAAATTAGATGAATTTCACGGGGCTTTCTTCAAAATAATAAATGACCTACAAGCTAGAAAGTATTGGCTTAAAACAAAAAGTGACCATTTTTTTCACATTTTTCTACACAGCAATAAGATGAATACACACTATCGCGGAATCCGTAGCAATCTCTTGTTCTAATCAGGGAAGTGCTATGACTTGTCCATTGATTCTTCGCGTGGCTCCACCTCAGTATTACTTTGCATTTCGCAGTCTTCCAGATCAAGATCGTTCAACATTTCAGCTAATGTAGGAGCATCGGGAATCTCCTCATCATCGCTACAACTTGCATGCATCAGGCGTTCTTCGTCCTAATGAAAAACGAGACATTAAAGATCCAGTATAACACATAAAAACATGACAGTTAAAAAAGTGCTCACTTTGTAAATATTGATTTTCTCGCGCATCAATGGATCTTCTTCAATATCATCCATAAATCTGGAACAATTTTACTTTCTAAAGTCAAATCTTATCAGTACGAAGATGTTATGTATAACTGTGAACTAATAGCAGAAAACTTGATTGCGCATTTTAGATCAGACGATCACATCTTCGTAATTTACTAGGTACGGCAGGTATGGCAAATGACAAAAAATCAAAATTTATCTATTGCCTTATCGACTATTGAAGATAGTTTGTCAGAAACCGATACCTTTGAAACTCTTCAGCAACGCTCTCCGTCTCATTTCCGACAATATTTCCATCCACAACAAGACGTTTAAGTTTCCACCGGCGACGGGCGACACGTCGACTTCTATCGTAAACCTATGATTTAGGATATGAGGATCAGACTTTTAAGGACCATGCAAAAGTAGAAAGTACCTTTTTCACAATAACCACATCGGGAATATCCTCCGTCTTCATCTCGTCAAAATACTGTTATTTACGTTGCAATTACGAACATCAAACGCTAAAGAATCATTCATTAAAGTCGTCAACAACGGAGATAAGTGTGAACCTTACCTAAAACTAGGTCTCCGGGGTTTAACAGATGTCCCAAATGTGTCCGTGCTGAAAGAGTTTGAGCATCTGACGAGCCGACCTTAATGACTGATTAGTGCGCAGTACAGAAGAATAATCTCGTTAGTTCTCCAGAGCCGCGCCCATAACAATGGGTTACAAGATATGATTCTCCAAACTGCTTTTGTGCTCCTATCGCCTCAAAACGATTCTCACAAACAGTTATTCTAGTATATCTAAACTTTTACCCCACTAACTTACGTTTTGTCGGGTCAGGTGAAATTTGTCGTTCTTGTCATCTCGATTCTCACGTGTCACACTATTACAACATGTGCACAAACGGTAAACCTTGCAATGATAACAAGGCAATTTTGAAAAAAAAATCCGTCCTCTCAACTTTTTCTACATCGGAGGGTCCAAAAGCTGCTTATAACGGGGAAAATTCAGAGGATATTACACTAAGAATCACCCCTGAGCCTTCCTTGTACACCATCGGAATGTGAATTTCATGCGCAAAACGGAAATAGCATACCTGATGACTTCTGACAAGCCAGACATCCGCAAGTACATGCTTTTTGCTAATATACCCATGACCAGCCTTAAAGAGTATGTCGAACATTCAATGAAGATCAAAGGCTAAAATGCCAAGTTATTTCGAAAACGTCATTAAACCCACTTTTCTATCCAATGTATCTACAATTTCCACGTCTAGAACATAGAATTCAGAAAGTCCTTTATAAGTACAAAGTGAATCGAAGGGATCTCTCCAGAACGACACACTGAAAGAAGAAAAATCTGTTAGTATAACAGGGTTGAAAAAATTCCTTCACACCCGCGAAAATTCAGAATTTATGTTTATTTCACACATTATCGATTAATGTAAACTCATGGGTATATCATGAATAATTCCATGAGATACTCCCACTGCAGCGACGTGCTGAAGGAAAATTACCCGACAATGATTCGTCGAAAGAGCACGCTGATTTAACAAGACAATGCCAAACCTCACACCGCAAAAAAGACTAGGGAAAAATTCGATAAATTGGAGGGAGTTGAGGTCTTGTCGCACTCAGTCTACAGTCCAGATGTCGCGTCGTTCGACGATGGTCTTTTCCGCAGCAATAGAACATTTCCTGCGTGGATGCCAATTCGTGACATATGATCACTTCGAAGCGACATGTCAAGAGTTTCTCGATTCCAAACCTAAGTAATGGTATACCTTTCCTTCAAGTGCTTTATTAAGACCACGCTCAGATTTCAATAAATCCTTTCATTATTATTTGAGCCAACATGTCATGCGGTCTGGTAAGGGCTCTTGTACAGCCCGAGACATGTGTTTCGTCCTTACAGACCCATCAGCCGGGCAGAACCCGTCGTCTGTCGATCTTTTTATGGTCAGTTCTCTCGGAGCGTTACACTCCTTATAGAGAGTTATCGACGACGACCAGCCAGCTAGCAATCGAGTGCGAAAACACTCTGTGTTAGGTGAAAATTTCGCTTGACATAGAGTGTGAAGCGTACGTCGTCGATAACTGGCTAAAAGTAGTGTAACGTCCCGAGAGAACTGACTATAAAAAGATCGACAGGCGACGGGTTCTGCCCGGCTGGTGAGTCTGTGAGGACGAAACACGTGTCTCGGGCTGTACAAGAGCCCTTACCAGACCACATGACATGTTGGCTCAAATAATAATGAAGGATAAGTAATGGTTTTTCGAGCCCATCCGTAGGTTTGCAAATCGTTGACAGAAAACCGTGAATAATGATAGTCTTTATTTTGAAGACTTAAAATTGTTATTCCATTGAATTTGTACGTAAATTTCCAATTTTCAGCGAGTGTTCAGGAACATTTTCTTCAGCCTAATAACTCAAAATCGACTGACGCTTGTATGTCAGCTATTTGAAGGGTACTGGGATCAATAAGAGTGATGACGTTCGACACTCGTAGACAAATCGCGATTTGACTCATGTTACCAAGACGCTGGGCTACCCTTTTTGGCATACACACTATGTTGTCTCTGAAAAAAATGAATACTAGAACGGGGACGATTTTCTTGTTCGATAAATCGAAAAACCAGCCTGCAGATGTGAACAACTTCCACGCAGAAGGTGTGCTTGTAGTCATAGGTGTTGTTCTTTGTGTCATGAGAAACTAGCTCCTAAATCAATTTCAGAGAAAGGAACCATTTACTGTTGAGACCTTGAAAATAAATGGAACCTCTTATACCTGAGCGTAATGGTATCTGCAAGGTAACACAGTAAGCAAGAAATCGACAAATTTTCTGGCATCTTGCAATTTAGCAAAGAAGAAATCAAGTCCGGTTGGCACTGGCTTTACACCTGTGCACTGACTGTGCGCCTGAAGAAGGTAAATGTTTGTGAGAAGGATTCGTTTGTCGAAAACGTCCAAAATCTGGAAATGAAACCCACCCCGTGTTTAAGGAGAAGCTGTTCTAGATAGAACAGAGTCTTCTTAAATTCGGCTTTTTGTCTGACTTGAACACAAGCGCGCCAAAAATCCTTAGCCTCTGCTCGACGACAATCATCACACAACTAAAACTGATTTTTAATGCTGAGATCGTAATACTCAAAACAACCTCGTGAATATTTATCCGAAAGATCAGCGATTATCATAGCAAACTTCAAAAGACGATGGATAAAGCTCTCGGCGATGATCAACCCCTAAGGGATGCGTTGTGCATTCATCCTCATTTTTCAGCTTCGTTTGAGGTGACTGAATGCATAGCTGGCTTATACATCAACTCTCGGTGGCATACTGCTGTATCGAGTCAGCCCTCCTTATCGTCTTAGAAAAGTGTGAGATAAGTCTAGTACCAGTCTACCGACCCCGCAGAGATGGATAGCTTAGTGATCCATGAGCGCGAGAACGCACCATCGACATTGTGTGCGACGCAGAACACCTCTGACCACTGCGCCACATGCATACCTCACAGCACACATAAAGGATAAAGGATGAAGCTCTCGGCGTTGATCAATCCCTGAGGGATGCGCCATGCATTCGACTTCAATTTTTAACTTCGTTTGAGGTGATTGAACGCACATCTGGCCTTTACAATGGCTCGCGGTGGCCTCCCGCTGAACCGAGTCAGTGCTGCTAATCCTCCCAAACAAGTCCGAGACCTGCCTGGTACCAATTTACCGACCCCGGAGGGATGGATGGCTTGGTGAGCCAGGAGCGCGAGAACCAACCATCGACATTGTGTGCGACGCAGAGCACCTCGGACCACTGCGTCGCATGCACACCTCACAGCACACATAGACGGGACCAAGTGACATTTTGTTTGTACACTGACTATACTGCTAGCGACAACTGCTCAAACGGTAACCACAAACCTGGTTGTGGACAGTAAATTCCACGATGAACGTCTGTTGTAAAATCGTACTGGTGAAAACCTCTTTTTGTATGGTTAGTTTAACTTTTATCCGTTTAGAATGCGGTTCTGTCCATACAAAACATGCGTCGGTCAGTCGTACCTGGAAATAAGCCACTATAAATGCTCGCACATTGGAAACGCATTCGGATGAGTAAGCTACAGACCTTGAGCAGTTGCGGTTTCATCTTCTTCAAGCAAATCGACAACAATTCCTTTGATTCAGGTTCTGCACGAGCCCATCCGCTTGGCGAAACAAAGTATCGATCACAAAATTTGCACAAATATAGAGTTGCTAAAGAAACGCCATATGGAAAACGAGATGGTTGAAAGTGGGAGACGTTCGAAAAACCCACATGTTCTGCTGATGTTCTCGGTTATATCGACATTTGAGCGTATACAACCACTACACATATTGGCTGTATTGGGTTGAATTGGCAAACCACACTGACAGCACGCTACAACACCCACCGTCGTTTCCAAATGAAACTGCTCCATTTCAGCCAGCAGATCCTAGAGCAAGTCAATCAAAACAAGGCAGGAGAACTACTCACTACAATGATCGAGCAACGAATTGTAATCACGTTAATTCTTTGAGGACTACCGTTGATAGTCAGGCGGCGTCGCGCCGTCGTTTGCGCGGCAATCGCAGAGGAACAGCATCCGCATGTCTGGGTATGCATGTGTGGCTATATCGCGCGCGCCTACTTTCCCACGAGACGCGACGTCGCCATTACAGTAGCTGGACGAGATTTGACGTCGTGGCCGCTTGGTACGAACGTACCATATGTTCTTCACAGTGTTAAAGTCAAGAAAAAGGTTACATCTCAATATACCGTCAGACTACAACTAATGATCATGGACGGGTAAAAACTTTTCAGAGTGCACGTTTTGATTTCCCACTAGGGGTCAGTGACCGAGTGGCCAGCACTGCTCGGCGCGGCTCGACGCAAGGTTGATCTCCACCTCATCCCAACTCTCTTCTCAATCAGTAACAAACGCCCTATGGGTCGCCTCAGCCTGGCTATCCTCGAGATTGCAAGGAGACGTGCTCGACCAGTATGCTACGACGTTCACGAAGATGATGAATCCTCAAGCAGACGAGGAGACAGATCGAAAACTAGAAGTACTGCGACCCACACGGTTAAAATCAACCGTGATACGAGCCAAAAAGGCATAAATGAAGAAAAGTAATTTCCCATTTCATGAAATGATTTACCATAGCATATTATTTGTTTCGAGTGCTTTACTGAGACCACGCTCAAATTTAATATATCTGATAACTACGTGGGTTTCTCCCAAGAGGATTGACTAAGACGAAGGGTACTGCTCAACTGACAAGGCTATCAAGGCCGAAATACGTGTATTGGGTTCTATAAGTGACCATGAAAGACCATATGACATGCATAGGTCAAAAGAATAATCATCTAGATTTCCCATAATTCAGCATATTTCCGTTTATCTGCTGCTCAGAGCAACAGAAGAAAAAGGACAGCTCGTCCACATACCCAGCAACTACGAAATCTAGATCACAATCCATAATCGAAACAAATCAAATCACAACAAAGAGTACTGGGCAGATCCACAACATAGTGCCAGCTCTACAAGCCTAAAGAAGAAGATATGATGCTCAATGAAACCCTAAGGCAAGGAAGACCCGCTGGGCGAATCTTCAACGCGCTTGAGAAAATGGAAGTTTTACTGGTGCCCGCTCGAGTCCCTCGAAGATCAACAGGATGGCAGTAACACGGGTGGTAGTGGAAATCCACCTGATCGAATGTCTTTGAACCTCGCTTTGAACATTCAGTATAGCCTGTGAGAATGTTTAGAGCCCTTTCGAGGTTGGTACGTCAGAGCCATACGGGCGTTCCAGCGGTTTCACCCGCTTCGTCAGTGACCCACGCCCCACACTGTGAACCCTACTTTAGGGCAGGGATGGGAGGACGTCGTTTATGGTAGTAGTACGAGGTAGTGTGCTATCACGATCTATAGAGTCGATGGATTACGGCTGGTAGTGAATATAAAGAAATCCACCCAATTCATAGACTCGTTCTAACCTCGCTTCAAACAATCAATATTATCTGATAAGGAGTAACATGTCTTGAGCCATGGTCTAAGTACTATACAGGCGCCTGTTTTGTCTCACCGGGACTCATCAAGCTCGACTGCCGGTCACTACAATGTCAGGTAAGTCCATGATCTGACTTGCGGTGATCAATTGCTCGGTGTCGATTCCTTCATAGAGGGGTATAGCCTCAAGGAGTCGGCTGAGCCGAGGACGGTGCTACAGATGATTCCGGGTGGGACGAAACAGGCGCGTTTACAGCACTTAGACAATGGCTCAAAACATGTTATATCCTTGTAAGATAATATTGATTGTTTAAAGCGAGGTTTAGAACGAGTCGATGAGTTGGATGGATTTCTACGTATTCACTACCAGCCGTAATCCATCTACTCAATGAATCGTGATAGCACACTACCTCGTACTATTACCATCAACAACGTCCTCCCATTCCAGCCATAAAGTAGGGTTCACAGTGTGGGCCGTGGGTCACTGATGAAGCGGGTGACACCGCCGAAACATACGTATGGCTCTGGCGTATCAACGTCGGAAAGACTCTAGACATCCTTACATACAGGTGGAAGTGGGGATCATAAAGTTACGCCTCAATACAAATTACTCGATTCACTGACATGATTGGCAAAAAGTTTCGAAATAGAGGGATCATTTTCCGCAAATTACTGGTATATAAAAGGTAATGAGGATCGACAAGCAACACTTTATAGCTACCAAACGGCGGCTTTTTAGGCTCTTAGTGACTTGTTCCAGAATTTCTAAGAGGATATTTGATCGTTGGAGGTGTGGAAAGACAAGATAGTTATAACGGGCCAGGATGCATCAGTGAGCCAAGGCCGGCTCGATCCCCACGCTTTGAGAGGCGCAGAGTAAAACTGGAAAAGGACAAACAAAGCTCTCGGCGTTGATCCATATCTGAGGGATGAGCCATGCAGTCGCTTCCAACTCTTTGACCTCGTGATGAGGTGACAGAAAGCACAGCCCGCTTCGCAAGGACTCGCCGTGGCCTCCCGCTGAACCGTGTCAGTGCGGCTTATCCTTCCAGATAAGTCTGAAACCAGTCCAGTGACAATTTACCACCCTCAAAGAATGGAAGGCATGACGAACTACGAGCGCGATCGAGCCATCGACCTTGTACGCGAAGCTCAGAACCTCTAGCCACTGCGCCACATGCCATCTAATCACAGATAAATTGTGATAACGGCTCGTGTAAAAGAGGATAGATAACAAAACAACGGGTACGAACGCAAGCGGAATCCGCCGAAGAGTGCATCGTTTCGCATGATGCGTGGATTAAAATTGCGCGTCAATCAACATGTGGTGTCCGTAGAAATTTGCGTACGCCACCGTTTCCGCATAACACACGCAGCCTAAAAATTCGCTTCTGGTCGGCGGTGTTTTTGTCTCGTAAACTTCCCCTTTTCTTGCCGATTCTCATCTTTCCCCATTCGCTTCTGTGTTGTCTTAAGAGACGGTCGGTTTCTTTCAGGATGGGTATCTCGCGTGATTCGTGGCATAAACGCTACAAGACAGGTGCTACTCGTCCAGTTCCGCATAAGAAAAGAAAGTATGAACTCGGTCGACAACCGGCAAACACCAAGGTTCGTTCTGTTCACCTCAGTCGATCGACCGATCGATCGATAAACGATCGATAGACGAACGGACCACACATTCGTCTTCCTAGATGATCACCTCCCCCTCTGTTCAGATCGGAACCAAGAGAGTTCGCGTCATTCGTGTCCGAGGTGGAAACACGAAACTTCGAGCGCTACGTCTCGATGCCGGCAACTATTCGTGGGCTTCCGAACGTGGGTATCATTTTATCTTGCTTTTAGGTCCGCCCGACATTTCTTTGATTAGTAAGATTTGGGTTCGAATCCCGGCTGAAGCAAACGCTTTTGCACATCAGTCTACATCATTGGGTTTATTGAAACATAATAACACCGCAATAGATGGTCGAATAAAATGTTTTCCGTTTCTTTTATTAGTCTTTTTCCAAAGTGTGCCATACAAGATCGGTGACCTCTCTCATACAAGTCCAAATAAGGCTCTGACGAAGGCGTTGCCGACGAAATGTTAACCATCATAATTTCGAGGAAAAAAAAGTACCAACCTTGTAGAAGTTTTATATGAAAAGAAAAACAGTTCACAAGAAATTATACATTTATTTAGTCATGCCGAGGTATAGAGATAGTCGGACTTCTGTGCTTTTATTAGGTCGTTCCATAAGTTATGCCACTAGAGCATTAAATGCCAAATTTATTCGCCTGAAACAATTAAGACTGCATGATTTTGGTGTCGTTCGATTAAGCATTTCTTTGTGAACATTTTGGTATACAACTCGACCATACTTGCATAAAGATGGAGCTATCACGAGAATAATTTCGCCTGCTACTCATGCACGAATGGCTAGAGGGGAAAGTGGTAGTGAGAGGGCGTGCAAGATTAATGAAGCTTCCTTTGGACGGCGAAAGAGGCTAATCCTCCAGAATGTTCTCTCCAGCTCTGAACTTCGCGAACGCTTCCTAACCGTCGTTTCTACAACCGTGTCGTCGTTCCAAGCTCCATTGATTTTGCGCTTCGCTTCACTAGCAGTTTCCCCTACGCACCATTCGTGCACGAGTAGTGAGCGAATTTTATTCTCACGACAACTCAGTCTTATTGAAAGTATAGGCAAGTTGTATACCAAGATGTTTGCAAGAAACTACGCAGTTAAACGATACTAAAATCATGCAGTCTTAAGTACTTCTGTTAATAAATTTCGTGTTTATTGCTCTTCAGTCCTCTTTACTTAGACTCTTCATTAGTGAAAAGGACTAGGAACGTCCAATTCCGTGCCCACCTTTTTAACTCGACGATTATCCCTGCCCTAATGTATGCAGCAGAAACCTGGTCGCTACGTAAGCAGGATGAAAGATCACTTGGAGTTATTGAACGCGCAGTCGAAAGGTCGATGCTATGATATCCCGTATCTCGCAAATGAAAGAAGGGATGGGAAGTTCCGACTTACGTCCACGATCGAAAATCAGAGACGCCGTTCTACACGCTAGGATATCGAAAATTAGATGGGCCGGACACGTGATGCGCTTCAACAACAATCGATGGACGAGAGCCGTTACCGATCGGATTCCTCGGGACATCAAGCGTTCTACAGGAAGACCACCGACCCATTGGTCCGATTTCTTCACGAAAGCTATAGTAGAATATGATATGATGTTCAGCGAATCTCTAGAGCAAGGACCCACTGGGCTACTCTTGCACGCGATAGGGAAAATAAAAGTGTTGCTGGTACCCGCTCGAGTCTCTCGACGATCAACGGGATGACAGGTGATACGGGTGGTTTATTGCTCTGGTGCCAAAACTTATAGAAAGACCTAGTAGTTCTTATTGTTGTCAAACATTCCGTTACCTTGTATGTCTCATATTACTTGATTGTATAACACAGCGGCACGAATTAGACTCAATTTAGAGACAACTCGTAAAACTCGTATTATT
Organism: Parelaphostrongylus tenuis; assembly: GCA_019055375.1. Lineage (NCBI taxonomy): Eukaryota > Metazoa > Nematoda > Chromadorea > Rhabditida > Metastrongylidae > Parelaphostrongylus > Parelaphostrongylus tenuis. The sequence goes on from JAHQIW010007157.1 coordinate 256,788, forward strand.
GACACTGTTTACAATTCAACAAATAACGAATTGGTTCGGACGAAAACACTTGTGAAAGGCACCGTTATCACTGTTGACGCTGCTCCATTCCGCCAGTGGTATGAAGCGCACTATGCACTTCCACTCGCTAGGAAAAAGAATCAGAAGCTCTCTGAGGAGGATAACGCCATCATAAATAAGAAGAGGTTGGCATTAGTGGATCATTTTTTACAGCGCTAAGTAACCAACTTTAAGGTCGACAACCTGCCAAGCGAAGTATACTGAGCGACAGAAAAGTGCTGCTGTTGATCCTCTTCTATTAGAACAGTTCGCGACTGGGAGACTCCTCGGTTTGTTAGCTTTCTACCTTCTTAATCCTACTAGTACTAAGTGGTTACTTTTCAGCTCGTATTTCGTCTAGTCCTGGACAGGTTGGTCGCGCTGATGGATATATCCTGGAGGGTAAAGAATTAGAGTTTTACCTTCGTAAGATAAGAGCGAAGAAAGCCAAGTAATCGCTAGTATATTTGCCGATTGTTTTTTTTATACTGATAAATCTTTGTTAATGTGTGAGTTGTTTCATGCAGAGCACACTTCAACATCTCTTTTCGTTTCCGTTTCATAAATTCCACCTATCCGAAGCTTACATCGTTTTTTATATTCCTTCTATAGCTATAATAATGTGAATAGGAGTTTCATCCTTCCATTGTAGGAGATCGAGTTATCCAGCAAATTCTATTAATGTGGTTTTCTGGAAGAACAACTCTTTAGGAGTCGTTATGATTCACCACGGTTTAAACATAGATAAGAGGGCGGATGTCCATGTGTGACAAAAATCAGGGTCTTTCGAGCCTATTGTTTCGATATGTTCACCCGAAAGCACCGCGAAAGTAGGCTGGTGTTGAGAATCAGTACCATTATGGCAGTAACGCTGGTTCACCCGATGGCAAGTGGTGGCGATCTAGGAAAACTTTGAAGTGTAAACCGAAATTACACGAAATGAATGCCTCGCTCAGCTACGAATTTAGTAGTCACGTGCTGCAATCTGAATTGCGATCTGCAAAATTTTCCATAGAGCTGGGACGAGCCGCTAGATTAGGTCAAGTAAGATTCATTAGCAAGGAGTAATGAGACTCAATATGACCCTAAGTAGCTTGATATACAATAAAATTTCTCGTCTGATAGCTGTCATAGGTCGTACTTCGATATTCAGTAAGTCTTAACAACAAGTGGATTTAATTTCGTTACCTTGCTCTCATCGACACAGAATCGCTTCGATTCTGGAAAAGTCTGTGTTACAAGGCAGCCACTTTCTCTATGATCACACAAATCTGGAAGCTCTCCTGTAGCTACCTGAGATCGTTTCAAGCTTAGAGCCAAACTTGCACATTAGCTCGACTATGCGTAGATAACGATAACCCAAAGACGATGGAGTGAAAAAGTGCGCGGACTCGTGCGAAGCGTTAAGAGGGCTATCTAAATAGCTGTGTAAATTAAGAGTAACAACAGATGAATGCATCGATAGTGATTAATTTGTACGGAGTTGTATTGAAAGTCTCCTCTGTCCAGATTTCAACTATGGTAGAAATTTATGATTCATAGCACTTTCGAGTCATGATGCGATGTCATCATTGATCTTCTTTCGCAAGTAGTCCTTAAGAATGTCGCAGAACAACGATGGTGGAAAGCTACCAAGCCTGAAGGATGTGTTGGACAGAGTGGGGGATATGCTGGCGAATTCTTATATTTGCCTTAGCAGTAATCTTTGTGTCGTGTTTGAGTGTTGTTATTCAGTAGAATAATCCGGTATTCAATACACTGCTTTCTCAGTAAAGATAAAAGATAAAGCTCTCTGGCTTCGATCAATCCATGAGGGATACGCCATGCATTCGTCTTCAATTTATAACTTCGTTTGCGGTGATTGAATGCATATCTGGCCATTACAATGACTCAGGTGGCCTCCCGCTGAACCGAGTCAGTGCTGCTTATACTCCCAGACAAGTCTGAGACCATTTGGTACCGATGTTACCGATCCTGAAGGGATGGATGGTTTGGTGAGTCATGAGAGCGAGGTCGAACCATTGACCTCGTCTGCGACGCAGAGCACCTCTAACCACTGCGCCACATAGGCTCTCCCTCAGTAAGCTCACAAAAAATATGGTACAGTCGTTAGTCATTTAAAATTCCATTAACAGCAGTGGGGCGTACGTGGCGCAGGTTGGATTTGTTCTGCTTCGTACATAAGGTCGACGGTTCGATCTCGCGCTCATCACTCACCAAGCCTTCCAACCCATCCGGCGTCATTAAACTGGTGTCAGACTTGTCCGGAAGAATAACCACACTGAGTTGATACAGCGGCGGTAGAGCACCGAGAGCCGTTGTAAAGGCCAAGTCAAAAATTGAAGACGAATCGCTCAAGGACTGATGAACGCTGAGAGCTCTATCTCTCATCCTTTTATCAACAGCATAGGTTGACATTCTTTTCCTGAGTGCTTAGCAACAACTCGTGCGACATCAATTATCCTCATGGAAACCACCAACTTTTTTGGATATTTTTAACGCTGACTAGAGTAAATATTTCTCCGGTAACAACTTGCCCAGAAAGTACTAACATTCTTCATTTCAGTAGGGATATCAGAGAACAGATCTTCGCCATAGGCAGCTAGAGGAGCAATCAGACCTTCATTCGAGACTGTCGATTGCAATTAATCTATAATTATAGACATGAAAATTTTTCCTAGGCAAGATAGTCGATGTTATCAAGGTAGAAGGGGATGGGAGAGGTTGAAAAGAGCAAGATTAAGAAATTGATTTTGAAAGTACATGAACATTAATTTCACAATAGAGAGCCTCAAGCATCTTAATCTAGAGTGTTCCTCACGAGTGACAGAACAACGAGTGATTAATCTAATTAAATCATAGGAAATTCTATTAATTCATTGAAGCCGCCAATTTTCGCACCCATTGATCGAATGTTACTTCCAGTTCATGAATACTCGAAGGTAGTTTTTGAACCTTCCGGAATAAACATATCGTCTCAGAGGAGCGCATAAGGCGCCGTGGTTATAGATGCCCTGCGTCGCACACGAGGTCAATGGTTCGATTTCGCGCTCATAGCGCACCAAGCCATCCATCCCTCTGGTGTCAGTAAATTAGCACTAGGTCTCAGACTTCTCTGGGAGGATAAACAGCACTGACTCGATTCAGCGGGAGGCCACCGCGAGTCATTATAAAGGCCAGATATGCATTCAATCACCTCAAACAAACGAAATCAAAAATTGAAGACAGATACATGGCGCATCCTTCAGGAATTATTCAACGCCGAGAGCCTTACAATTTTTTCATCTCAGTTCACAATGAACTTTGTGAACTGAAACTGAAACTATCGGAATCAAGAAATGTTTCTAAACAACATATCGGTTTTCTCAGTCGATCGCGATAAAGGTTAGATTTGTACGTAAGTTGTAATTTACATAAACTGGGAGTGTAAACTAACTTCAGAAAAGTTGTTACTTTCTCTCAGGCTGATAACGCAAGCTTCTTCCATAGATGTATCAAGACATTTTTGAAGTGTTTTAGCCACCAAAAATTATCGGAAATACTTATAAAATCGTCCTCACTGGTCAACTTGAGCATACAAAGTTAACTTTGAGGCCAGTAATTCGCTGTTTTCTTTCAGATGGTTTACCACCCATTGCGGTTGGAAAGTGTTCCTGGGTGTCGGACTCAGAAGTGCTGCAGGGGTCATCCCACAGCGGTACCTTGTAAGATCAGAACCCGCACTTCCCACCAGCGAAGCACAGATAAGAGTAAAACGTAATTGTAGAGCGGTAATCTTCGGGACGGCTATTTCCCTAGTCTGGGTGACGACTTGATGAAGGCTAGACGACTGCGGAATTCCAGTAAAAAAAACAGTTAATTCAGCAAGGAACGTCCTGCCTGAGTACCCCGCATACCATGGTGCTCTCGCCTACGTCGGGAGGCGAGACTGACCAATGAGAGGCGATCAAATCTCAGATTCAATGGGACGTCAATGGAAAAGGAAAAGCAAACACGCTTATAACACGTCACAGAGCCTACTTCTTGCTTCACATCCATAACGTCAGAAGAGTCTCTTCAGATGCCGACATATGTGCACTTCTGCAGGCTGTTAGTCATATCAAATTCCATGTGATTGTCCAACAAGAAACGAAGATCAAGAACACCGACATGATCAATCAGACGACAGAACTCCCGTTATTTGTGGAACTAAGTTCCCGTTGCATATGTCGCAGACGTGGGTTTTCTTCTTTACGTATTTGGTCACTTCGTGTGAAGTCCCATCACCGCGGCTGACTATCTTGCCTTCATCTTCCGCGTCGAATGAAAGTCAGTATCATTGACTTCTACTTAACAACTTGTACAGCTTATGACAACGAAATAGACACATCCTACAACAAGTTGGAGGAGTCATCCGCAACGAAAACTCCCTCTACAAATTAGTTCTCAGAGATTTCGACGCTAGATTAGGGATGGCCAGCAAAAATGAATATAGGATAGGAAAATTCGAATGATAAGCAAGATGAGAGTGGAGACTCTTGTGGAACTGCTGTTCGCGGCGCGTCTCTCACATGGAAACTGACATTTTTGCAGGAGAGAAAACCCCCGACGGACATCATAGTCTTTCAATGACACGAATCATGCGGAGATCGTTCATATGCTTACGCACAGAAAGTGGTGCCTCCTTGACACCTCAGTGGCACCTGGATTCTGCACGGGATCTGATCATTGCCTTTTATGCACGAAGATTCAATTCAGCGATAATTTTGAAAAAAAGTGCTATTAACATCAATGGAAAGCAAGTCAAATCGTGTATTACGATCGTGTTCTCAACAAAATCCTCTCCTCATACGACTGACAGATAAAAATCGAACAACCAAGGATTAGGAGTCTGCTTGTTGATGGACAACTTGTGCCGAACTAATATCAGCTCCATAAACACAAAGTTCGGATTGCATCTCCGCTACTGTCAAGGAGTCATTCGAAAAAGAGAAGAAAACTGAACATGAACCTCCTGCAAACACTATAACTAGGCTGATAATAAACAGCTGTAAAAAATTTTACAGGAGGATTGACATTGCTTAGGCAAAAAAAGTTATTAGAAGCAGCACAAACAAGATTTTATTCAAAGAAACTGTCGTTACAACTATCGTGTTCCGTATCCGTGCTGGTGAATGAGGATGTGGTCATCAGTGCATCTCGCCACGATCTGAAACTGATAACTGAAGCTTTACAAATGACCAAAACGTTCTCAAAAACTGCATATGAAAAGTTCCATGTTTTTCAGTGCCGCAATCCCGCCTCCTATATTGAAATCCTTCCAGTGAGAAATCACCCGTGATTCCACCCTCTGAAGTTCGAGTTGCGTTTGAAAGCACGAAGAGAGGCGTAGCTTCAGAACTGGCAACATCACTTCCGATTTTCCTAGAACTGCTGGCCACAATCTGCATTTACTTCTCGCAAATCACATGACATCATATCTTCAGAACAAAAAAAATCGTAGACCAGTAGAGGACATCGCACTGCAGTAGTCCTACCCAAGGAATGTGACAGTGAGAACTCTGTAACTATCGCCTAATACGCCTGTCAGGTGTACTTTATAAGCTTTTGACGAAGATCATCCTTTTGCGCATATCAAGGACTTAGATAAGACACACCCAGTTGATCAAGCGGGTTCCGAAAGGGGTTTCTTCACATGGACCCAACCCATCCGAGCCGTGTCTTGGGCCATTGAAGTCTGTCGAGAATACCGTGTGACCTTTGTTCTAACTTTTATTCACTACGAGAAAGCGTTTGACAGTGACGAAACGTATTGAATACTGTCAACACTCATCGACCAAGGTGCGGGCTCGTGCTATACATGAACATTAGTTGACTTATAAAAACCGTAGCACAAAAATACAGCTTTTCCGTAGACCTCTCACCATACTCATAGAAAAATGGGTCCAACACAGGAAATCATATTGCCAAAGATGTATTGATGGAAAATCATCGAAGCTTTATCTCGAGGATGCCATCGTCATCTTTTGGAAAAAAAAAATCTATCGGAGTAGAGACGATGCTCAGTAGCTTACCAAAGCAGAAAAAGAGATTGGGCTGAGCATAAACGGAGCGAAGACCCAGTTCATGAAAAATCCATGGTATGAAAATGAGCAAACAGAACTGAATGGATTTCTGATTACGGAGACCAGCTCGTACGTGTACTTTGCACATTCAGTGAATATGGATAACAACATGAAGAAGGATTTACAAAGAAAGGAGGGTAGCATGGGCCGTATCCGGGCTTCTTAAAGAAGCCATCGACGTGATAGAGGCCCTCAAAATCCGTGCTCACTTTCGATTCAGCAGTCCTCCGAACGCTGTGATATGCAGCCGAGACGTAGGCTGATACTACAACCACTTCAAGAATTCTGCACATTACCCACAGAGCGCTAGCACGATGTCTTCCTAAACCTAGTCGCTACCGCAACACCTTGGCGGCTTGTGCAGTCAGATCCTCGAAACCTATCCCACTCTCGTGATCGAGGGATACCCACATCGATAGCAAAACGCAAACGCACCGGTCATATGATAAGAAGAATAGATGACAGATGGACGAAAGAAACAGTGGAATGAACTCCAAGAGAATGCAAGCGTTCTTTAGGACACCACCTACGATGGGCCGACGTGTTTGTGGCTGAGGTCAACATATGCACGGCCACGAGTTTGGTAATACGGAATAGGCCTCGCGTACATCGCGATGTTCGAAATAGATCACCAGCATGGACGAGAACTGCACGTAAGAGAAAGGATTGGAAGCTGTGCTGAGACTTGCACTTCCAACGAAGACGGTCAGTTCAAGTATCCAAGTAAGTAATTCACTCTTTTTTTATTTCGTTACGATCGTTAGCAATAGGCTGGTATAAATGACGAAATAAAACCGACGCAAGTGGCAAAATCCTCATTAATTCCGATAGCAATATGTTTTATAGATAAGAGGCAGTAAAAAAGAACTGTAACACATAGTAGCCACAGAGTTGTAGATGAATTAAGCAAAACCTATCCTGCCAAATCAAGATGTTGCAACATTCCGAGGCCTTGAATCATGAAAGTTATGTTCATTGTTGAAAAACCACAGCATTTGTTCAAGTTGCTGACGAGCTAACGACGCTTTCTAGCTACACCGAATCAACAGTGGTTGTCAAAGGGTGGGTACACTGATTTTGAGAGATCTTTTTTCATCTCATACTTTCTCAGTTTGTCAGCTCATAAAACACATCAAAAAAACTTTCTGAATTACTGTGAGCCAATATGTTTTCCATGATGTTACGATTATCAAAGATTCATGTAGCATATTAGTTAGAGGTGCCCTGCGTCTCATTCACGTTGTCGACAGTTCAATGGCTCCTGTCTCACGTCTTCCATTCTTCCGGAAGCTGCGAATTGGTACAGATTTGCCTGAGAAGAGAGTAGTATGACACATATCGATAGGCCAACACGAGTCATTTTGAGAGCAGATATGCATTCAATTGCCTCTAACGATACTTGATACTTAATAGTTTTTCCAAAGACGCCTGTAGCTTCTCGCACAGAGCTCTTCCATAACGCAAAAGTATTCGACTCCTCTTTGCATACATAGACTACGATTCGTGGAAAATTATCCGATTCTACTATCCAATGGTGAAAGTGAAGCAGGATACCTATGGGAAGCAGCTGCGCAGACCATATCTGTGGTTTACTTGTGGACGATCACAACCACCTGCACGATCCCAATAAAGTTATCTTGAAAAATTGGAACTTAAGAAAGGTACACAGAATCTCCTTGAGGGCTTTAACAAAAAAGTACGCAGAGTACGCAAAATAAGTGGGCACATGCAGTGGCAAAGATCGTAACGATGAATAATGCGATTAATAAAGTATAAAGGGATATATAAAATAGAAAAACTCGTAGAGCTATAGGAGAAAAACTGTTCCATTACCCAATGTAGGTCTCAACTCCTGAAGTACACTATTAATCCAAATTTTATTAAGAGTTGTCAATAAGTGGAATCGCTTGCAGCATGCATCATCATAATACAACCAAAGGCTTTTTTGATTTTCAACCGTTGTGATGACCTCTGGGTTTAGTGTATATTTAAAATTACCAAAACATAATGATTTCATATTGCAATATCATTTGTACAACTTATTACAGTGATTGAACGCCAAAAACAGTATGACTGTGAAGCAAAATAGCTTTTTACATAACAGCTACATGTGCTACAAAAACAGAGCGTGTAGAGTATACCGTGATTTTAAGAATATAATAGAAAATCCAGAAATTTTCTCAAGACGGAGAAAAGGACTTTAATTAGATAAGAAGAATTGTACTCCGCTTTGCTTCGAACAACTCGCAGCAAATTCTATTGCCGTCTCGAACGAGTTAGTCTGGCCCCGCTTCATCATTATTTTCCCCATTCGTGCATAAGTAGAAATCGTGTTTGTTTCCACGACAGCTCATTTTCAGAGCAAGTATAGGTAAAGTGTATATAAATGTTTGCAGGAAAATGCGCAATTGAACGATGCCAAAATCATGTCATATCAATTTCCTCTGGTTACTAAATGTGGCATTTACTGCTCTAGTGCCAAACTTATGGAACGACCCAACCTATGAGTAGAAGTCTCAAACCGAAAATTGTGACTACATCGTCGTTCCGCTGCAAATTCTCTATTTACTCGGTTCATCACCTTGCATCTATGTCTTAAATCATGATCAGTATATCTCGCTGCTACTCTATTTTCGACTACTGTGAATAGACATGTCCTCTCTAATTCTATAATTGCGGATTATATGGTTGAGATTCAGCTCTTTCGAATGGTTAGAACATTTCACATATCATACACATATATTGAGACATGAGATTTGAGTTGAATACACTCTTGTTCAGCCACATAAATGCTTAGATGCGAGAAAATTCGGCACCTGATGTTCTTGCATAATGGACTCGAACAGTGATTGAACATTTTTTCGAGGCAGAGCGTGTTTGAACTACACCATAGGGTTCTCCGCGCTGCCTTTCTCTCAGGCGGCTTAACTTTGTCTAAACTTTCAGCATAAGGCTTTTAGCCCAGATTTCTTGCCCATTAGCAACAGAAATAAGCTAATTGTGGAGGATCGAAGTAATGTCGTGTTCAAGACCACATTATTTGAAGAAACATACGATAGATCTGATGGACGTTATCAAATACGAGCAGCAAATCAAGTTTGCAAGTAAGATATACCTGCGTTGCGCATTCTTGGCCGAAAACCAACTTCGACGAGTGAACAATTTCTTCCCTCGCCAGCACGGCCTCTCCACCTCGTCTCCCCAAGCATTAGATACCATCTAATGTCCTACAAGGTCAGTGACACGCAGCTTACAGTAGTGTAATGACATCTATTCTGAGTTGGAGATGCTCAAAAATCAGTGCACGAGACGACGTCGCGCAGATACTTATTTAGGTACGAGAAGAGCAAATGAGATAGATCTTAGAGAAGCTTCCATGGAAATTTCCCTATCGAAATTTAGATAATAAAGTATCGCAATTTAGACTGACCACTGCACTATGTCACATCAATACTTCTTAATAAATCAATCGTTGGCTCGTTTTTGACTATTTCAGCAGCATAGGAAAACTTTTTGCCACTTCAGCTTAATCTGTCATCAAAGTGATTTTTTTTCACTGTGTGGATCCCAGTACTTTCTAGCATTCAATTCGTTTTTCTTCTTCTTGAACGACGTAGAATACGGTTGACCGAGTGCCCTTGCAATCTTCAGGATAAGCTTGCTGCAGCGTTCCATAGGGCGTTGTTGACTATAGCTTACCTAGTATTTCATAACTCAACTTCATGAGTTCATCACTCAACTGCAATCAATCCATTCTTGTTTCTCGACTTTGTTGTACACAAAGATGAGAGATTCCTCTTTTATTCACTCTCATAAAATTAGCATTTGGCAAAAGGAACAACTCGGAAAATCAATTTTGCTCTCTTATCAATGTATGAGTTGATAATTATTACTGCATGAAATGAACAAACGCAGAATTACAACCTTTGTGTGGCTGGACATTTATGAATGGAAAACTTATGACTATCACAAAACGACTGAGCAACTTTACATACAACAATAAAAAATGACAAGAGGAGAAAAAGGAACAGCGAATCAACATTAATGTAAGGCAAGACGTTGCAAGGATTTGGCAATGCGAAAGCGCTGCGCTATGATAAAAATATACAATATTGGAGTTTATAACTAAACAAAGGAAATATTCTATCGCACCCAAATACTATACAGGTTGATTACAAAGAACACTGATCGGAACACTCTGAGATATGAAAGCAATCCGGGAAAAAACAACACGATAACACTTTGAAATAATTGTTAAATTGAACATTTGTAAGTCTTTACCGTATCCCTGTGGTAATACATTTGAAAAACCAACTAACATGTGAGATGATATTTGGAGAAATAGGAAACGAAGATATGAAAGAAAGAGGAGAACCATATATTCACATATTGTAGGCAACGTAAATAGGATCCAGCTGATCATGAAGAAAATTCTCCCGTAGGAGGTGTCGTTGTTTTTCACCCCTAGAGTTCATAGGTATGGTATTTGGATCGACAATCACTACGACACCAACGATTAGGTAATGCTCTTCAAGAACCTGTAAACTGCTATATTCAAAAGCCCTGATGAAAGATGTCAATTGAAAGATAGACAGGGTACAATAGGTTAGTTGTATCACTGTAATGATACACTGTGATTGCCAACATTGGTGAGAAAGTAGCATTGGAGAATTACAAAATGACAATGTGAAAGAAAGAAGTGCAGATATATATATATATATTATATATATATATATATATATATATGCAAACGTACGAATGTACGCACTTAATTATTAGGTGGGTGAATATAACACCACCGTTACTTTTTTGCTGTAATAAAGTAGAAACAAAGATATGCAAATTCGTTTTTTTTTTTTGTACTAAAGTGCACTCAAAACGCAATTTATTTATTTGTTGTATACACGAAATTTCATATGACGGTTTTTGCAGGACTATGAAGATGACGACTGTTGTACACAAAAACGTCATGTGCAGGAAATTTATTTTGCAGATTAAGTAGCTAGAGATAATCAAGATTGCTTAATTTTGATATCGTTATGTTCGATTACGCATTTTTTGCGAACAATTCTTTAGAGACAATTTGCCTATAGTTGCTTTAGAATGGAGCTATCGTGGGAACAAGTTAGATAGCTAGTCATGCACGAATGGCACGTAGAGAAAAGTGGCTAGTATAGCGGCGCATAACATTAATGGATCTTGCAGTGACCTCCATCTCGAAGCAAGTACAGGCCAATTGTTATTCAAAATGTTCACAAGAAAATGCGCAATTAAACATTACCAAGGTCAAGCAAACATTGAGAAAAAATCGTTTTAAAAAGCTAAAATGACACGGACTTTGCATTTTTGCTGCATGATAACACTCGCATTGATGTCATAAATGCCGATCGAAAACGTCATAACTAGCTAAGATGGGAGGTGTTTAAAAGCTCCCAACATTGTACCGTCAGATTCGACACTTGAAATTACCAAATTCAAATTATAAATTAGCAAATGTTGAAAAATTGGCGTTCTTTGAAGACCAAAGTCATCTTCAAAGTCGTGAGAACAACCATATAAGATACTTTGCATATAAAAACATGAAAATAGCGTTTTAGAGCACTCTAAAACAAAAAAGGAATTTTTCATATCTTTATTTCTACTAATACTACAGAAAAAAAAAACGGCGGAGTCATATTTGTACATCTGATATACGCACATTATATATATATATATATATATATATATATATATGTATAAATATACATATACACACATATAGTGCATGTACACATATATATGTAGATATATATATATATATATATATATACATATTATGCATGTAAAGTAATCTTAAACTCAAAAAAGGCCAGGTAAGCATTCACCGATACTGTTTCCGTAGAACCATAATTTCGCGAATTATAGACTTATTTTGAATTTCACCACTATGACTTAGAATCCCTGCAAATCTAATACTGTGCAGATTTTTGAACGAAATTTACCGAAGATGTAACAGCTGGCACTAAATCGAGGGCATCACTTTCGGCTCCAGAACACTCGGCAACAACCACTATCAAATGGCTCCACGTAAAAACAGCACTAGAAATACTGTTTATCAAGAAAAAGATAGACAAATATACAACAAAAGGCCAATGCTTTTGCCCTTACCAATCTCCTAGATACCTATGACAACGCGATATGGTGGCCTCAATGTCGACTGGATGGTAGCGCATTCCTCGGAGCATGAGCGTTTCCTCAAGCGCTCCTACGACAAAGACAGCATCGTGTAACTCGCCATCTTCAGTGATTGATTGAGTTTGGCGAAGAAAACCTAGATAACCGGTGCGTGCAAACCTGAAATATTGCTAATGCATAGTAGTACATCGTAGCTGAAGCTAGCTCTTAGTGGATTAGTACTTTAATCAATCATCAATCTTCAAATACTCAGCAATAGTCATACCAATACAGATAGACAAATGCGTGAAAGAAAAACAAACACATATGAAATAACAGCGACCGCATGATATGTGACGCGATTTGTCACACAACTAATGGGTACGCAATTTGAATGATCAGTAAGAGACTACGCCTTACTTCGTCATAGTGTCACCAAAGGCTAGCCGAGCGTTAAAATGATCGGTTTGAAGATTTGTTTCTTCACCGTACACCGTAAAGTACCCTGAAGCATTATGAGGAGCAGATACCTGGAAACAGAGAGGATTTGTTGGTAAATAAAATTTTTAAGCAAAGGAAACTAGCATCTTGACAGAATTTCTGATACACAACTGTCTTTCTGTTCGTGATAAAACTTCGACGGAACGAAAACAACACATTGGTGTGCCTTAATCTTAGTATGCATTTAATTGTTTGATAATATGCGTCTTTGTTTGTTCATCTACTGATGACTAATGACCAGTGGTTAATGGTTGCATACGCAGCCGGGATGGTGAAACGCGGCTACAATTCTCGCCTAAGCGTCGGAATTTTGCGCATCATTCCTTGGATACATAATTATAACATCATAGAGCAGCTACATTATACACTAGCCACTGGGATCATAATCATAGAGACTTACCCATATTTCACCTAAATGTGAATCAGCACATTGACCCCGTGTTTCTGGATTTGCGATCACCACCTTCACCCCAGGAAGTAGCTAAATAAACCAATATAAAAGTATTTAACAACTACAAGAAAAAAGTCATAAACATAAGTAGAGACTAGGCGCAGTACAAGTGTTTCCCCCAAGAAAATACTGAACAGCTAAAAGATACAGATTAGTACAACAAAGCGATAGAAAGAAGATCGAAAATGATACAAGACTAAGTTAATAAAAAAATCGCTAAGGCTTATTTCTAACACCTGACTCTGCGAACTTGCTTACAAGTTGAATTTGTTTATAATCTTACATTTCATAAGTTTAAGAAACCAAAGCGAGAGTCTCATACAGAATAGTGCCTATGAATTACGCATATATTAGACAACATGCCTATATACAGGTAAGTGCCCAAATTCAACCTCAAAAAATACTCCTGTGAACATTCTTTCAAAAAGTTCGTAGTTCAACAGTTATCGAATGTGAATATACAAACCTTTCCACTTTCCATCAACAGCAAGCTATGTGGTGCACCTTTTCCAACAAGAGTAACTCGGTCGTTCCGCAACGCTCGTGCATCCACATAAACGCTGGATGGATCAGGCCCTGATGCTCCCTGGAAAAAAAACTTCAATGTATAATAGCAAGCTAAATGAACCAATCAAACCCCAAACTATTATGACCTGCATGCAGATAGCCGCATTCACGCGACATCCAAACGAAGTCGAAACGGCTCGAGGTGATAACCACAGAGGCGCAAACAAACGCGAGAATGCGTTTACCAAAGTGGCTCGAGGTCGCTCTTCAGCTACTATGACGCATGTTCGTAACACTGAAATCCACTGGATATCATAAAAACTGCACTGCAAACTTAGCTAGTATTAAAGGGGAGAAATAAACAATCGTTTAAAAAACCTTGAATTAGAGTCGCCTAGACATATGTGCACCAGACCTCACACAATTAACTACTCGGTTGATATGTCTACCACGGAATGTTTCAAGAAGAACGGCCCTCATAAAAACTCCACAGAGTATTTTAGCTCATTTTTTAGCTTATTCTTCAACATTTCAGCCCATCACCGAAGAAACTGGTTTTCCGATGACAACTGAAAATTTTTCAGCAGCTAAAAAATTCAGACATACAGATCGACACTCGAAAGCGTCTACTGAAAATTCGGGGATAATAAATCTTCTCACTTTAGAAAATCTTAACTTCATCTTGGCAGGATACAAGCAGCCGTATCAGCTGAAGTACAAAGCCATGGAAATTTTAAAGCTTCAACTTCATGCATTGGAATCAGTGTATACTCATGAATATGTCAGGAAAAATCTGCTCGTTCTTCTAACTAAACGTCTTGATAATTTCTACAAATAATTCGGAATATCCTCTTCTTTGACACAATAACCGTACAATGACATAATCTTTGTGACAGGTTGTAGATAAAGTTCTCTTTTAATGCCTGAGAAAATGATTTTTACACGTGTATTTTGTGCAAACCTGGACTCATCAGAAAGCTCGTTTTTTTGCGCATCGAATAATATATCATTTGTTTGCACAGCCTTCAAAATTAAATTGTCCAAGAAAAAATCTGTCTTTCTCCACTTCTGCTACAAATTGAATGTCAACGCTTCTGAGACTTATCAACAAATCTACATTGCAACGAAATTTGCGATGTTCGTGCAGTCTGGAGCTGGTTCAAGTGATTCCGTGAAGAAGGAGATCGACTGACTGAAAGGCCAAGGAAGTTACGTCTACGAGAAATCGGTCGTCAAGCAGTCGTCAAACGAATTGAAGAAAATCATCGATAGTGGTTGACGAGACCGATCGCGAAACATGACGATTTCGCACATTCTCCAGGACACCGGCGAACAATGCTGAAGTTTGTCTTTTGTTTAAGCTTAATTGGTGTACAAGTAAATTTTTCCATACATTTTGAAAATATGACATAGGTTTTCTCTACAAACTGATTATTCATTACTGTAATCTCAGTAAAGGCAAGTCAACATCAATGTGACCTTTTGACAATGACTCTTCTCATGTTAGTTGATACCGTTTCAAAATAGGAGACAAACGTGGCAGAATATGAAAAAAAAAATCGGGAAATAATAAATAAGGTCAGATGGAAATATCAAACAACACCAGGAAAGATTCAAGCCTTTCTCCTTAAGCGTCGAAACTTGGGATGCCAGTTCTTGTACACACAGCCCAAGTACACCGTATGTTGTGAAAGTATCACGAACTGAAAAAACTAGCAATTATCGAAGATTCTCTTCAAAAAAAACGTCGACTTATACGGTCTAACCTTTCAATGTAGAAACTGTCGCCAGCCACAATGATGGAGAAGATTCCACTTCAGCTGGTGGAATTAAGATGGTATGGTGGCCAGAATAAATACTTGAAAGGCACCACAATGCAAAGCCAAGACCGGAATATGGATCAAGACATAGTGCTACATGACGTGAAGGATAAAGTTCACAGGCGACCTGAAAAAACACTAGTTGTCCTGACAGTCAACTACCTGAAATATACGATGAGGTAACAACGTGAAATTTGAACATCTTCTCCAATTCATTAACGATAATAGAGGATAAATGATAAAGCTCTCGGCGCTGATCAACCCCGCGGGATGCGCCATACATTCGCCTTCACCTGGCATCGTTCGAGGTGATTGAATGCATATCTGATCTTCACAACGACTAGTGTTGGCCTAACGATGTATCAACTGCTACCCTAACAGGCAAGTCTGGCACCAATTCACCGACCCCGGAGGGATAAAGAGCTTAGTGGGCTTTGAGTGCGGGATTGAAGCAACAACCATCAACTGGTCGATCTTGTGTGCTGCAGAGCAAATCTGACCACTACGCCATATGCGCTCTCTCACGACCATAAAAGTGATTTAAGATCATTTTTTTTTTCGATTTCTTTCCTGCATAAACATTTCCAACAACACCTTTCATACTTATGAGATTTATGGAATCAGTGGGTCTTTCTTTCCAAAATATTCGGCGTGTTGCAAGAAGAGTGATTTTGCACAAGTTATAAACCACAAAAACAAGTTAACCACACGACCTCAATAGCCTCTACGAACCCGGTGAGATCTTTGCTTACTATTAGGACATAGTAACAGAGTGATAGCTACTGAACAAAAGTACACTGAACACGCTGAACTTAAGTTAAACACAAAGACACATTGAAATATGAACACAACAAATATGTGGACCCACTAATGGTCCATGAACACAGAAGACTGCTGCAGATGAGACAGTACCAAATTTCTTTGTGCTCAAGGCATTTCAGACTGTACGCCTTGAATCTCATAAGTGCATAAAAAAAAAAACCAATTGACCTGTACTCGAGATACCGCTAACAGTGACGTTGCAAGAGAACTATGGTTCAACAATTTGAAACAGCATCGGAATGTACCATGTTTGAAAGACGAACAAACCTTTAAGCTTCTACACATACTTAAAGCTCCTCCCACACTAACAACTACGCCTACCAGTTGACCAGTTGTGCTCACGGAGAAATCCTAAAAGCAAATTTCAATTTATTTCTAACAAAATTCAAGTAAAACATTAACTAACCAAATAACATGCATCAGTTGGTAATGGATCTGAGTAATCTGCGCTAGTTTTTCTCTTCCAGGAAGCTGGAGAATCTTCGATATCGAGGATCATCGGCCAAGCTTTTGAGTCTACCCGATGAGCAGCCTCCTTGCTCTTGAAAAAAGAGATTAACAATAATAATTTTTCATGTAAAAATATTTCGCTCGACTTTACGGGAAAATGAGTGCCCTTTACCTTCAACAGCTTACAGACTGTTGTATTCGATATAATTGCGACTGCTCTACTGACATCTACGATCAGTCGAATCGATGGAAGTTCCGATTGCAGAGATGCCGATGATGGTGCACGAATACACACGGGAACAACACCTGCAAATGAATATCAACATTCCACTGCAAACGGAATAAGTGGGTTTAAGGAGACGGTAATCTTCTGTACAAAACATATACATCATCTATGGAAGACCGCATGCGCAGTATACTACCCCTTTTTAATTTCAGTCGACTTTTTTAAAAACTTACTTGAAAGATTCAATATGGTCTGATGGAATGTTTCAAGCTTTCAAGAGGTCTGATTTGGCTCCTCTAGTGCTAAACGCAGTTTTCGGCTTTTTTGCATAACTCATCACTAACACATGTCATTCGTCTGATCGTCCCTGCTATTATTAGAAATCGTCGCCAAAGATGTATCATTGTACGTCAAATGAAAATATCACTTGTTATGACGTTCTTTCAGTGACTGATTATGATTGCATGGCGTACGGATGTTATGTGGGCAGATATAACATCATCTTTCAATTGACTTTTTAAAGCCCTTGCTTGAAAAATTCAACACAGTCCCATAAGATGTTTAAGGACTATCATGATGTTAACAATCAATTATCGAAAGCTATACCCAATATGTGGAGTGCTGTGCAAAAACGTCTGCGTCAGCCGGGATTCGAACCCAGATCTCACTCTTTCCAAGAGCGTATGCTAACCGTTGCACTACCGACGCTCGTTTTGCACAGCACTCTTATTTACGCTATAACGCGTTGTCTGCCAACAGCCAACAGTCGACGGTCTAGCGGGGCAGCCGCTATCGGCATTGAACCCACTTGTGTTGACAGACATTGGATATCGATAATCAGTCTAAATTCTTTCTATTTTGACTGCCATTTGCAGTGGTATGATGGTAGTGGTAGTGCAACGGTTAGCATACGCTCCCGGAAAGAGTGAGATCTGGGTTCGAATCCCGGCTAACGCAGACGTTTTTGCACAGCACTCCACATATTGGGTATACTACAACATCATACCACTGCAAGTGGCAGTCAAAATAGAAAGAATTTATCGAAAGCTATATCAAGTGAACTTTTCAGTCAGTGGACGTATAGCGAAACATTTTCGGTGACGATTCTTAATAAAAGTAGGGACGATCAGCCAAATGGCATGTGCTATTTGATGGCATTGATGAGGCTTGCGAGAAAGTCGAAACGTACTCTAGCACGACTCTAGCACGACAGGTGTCGCATGAGACCTCATGAAAGGCTTAGAACATCCTATCACACTACAACCATTCATAGTTTCAAAGGCTGCTGGTATCTGATTATGTTAATTCATTGGTTAAATAATCAAAATCAAATTTGAAAAAAGTTGGGGTAAGAACAAAATGGCGTCCTGTTCACATAGTAATTAATAAAATATGCCTTTCGAAGAGCTTGTTTACCGCCAAGAAGCATTCATATTAATGACACTTCATTCTAAAAATCAGTATTAAAACTCTATGCACCATCTAGATTTTTCTGCGTATCTTTCTATGACTTATGTGATAGAAAAAGACTCGTCCACAATCAACTTATGGTGATTCCAGCTTTAAGCAACCCACGTTATCATCGCGTTGCGCAAATTCGACACTTTTTATATATTTTATTTTTAAAACTTTTATTTATGCGCCTATTACACCCGAATAAAGACAAAACTAATAGCCAAAGTATTTCTCTTCAACCTCAAGCACTTCATGCCACTTCTGCGGCAAAAGATCGATTCCACGAGTATAAAATTCCGATTTATTGCTGTTGAAGAATTAAATGACCGAGTTGTGCAATTCGATATCAGTACCAAAATTTTTGTCGCGCAACCACTACTCAATTGAACGAATCAAATGATAGTCGCTTGGAGCCAAATCCGGAGTGTAAGCAGAGTATTCAAAAACGGTCCAACCAGCATCGCTCAACCATTTCTTTTTCAGTTTTGCGGTGTGAGGCATTGCGTTGTCTTCTTACAAAACGATTCGAACTCCGTTGGGCATGAAACTAAAATGGTTTTGCCTGTATGGATTGTCGAAGCCTATCCACTTTTCGTCCAGATAAATTATATACCAGTCTACGTGAGAGAAGACGGGCTTTCAAATGTTCCCAAAAGCACAAAAAATGGCCGACACCCAGACAAGTAACAACGATTTTCTTAGAACCTTTTTCCCCAACCTATTGACAGAGTTGCGAACCTCTAACAGTTTTAACAATATACTCCTCATTAGTAATAGATCATCAAAGAGAAATTAACTTGTACAGAATCCACCGTTTCGTAAATTATGTTGTATATAAAATAGCTTTTTTCTGTATAAGCCTCATTGCAGGTTTATACTGGGAAGGTGTCGATTTGATACAAAAAGTGCCGCAAAAACTAATGGATTGGAGGAAAAGTTTGAAAAAATGCTTGTGACTTTTTTAAGTGTCGGTCACTTTTTGTGTTTTTGGGCTCATTTGAAAGCCCGTCTTCTTTCGCGTTGATTGGTATATGATCTATTCACTTATTTCAAGACGAAGTTAACAAGCGAGCAAATTAGGTTATTGATGATGCACGAATGGCTATTGGGTTTAAAGCAACGGTGGCAAGTGAACGCATCAATCTGGCTTGGGGCGAAGACACAGTTGGCAAAAAATATGGTGTACAGGTGGTTCAGAAAGTTTGACGAAGACGAAGAAAGTTTCGTTCAATAGAGCACTGCTTGCGCGACAAAAAATTTGGTACCGATTTTGAACTGCACAAGTCGGTCATTCATTTCTTCAACAGCAAAAAATCGGAATTTTATGCTCGCGGAATCGATCTTTTGCCGGAGAAGTGGGAGGAAGTGCTTCAAGTTGAAGCGGAGTACGTTGACTACTAGTCTTGCCTTCGTTCGGGTGGAATAGGTGCATAAATAATGTTTTATAAGCATTTTCTCAAAACTTTTCTTCCCAACCTATTACATAAGCAGCGAAAGAATTAACAAAAAAGTGGGTGATTCTCAAAACGCATGTGGAGCAGTAATCAGAGGTGCTCTGCAACGCACATAATCGACTAATGATTGGTCAATGGTTCGACCTCGCACGAGGCTTACTAGGCCTCCTATCCTTCCGAGACCGATGAATTACTATCAGATCCATCTGAAAGGATAGCTGCACTGATTTGATTCATCGGTAGGCTACAGCGAGTCATTCAAAAGGGCAGACATGAATTGATTCTCCTTAAACGAAGCCAAAACTGCAGACGAGCGCATAAAGCATCACTTAAGCGGTTTATCGACGGCGAAACCTTTATCCCTTGTGTTTTTAATGTATAGTTTACCTTCTCAACTTATGATCCCGTGTTTACCATGAAATCGATGCATATTCGTGAATATAATGAGCACAACCATTCTTACCAGCAACAAGGCATCCATAGAAAGCGGCAATAAGATCTATGCCTGGTGGGAAGATCAGTGCTACATGATCACCAACATTTAGATGATTTCGTTCGACGAGAAAAGCAGCTATCCTTTCGGCTCTCCTAAATCATCAAAAAATGTAAACAAATACGATCAAAAGTTTATTTTCTTGAAAAGGTGAAAGGTATTGGCAAGATTACTAGACTGGCAGCAAAGTTCGGCCCACAAAATCACATCTTTGAAATGTCCAAGTTTTTATCAATTTTTATGAATTTAACGTCAACTTCTGATAGATGTATGGGCACAGATTAACGTTTACCCGCGCCAAAGTAAATATAGCACTTCTGCTATTAGGTTCATCAAAAGAGCACCTAAGTTGTCTCAAATGACCAAAGAACATGTCTGTCGTGGCGATATGACTGACACTGACAACTTTCAGTATTCACTGGCTGACCAAAATGATGGTATAGAACCCAGCTTTATGTTCGCTAGAGGAGTCGCGAGATGTACAACAATTAGTATTGAAACTGGGTGGAAGAACTACACAGAAAATCGCCGATTCCGATAAAATGTCAACCACTTCATTCTTGATGCCAAAAAATTGACAGTTATTCAGTGTGAGGTCCTCTTTCGACATAGACGATGGGTTGATCGTCCGAGTTTCATGAATTTCTCTGTCACTGAAATTTGCTTGATGCAGGTACGAGACTCCCTAGGCCTGAAATACAATTACTGTAGCGTCAGGCAGAAATTCGAGATCACTTTTGGTCGAAATATCCAAATTCAAGATGGACGCCCACGGATAAATTAATCCTGTAAATGCTTCATCGCTCATTAAAGCGAGAAAGCCGTACCACTACAGTCAGTAGTGATACGATATCCGAGTTGCTTGGAACGGGATATGATGTGCCTCGGAAGGTGAATGGCAGTATTAAATGCGTAAATACATTGACCGGCGATAGTCGATCTGATCAAGGTCGATTCCAAGTATTTGGATTGCAAGTTGCACACTAATAACTCCACTGAATAAATGACTAGTCACTGTTGTAGTGAGTTGCTTCATAATTTCTTTCGCATTTCGACACCTTTGTTAACTCACTTAGTTGGATACTTCGACGACCTATCTTCAGTGGTAGTGCGCTAGCATAGTTTCCATTCGTTTCGCTCTATCGAAACTGTCGTCCATGGTGCTGGGTCTGCTTAAGGGTATGGTGACATACGCGAGACCCTTTCCGTGAATCTAGACTCGTTGCCATCTGCGGATGCAGATGGTTGAAGTTTGCCACAAACACGTCCGCCCATCATTTGGGTGGTCTTCCAAGAGGGAGCTTGTATTCTCTTGAAGTCCACTCCACTGTTCTTTTCGTCCATTTCATCACCTGTTCTCCCTATTAAATGACCGCCCCATCTGCGTTTCGCTGTCGTTAATTCGAGTCCTCCTTATTTGAAGAGATCAATAAACCTACAATAAAATCTCCATCATGACCAACGATATGCAAGCACTTGTTGGGCAAAGATTGGATAACTATTTGATTAGATAATATTGGATCTTCCTAGAAAGAATGAGGCTGACTATAGACAAGTCGATGAGGTCACTTTTGAGCTGGTTACAGTCTTTCCCGCAGATATGCGAAAAAAGGATAATCCGATAGAGCAATATTGAGGCCTTGCATTCGATGTAGTACCGTGATCCAGCCCTGTTTCTCCAAAATTTAGCGAGTCGACTATGCAATGTGTCAATCGGCCAATGCATGCCATCAACACATCACTTTGCGGTAACACGTTTCATTTAAATGGCGAGCGATGGTGTGCTTCGGCCGTATACAAGTGCCTGTCTAAGCTACTAGAATATCCTCTAATATACGTCTTTTGGCAGTAACACGATTTGAAACAGGAAAAAAAAAACTGAATGAAACATTCGTGCGAAAGTAATTAAGGAGCAACCCTGTACAATGATAGAGCTGGACGAAGAAAATCAAACATGCGAAAAGTCGTACTTATATCTTAGACGGCGACAAGTGAATATTCGACCTCATTCACTGGACAAGATTTTTTCATAGAAGTGTTAGTAATCGTTCAAAAGCTTAAATCTCTGGCTACAGCCCCGAAGTGTCGATTTTGAAAACACTCTTTTACAACGTTTCAAAATCCACAATAAAATTATGTTTAACAGACTACGCGTTATTTTTTTGTTATCTCGCTCATATTTCGTAAGACAAAACTCCCTCTCCAAAGTGTCAGTACTCTTTCGATAGCACAAAGGTCGAACAACTCAAAAATGTGTTTGCTTACTGAAAAAGCTCATCTGATAGCGCTCTAGGAGAAAGAAATGATTTATGCATAACAGCTCGCCGGACAGAGCTCGTTCTTCAGACTATTAGTAATCATTTGATAGCATAGGTTCCAGTGATTTCAACGCTGCGCTTATTTTCTGGAAAGACCGTTTCAGTGCAGTGTAACACGGAAAATAAAATCAAGCTTCACACATTTGGCGGCCTTGTTTAGTAGCCAACCGACGGCGGGGAGAGGGCGGGGCGACCGACCGATACGAGTTAGATATGTGGGGGGGAAGTGGTCCCCAATTGGAAATTTTTCTCCGCCTTGAAAGAAACTCCGAAGAGAAACATTCCTCAGATACTACGAAACTTTCTCTACGCATTCATGTGTTTCTCGTGCTTCCCGCGGATTATATGCGTGAGAAAAAACGAAAGCGCGGGGGTGGGGGGTGAAATTTAATCATATTCGGGATACTACAGCGTTGTAAAGGGATGTTTTAAAAAAAGCAGCATGTAGGAATGTAGTCAGATATTTAAGCTTTCGAATGAGTATTAATATTCCTTTGAAAAAAATCTTGTCCAGCAAATAAGGTCAAATATTTAGTCGTCGCCGTCTAGCATATATTTACCGATTATTCTAGTAATATAACATTAAAAACGAACTTCAACAAACTAGCACATGTCGCAGTATCCTGTTCCGAATTCTTTGCTGTAACGAGTGTAAACAATCTATGATCGGGGGATGATGAAGATCGTGAGCGAAGGATTTCCAGTAGACTCTCAAAAAAACGTAAATGATGTAGGCAAATTAGAAAATCACAAAAGTACACTTCATTTCAAAAAAGGATGTAAAGAAGAATTCAAGGATGTAGCACTCGAACTTCTCCACTCAATGTTCAAAAAAGCCGAGGTGCCAGTGAAGTCCAAATCACCGAAAGAGTTGAATGAACTTGAACACAAATGAAGACCAACCATGTCATCTTCAGCGCCTAAACATCGTCCTTGAGCTCCAGCGATTCTAACACCTTGGACGATATTGCCGAGAAGCATGGAAGCTGGCCCGATATCCGACTGTACTTCTCTAAAAAATCGCAGAAACATTTTTTCTTTTGTTTTCAGTTTTCTAATTTGGCTGGAAAACATGACTAGAGCATATACGAAAAAGAACGACGAGGTTGGAACATCCATCTCATCAAATGTTTTCTTAAACTTCGCTTGAATCATTCAGCATAGCCTGTGAGAATGTTTAGTCTCTTCGAGATTGGTATGTCAAAGCTATACGTACGTTTCGGCGGTGTCGCCCGCTTCATCAGTAGCACACTTCCCTCACTAAACCCTTCTTCATACCTATTGCTCTGACGTACTAACTTTGAAAAGATTCTGATCATTCTCACAAAGCGTATTGAAATATTTGGATAGTGACATTAAAGGGACTCATGTGGTCTTAATTTAGCATTAATTTGAACATGTTTCAAATATACAACAGGAACAATACCAACGCCTAAGTAACAAGCATAATTCTGGAAATACACCGAAACGAACCGTGGTTTCGGCAAATTTATTACGCAACTATGTGGGCACATTAAGAGCGTTGACGGGTGCAATTCGCCAGCTTGGAAACATTGTCTCGTCTCAGAAACGTGTATTCCACCAAGCGGCGTCTAAAGACATCACATTAGAAAAAATCAGCCCTACAAAACGTTCATTGATGATGTCACCTTAGGTAGCTGATTAGCCGGAACTAACGCTAAGCAGTAGACGCCCACTTGATGAATGGCATCAACGGCTTGTAGAACCCGGGACATCCACTGAAAATTTCTGATCATGGTGAATTATAGAAGCGCAAACATGTACGGATATCCTGTAAGTGACATTTCACGCATGAGATGTAAATTTGGCATCTCTCGAATTTGCCAACATCACTGAGCAAAATTAGAAAGAACTGAAATGGAAATATATAAAGCACAAATAGGAGGTGGTCTCATTCGTTTGTAGCCTGACAGATAGGCGCTCCACTACTGTATGTGGTCAAAACTGAAAAAATAACCGTAAAAGCATCCTCCTCAGTGGCACCAGGTTTTTGCTCCGCCACTATGACTATCCGTTCGTCTCGGAGTACTGACACAGAGAAAACAGCAATCCGACCACGATAGACAAATCGCATAGGTTCGACTGCGAGCACAGTGGCTGAAGAAGAAAGTATCGTATAAACGGTTATACGAAAGTAAAAAGAGTCAAAAGTGATTCAACTTGAACTCAAAAAAAAACTTTCTTAACACATTTTAATTTATAGGAGAACAGAAAGTAGGAGATGGTGCTCCAAAATGAAACATTAGTGCTACAGAACATGTGAAAAATCACTTTTCTGTCGCATCAATCATTAATCTCACCAATTATATCATCGGCGGAATGATGACGTCCGGAAACATTTAGCTGTGCCGTGCGTCGTCCAACAACAAACACCAGTCCATCCTAAACAAAGAACAAAGAAAGAGGTTGTTCTCATTAACAACTTCAATGTTTACGCAAAAGAGTACACCGGATTACTACAAAAGGAAAAGGAAAATAAACGAACTGGCCCCATGAAACCAATCAAGCCACTTCGAACGTAGGGCAGAGGACCAAGGGGTCTGTCGTCTACACCTAATGGCTCCGTCTGAAAGAAGATAGTTGAATTTATTTCTCAAATTATTTGGAAAAGTTTCATATGCCAAAAAACAGCAATGCTTCAGAAAATCACATGGCAGACAAACTCCATAGTACTCTTCCGTAATCTAACAGGGATATTCAAGAGAATTTGCGTTGGACAACGACTTTTTACTGTAAAATTGGTAATCATTCGAAAGCTCCAGTCTCAGAGAATTCAAAAACGTACTTTTTTGAAAACTTTTCTTACAGAGCCGTAGCACTCAAGGTAAAATTATGTTTCACACGTGCCGCAAATATCTCGCAAGACAGCACTCTATCCTCACCCCTTAAGACACGACGCATAGCAAATATGATACACTGTTGTTCGAAGTTGTTTTCGTTGGATAAGATTTTTTTCAAACATTTGGTAATCATTTGAAAGCCTGAGTCCTTGTGATCTCAACGATATATTTGATTTCTGGAAGAGACTTTTATTACGTTGCAGCGGCGAAAATTAAATTATGTACCACACTCAATCTACTTCGTTGGCTCGCCTGGGGCTTCGAAATGACTCTTTAGCAAAGTTTTACTAGTCAATCGATAACCCCAAATCTCAAGGATTTCGTTGGCTGGGTTCGTTGGTAATTATAGGTGAGGTTTCTAGGTCAGAGGCATCTTGTGGTCACATAGAGAATGGAATATCTCGGATCACACTTAAATAAGGATTTTTTATATAGAGAGCGACAATGTGCTTTGAAACCTTCATTTACAAAAAGGTAATGCCACGTCCTTGTAAAGAAATAAACTTTCAGCTCTTATAGTTCATTTGTATCGACTGTCCTTCAAGAACGTAACTCAAAAGTGCATCTTCTACAACTAAACATCTCTAATAGAGGTTTACGTAGCCGTAGCTGGAATATGTAGCTGAAGTAAGTGTACGAAGAGCGCGCGTTCATCATTACGAAGAATACTTGGTACTTTTCCCTATTCGCATCCATACTGGAAAAAACGTAGTTATTCTTTTTCGATATTTCAGTAAATCATTCGATAGCTTGAATCTCGAGAATTCTAACGGTGTACATTATTCCTTAAATGGTTTTTATACTTTGCTGTAACAATGAAAATGAAATTTTATTTCACACTCAAGCATCTTTCGCTGGACACAGCACACCACTAAAATTTTCGCTATTCAAGGTGTCGAGTGGTTTATTGAAAGGCAATGACTTGATGGTAATGTTGCGCAATACATCCACATACCACCGCAGGTATACGCGCCACATGTGAAATGCTGTTTTAATTTCAGTGTTGCAGCGCAAAAAAGGTTTTTTCTTTCAGAAAATCAAAAACACTTTTGAAT
The DNA here is from genome assembly GCA_019055375.1 of Parelaphostrongylus tenuis. Lineage (NCBI taxonomy): Eukaryota > Metazoa > Nematoda > Chromadorea > Rhabditida > Metastrongylidae > Parelaphostrongylus > Parelaphostrongylus tenuis. Next base: position 283,497 of record JAHQIW010007157.1, read on the forward strand.
CTTCCGAATTTGTGCTACAGCCAAGTGCTGAGTTTTATAAGGAAAAACTTTCTTCGGCTAAAAATGCTTGAATGTGAGTTAAAATTTTATTCCTGCAGTAACAGCGTAGTAGATAGGCGTTCAAAAAAAAAAAAAAATCGTTCAAATTCTCAAGATTTAAGCTACTGAATTACTACTGGAATGTCTTGAAAGAGCAAGAAATAGTTTTTCAATATGGGTGCTGATAAGGGAAAAGTAGCGGGCAATTATTTGAAGACATATTTCTGACCAATAGTTTTCATAATGCTGATGTACCAGGCCTTTTACTTAAATACAACTGTACTAACACGGTCAGAGTCCCTCCACTATCCATATGTTCTCGGCTTTTCCACATAAATTAACTCTAAATAATTGAAAATAAACGAATGACTAATATAAACTAAGTTATGGTGAGAGTCATCGATGAAGTGGTATCGCATAGAGCATAAATCAAACATTTTCGATAAATTACATAATGTTTTCCAATTTTCATTCACTGCCGACTATTGGGACTTGTATAAAACTACGGAAAATCAAAATTAAAGATTTATATGTGATATCCCTTGTGCAATTAAATACAATTGTTTGATTGCCAAATAGAGCATAATTGCCTGGGAAACCACCGTTTTTCCGTGTAGGAGAATATATATCTAAATCAAAAGCATATGGAAGAGTAGAGAAAATCGTTTTGATCGAAGTAATGGAAGGCATCCGAAAATTTTGCGAAACGGAGAGATAACCTTAGCTGAACAACGAGAATCGCGCACAGTTGCGCAATTCACTCTGCGCGTATGGTTGGTAAATGATTAATGATCTTCGATATCGTAAATCTCAGAGACTTTGAAAATGCAGTCAATCTAAGAAAAGGCTCCCTTATAGAGCTGCAGTAAAAAAAATAGATTGTTTTACACATAGGCGCATTTCTCACAAGACAGAGCTCTTCCCATCGACTATTAGTAAACATTTGATGGCATAACTTCGTACGATTCTAACACTGCTCGTTGTTTCTGAAAAGACGGTTTCCACTGCACTATAGCAGGGAAAATAAGATTAAGCTCAAAACACACCGCGCACTGCTCATCAGTTAGGGTGTGTGAGTTGACGTAGATCGATAGAACTCATGGGATCAACACATGCAGCGCGCGATTTTGTCATAAAAATTAGGAGTTTTTCTTCGCTTTGGAAAAGATAAGACGTATACCTCTGATGATACAAGATTACAAGAGACACGTTCAAACATTTTTGTGCACAGGCTCAGGCTGCTTAGGCTTACGGTTATTAATCCGTTTCATTGGCAAAATGAAACGTAAAAAAAGCCTGAACCCACAAAACGATACAGTAAAGTGTCTAAACGATCTCAACACAAAAGACCTAGAAATCTTTGAGGAACGATGAAAATGTTTCCAAATAAATAACGAATATCCGCGAGGTAACGCGCGACGCGTGTGAAGCACAAATTTATCTTCCTTTCTATTGTGCTGCAGTAAAGTCTTTCTAAAGGTAGAGCACATTTTTGGAATCTCTGAGATTTACACTATTTGATAGTCTATATAGGTTAGAGAAAAGCAAAAAGCGAAGTATAAGTGCCAAAATGACAAAAGCGTGCGGCGCGTGAAAATAATTGGTGCTGTCCTAATGGCGGCACCACTTGAAGCCTTCGGTAAAAACGTACTTTTTGCTTTTGCAAAACATTTCTGCAGTTCAACGATAGCACAAATCAAGTGAATTTCAGTGACATGTTTAATTTCTCAAATAGCTCATTTTTGGCGACGTACCAGTCAAAAAAAGATTTTGTCTCTCACTCGAAGATTTCTCACTGGATAAAAGTTTTCTTGTAATGAACTTTCAATCATCAGATACAGAAATTTTTCTGATTACTATAGTATAGTTAGCTTTCAGAAAGAACTTTCTCAAGCTTTGTAACGACCGAAAGAATATTGTGTTTCACACTCAGTGAGCACTTCTAGCCATTCTTTCGGTCGTTAAAAAGCTCGAAGATGTTCTTTCCAAAAACCAAATATATCATTATGATCGGAAAAATTTTCTCTATCTAACGATTATAAGTTCATTACAATAAAACTTTTATCCAGTGAGAAATCTTCGAATGAGGAACAAAATCTTATTTTGACTGATGCGGCGTTAAAAATGAACCGTTTGAGAAATTGAACAAACCACTAAAATTCACTTGATTTGAGTTATCGATAAACTACAAAAATATTTTGCAAAAACATAAAATACGCTTTCACCGAAAGCTTCAAGTGGCGTCGCCACAATAGAAGAGTACCAAATAGTTTTATTTTGAATAAGACACCACTGTAAAAGAGAACTTTCAAGGAAAAAAAAGTAAATTTTTGAGCTCGCCGAAATTTGAACTTTCAAATGACTGCTAAAATTCTAATGTAATGTCTTCGTCCATCAAGTGAGGTCCCTGCAAAACTCCCGCCCGATGGCAAAATGATTCAGATTTGAATTTGACTGATTCCAAATTTGAGCAGAATCAATACTGCGTTCAAGAAATGAAGTAGAAGAATGAATTATGGTTAAGGAGAGAAAATGAATTACCTTAAATGTCGCCGCTGACACTCCTTCCAAACCCCAATATGCACTACCAGTTGAATTCGCGCATAAGCAAATCTCTCCCAATTCATCAGCACGGCAGAGTCGGGGTGGACCAGATTGCTTCAAAACGACCACAGATCCACTAGGAATTACTTGCCCAGCATCCTGAAGCATGAGCCTCTCTAATTGTTGACAACTGAAGTGATAAATACACATCTATGAAGTTTATAGTTAGGTAGTTTATATCGAAGAAAATGATATCAAGCGGTGGCCTCGCTGGTGTATGTAGTAGAAGCACGAGCCCTCAGTAAGGGTGAAACAAAGGTTTAACTCCAGCGAAGTCGTAATTCTGCACACCACTCAATAGTCTTATATATACTTTACATATGTATATATATACATATATATATATATATATATATATATGTATATATGTATATATATAACTATAAAGTTAAAAATCCAAAATAATTGGTTGTTTTTGAGGACGTACTTGAAGAGTGAGACTGGTTAAGGAATTTTCTTTGTCTACACGAACCACAGAATGGCTTAGTGCCGCCATTGACAAGATTCCCCGACCACTGCTACCACTCCCAGTTGAGGTGCGTCTGGAAAAGGAGATATAAGAACACTAAGTTGCAGGCTGGTACACGATATAGAGAAGCAGAAAAGACATAGTTGGGAAGAATAACCTCCTCAACGAGATGGTCCCCGTTTCTGAACTACCCGAGCATGGACACATCGCTTCAGGACGTAGTCCATGAGCAGCGAAAACTGTTGCGAATTGGTCGCAAGATGACAAAGACCACGGATTCGCACCGTCGGCAACAACGAGGGATCGCAAAGAAGACAGATTAACATCTTTATGGTCCCGAGTAGCTAATAAACCCCAGTGCAAATCACGCGATTTTACCAACGCGACGGATGCTGAAATTGTCGCTTATTTTGATAGATAGTAATAACTTGAGTACAAACAAAAAAAAAAACATGAAAAACATCTGCATCTGGAAATTTTTTCATCAATCGCTATAAGTAGATCAAGACATACAATACAGTGTCTTGATCAATATGAACAAAAGAACACAGCACTTTCTTCAGTAATCAAACCTTGCAATTTCGTTGCCATTAGCATCCAACTAGCCGGATTGATTTTCATCAATGAATAAGGAACGAAAACTACACGCATTCCATTGAAGACTGCTGCCAAAACTGCATGCCATAAACCGACTTCTCGTTTGAAGTCTAACACACAAATCATGGTCTCACCTAAATAACAGTTAGAGTCTACTGGAACGCTAGAAAGGTGCTTGCAGATTTCGCTCACATGTGGATTGATCCTACATAAAACTATCACTGTATACACATCTATTCAGGACGTTCTCATATTTCACCCCTTCAGGACCGTGAACCCACTTCGCCTACATCTATAACCCCCAGAGTGGGAACGCATTCAATGTACCACAAATGAAGAGACCAGCCAAGAATAAATGAGAGTACAACACCGCCCATTAGTAATACTTTCACTCAATGGGAGGTGTGAAATACGCCCTTTTCTATATAGAGGTTAGCGTTTACCAAGAGGATTGGCTAAAGACGAAGGGCCTGCCCAACTGACAAGGCTGCCAAAGCCGAAAAACGTGCATTAGGCCGTACAAGTGTCCATAACAGACCACATGCATGGATCAAAAAATAATTATCAGGGATGTTGAAAATTGAGGTGGTCTTAAGAAAATACTCGAAACGAAACATATTGGATGTATTATTGCATTGTTTCACTTGTATTATTGTTGTTACTTTCCCATTTATAAAACATAATATACTTAATGACAGAGTAGAAAGTGGCAAAGCAGGCGTCAGTAATATAATGGGGTAGAGCGCGCGCTCCCGGATAAAGCGAGATGTGGGTTCAGATCCTGCCGAACGCAAAAGTTTTGCACATAACTCTGCATCACTGGGTATATCTAGAATATCATACACCGCTGAAAGCGGTTAAATAAGAAGAATTCGATAATATATTCGCATATAAGATAACTTAGGAAGATAGACTGGAGTAACACAGTAATACACAATGCATTTCCACGCTGGGGGTTGAAGATGCAGAAGCGGTGGGTCCAAGGTCCCAAAACAGTTAGACAATGACTTTTTCCAACTCTGTCACGATAGTTGTTCGACTCCTTTCCGAACGCTCTTTCCCAACTCAAATGCAAATGCCTTAACTCAATCATCGTCAAAATTTCAACGAGACCAAATCAATCCTACAAGAATCCTACGACAATCATGAAGAAAAACAGAATCCTCGAAAGAGCGGCCAAAACAACACACGAAATGTTCGCTTCGCTTTGTGGAGGATGAAAACGATGACCACAAAACCATAAGGTTCGTATACCATTTTCGTCACTATCAACACCAGTTTAGCAATTTAGCGAGTTCAATATACCATGTTTATAATCCATTGCAGTCGTGATGGCACGGCAATGTGCAAGCATTGCTTGTCGCGATATACATACACCTTTGACAGCTCCGTCACGATCACATGAATATTCTATGTAGGCGATACTTTCATCGGCTACTCGAGGTGGTGCTGTCCAATCACGGGACGGTTTTCCCTTGAAATTAGAAAAACGGTAAAAAACTACATTCACTTCGACCTGCACGTGATTTAAGAATTCATGAACAATAAGTAGTTACCAAATGCTCCGTTATAATCCAGTATAGGCGAGGCCAAGACTTTAGATCGACAACCTCCTGCGGACTACCTACTAAAGTGCTGGAACCAGTTGGCAAAGTGCGTGGAAACTGGCTAGACGAAACTGTGCATTTCGGAAGGCCCTTAATGATAAGACATTTTGATGATAGAAAGCATGGTTCGAAAAATCATAAACATTTGCGTGAAAATTCTCTCCTTTTTTTAACTTGAGGACTCACTTTGTAACAAGTCTCCGATGTCAATGCAACTTTCGCTCCACAACTTCCCAACAAAACCCAAGTTGTTGTATTCCAGCATCCTAAAATCAATAAAGTAGTGGCAGTATTTCGAATGAAAGAAATACCAAAGTGTTACCCGTTTAGTCAATGGGACCTCAACCGGTACTGGAACCACTCCAGCTAATATACAACCATAGAAAGCCGCCAAAAAAGCTAATGGATCAGTGTTTGGATAAACAAGCGCTACACGATCACCTGGTCTACAATGGGAACCTAGAATAAACATCTAAGAGTGAGCGAGACTCCATTCACTGAAGAAAGATAAACTTGATAGATATAGAACTGAACGACGAAAGCTTGCCTTAGCATTATCCTTCCCACTAGAAACTTGCCTTATTCAACAATACAAAAGCGACTTTACTCGATCGACTAAAGAGTTTTTCCTGTAAGTGAACAACTAGAGTAAGTATGATAGTGTCCGTCATATTTATTATTTTGGTTCAAACAGCACAAATCTCCAACACTGTTCTCTGTTTAACATATAGTGTGAGACCTCGATTAACAACTCAAAATAGTCTGACAGAATGCTTAACCTTTTATGAGGTCTGATGCGGTACCCTGAGTGCTAGACGTACGTTTTGGCTTTGAAGCAAGCCTCATCAGTAACATATGCCATTGAGCTACCCACTCTGTCCCTTATAGAGATCGACACCATATGTTATACTCTGCGTAAATAGAAATAATCACTTGATGTCCTTTCAGAGTGCCACGCAGTCGACAATCAGTCACTCTCAAACAACAACAAATGATTTTTTCACTTTACGCACAGTATACTTATATGGCGTCGATTCCCTATAGTAGGGGGCAGGACGAGTAGCCCAATGGCATGTGATACTGATGAGGTCTGCTATAAAGCCGAATTGTACGTCCAGCACTCGAGGTGCCTCATTAGACCTCATGAAAGGCTTGAAATAATCTATCAGGCCTTCTGGAACAGCTTATACATCACTCACCGTACGTGATTTGATGACCAGGCCGACCAGTTTGATCAAGTACTAAAGCCGCCACACTCTTTGGAACAGACGTACCATATCGATGAAGCGCACTAAATTTTTACTTATGACATATAGAGAGTCATTCGTTGCTTGAGGTTTTACCATAACCATGGCATCGTAAACGAGTGATACCCCCCCTCCCTTATATTCTTTGGACCGACTTTCTATTAATGTCGGCATTGATTCATAATCCACTGTTTTCCTAATCAGCAGACACGGAGGTTGTTAGTCGTTTTGGCCGTGACCGCCTATATAACTGTCATGTATGAAAAAAATTGCATTCTTTACCCTAATGGTTGAGACGGTGGCTTCATTTGTTCAGGTACAGTGTACCTGACTTCCTGTAAAGTGTGTGAGGGACGAATACGTCGACGAGACCATACAACGTCCAAGTTGAAGAGCATCTAGTTCAAAAACTTGAAGCCAAACAAAACATTTTGCTGAGTACGCTAGAGCACAAAGAGGTATTGGAAGTTTTCGAGTAAAAGTTGGCGTCCTTGCACAGAAATCCAAAACATCTCTACCAAAACTCTTGGAACTTTTTCCATTAGAGCCGAGAAGCTATTCATAACGCCACGCTAAACGTCACTAATTTACTGAGTTGAGCAAGGAACATTCTTACCTTATCTAAAACTCTGTGAGGCTTGTCTCTGATGAGTAGTCGGGAGACTCGAGACCCAAAAAAAGGTGAGTGTTTCATAGAAGAAAATGTTCACTGAGTGGACTGAAGTTGACGTCTGTCTGCTAAGGTCATGAAGTATTTGATTGAATAGACTGCGAATCAATCCAATCTTTTCAGGCTCTTATGGAGCCGAAACCACCGAAATGTCAGCTATCGTTTTACTGTATTGCACTGTACTTTTAAAATTCCACTATTGCCATCTTCGCACTTGGTCTTCAAGAAAACACAGAACTATTTGATCAATGTCGAGGTTAACTGATATACAGTGACTTCGTTTTGTGCACCAAATACTTCAACAGCGGCACTGAATAGCCTTCCTATGACAAATAGCAAAGTCTCCTCTCAAGAGAAAATCAATCTAAGTCAACTAAAACATATCAAGATAATGAACTCAGAAAAAACCAGAACATATTTTCAAGAAATATTCAATATTATACCGTATACCTTGACAATACAAGTTCTCCACAAACACTTTGTAAAGAAACACAATCAAAGCAAATGTGTATAAATTCATACGCCCATACCTGTCAAGGCTTCTTGGATAATTCTGCGCACCAGCGCTCACGCTCTCGCCTCTCACAGGGGTCATGAGTTGGCCTTCAGGTCGAGGTGCAGCCGGATCAATCATCTTGGCGATGGCTATAAAAGACCAGTAATTTTCTTCTAATTTCTCATTTTTTCGAAGGCATGGGAAAAAGTTACAACATGGAACAATAAATTAACTCGAAATGCTGACTCTCACTAAATCTAGGAATAAAAGATGAAAACTATCTCAGGAATTGCCATTTTCATGAAAGCTGGCGCGAGGTTGGCATAACTTCTTCAACCCCTATGAAACCGTTACAGAAACCGATGCACGCAGAGAGAATTGTGCAACTTTCGCTGTTTGAGTAAGGTTTCTTCTCCGTTTTGCTAAATTTTTAGAATTCTTCTATCACTTTGATACAACACAATTTTCTCTACTCGCTCACATGCTTTTGGTTTAGATAAACGTGTCTTGTATAAAGAAAAACACTGGTTTACTAGGCAATCATGCTGAAGTATTGCATTGTAAAAAGGAGTTCACAATGAAAATCTTTAGTGTTGATCTTCTCCAGTTTTATACGGAACGCAAGAGTCACTATAGGGAATGAAAATTGGAAAACAGTAAAAAAAAAAATCCATCAAAAATGATGATGTAATTGCGATCGACACGACGCCGAATGCGCACTCAGTATTCTTTTAGTTGGAACAACGCAGTTGAAGGTCTTTTTAGAAACCAAGCATATCCCTGAAATCTTCGAGATTTCTGCTATCGAATGGTTATTGAATATCTCCAGATCCGCTTCTATGTTTTCAACTCAACGGTTATCTCTGTCTTAACGTATGCATTAGAAACCTGGTCGCTACATAAGCGGATGAACGATCACATGACGTTTATTGGACGATAAGTTAAAAAAAGGTCGATGCTGAAAGTACCTCGCTGCTCAGATGAAAGGAAGGACTCGAATTCTGGCCAACATCAACGACTGCAAAACAAAGATGCCGTTCTACACACCGGGTTATCGAAGATATGGTGGCCCAGACATATAGTGTTTAAAAGACAACCGATGGACAAAAGTCGTAACCGACCGAGATTCTTGGAATGTCAAGCGACCACAGAAGACCACCGACTTGGAGGTCCAAATTCTTGGCAAGCAGCTGAGAAGAAAGATATAATTACCTATAAATTCCTAGGGCGAGGAACACCCACTCGGCTACTGTGGTAGGTGATAACGAAAGATGGAGGTTTTACTGGTGCCCGTATGAGTCTCTTGACAATCAACGACAGGTGTTACAGGAATGAAAAGAGAAACTAATTCTGAGATAAAGTGCCATATGTCTGTGTGAACAAATATACGCATAACATACGCATGAATAATATAACATATAATAAGTCATAACATAATACGCATAACATTTACATATGTTACATGTTTGTGGTATCTGAAACTGACAAACGACATTGCACTTCATCTCACGTTTATTTTCTAGTTTGAGTACGTTTAGCATTTAGTGTGTGACAAAAACACCGTTTAATCTCTTCTATATGGGTACTTGAATGGTGTGTTTCAGATAATTAGTAGACATTTGAACTGATTTCTTGATTTCATCACTTTATTTGATTATCTCACAGTTTACTCACTGTGAGGATCTCGGTACGTTTAGTATTCAATTCGATGTTCTTCTTCTTGAACGTCGCAGACTAATCGATGCGCACGTCTCCTTGAAATCTCGGGGACAGCCTGGCTGTGGCGTTCCATGGAGCGTTCCTTGTTGACCGCGAGAGAGTGTTGGGAAGTGGGGATGAGCCCAGCGCCGCGACGAACATCACAACCACTTGGTTACGCCCCAACTCCTTTATATCAATTGCTGGCAGATTAGAGAAATAATTAGATAAGGAATATAGTTAATTCAGTAAAGAATATAGTTAGTTAGTTAATACAATATATGTTCAGGCCCCGAAAAAGGCGAAGTCGCCGAAACGTCAGTCATCGATTTTGGAAAGGATTTACTAACCCGGCGGAAACTTTTAAAAAGGGCAGTTTGTGAGCTGATAAATTGATTGTTGGGATGCCCTATTTGTAACCACTATCAGTTTGTCGTATCTCATTAGAATGATTAAAGCGTTCCTGACAGCAATAGAAATCGCTGCGCGCAGCGCAAATCCCTAGAGCGGGGCGCGATTTTCGCATTAAAATGAGGTTTTTTTTCTTAAACTGAAAAACCTTTTGGGTTTTCTGATTTTCATTATGTACAACACGATCTGCTTTAGACGCTCAAAAACTTTTGGAGCATGCATAGCTCTCATGTGGAAAGAAAAACGCCTACGTAATCATAGCGTGTTTGGCATTCAGTCAATTATAACTTACAAAGGGTAATTACAATATAAATCTTCAAATTCTGACAGTTTTCGTTATACACGATACCCAAAACTAATATCAGCGACTGAAAATCAAAACAATGAACAACTGGTCAAAGATGCTAATGCATGCTGCATGCGATATCGGTTCATCAATAACCATCAATAAATTTTGGAGTATTAGTGTACTTCAAAAAATGAGATCTAGATATAAAGGAGCAGACTTTCTTCTATCGTTCTTTAGGTCTTCGCTGTTTATATCCATTGATTACTTACTATGAACATTATTCGCGTTGCAACCTTTGCTGCTTGAAACGCCCGCTGACTTTACGTGTTCTAACGCATTTTTTTTTTTTTTTGATTATCCTCAAAGCAATTCCTTGTTGTTCTCTCAAGCTCCAACTTCTCAGAATAACTTCATTGTGGCTACGTGCAAGTGACTGTGGTAGTCCACCAGAAAACCACACATCTGATCCGCTCAACTGCTTCCCATGGGTGTCGTACTCTACTTTCACATCTTGGATAAACAGACTATGTTGATTTATATGAATGGAAAGGTTGTAGAAAAAGTTCTGTCGTATTTTCAAAATGCATAGGGAAAATTTATTTGCACATCAACTCAGCTCAAAGGGAAGACAAATTAATGATTGAAGCAGTATCCTTCCATAAGAAGACAATTCAGCCACAATCAAGCAACATAGAGATTCAGCTGCGGTAAAACTCGCAATCTTTCGAATGGAAGAAATTGAAGTTTTCCTCAACGGATATTTTGGAACCTCTTGTTTGTAAAAAAATCCTCCACCGCACGGGATGAGTGATAGTCAATCGGCATCAAGCTCTGGCTGAACGGCAACTGCTCCAAAACCTCTTATACAAAGCCTGCCAAATGAATCATTGTCGCGTTTGCTGTGCGAAGTTTTTACGTTGTCGTGAAAATGAATTATTGTACTTTGGCGACCCTGCAGCTATTAGCGAATGCGGTTCAAGATCAACACACAAGGAAAAAAACGAGCTTTCCGATGAGCTGAAACTCTCACAAATGCATATTTAGACCAATTATTTAGGCAATACGACAAATCTTTTTCTACAACCTATCATTTATAGCTCACATACGCAGAGTCAAGTACTTTTGCGTTGGGGAAAAACTCTGTACAAGAGGCCACCAGCGCTTTTGAAAAAACTAGAAAATGTACTGCATAATTTTTGTGTTCTGTCACTCAGAATTCACTATCTTCTGAGATGACCCTTCGGAAGTGGTAATCTATGAAAACATCGGGTCAATTTGACTTTCTCTAATTCCTAAGGAGGCGAAACGTTCGAAAGTCCAGTCAGCATTGTACTGTCACCCAATTTCATCAAAAGAACACCGATAAAGAGATCATTGCTGAACGATCATGGAAGGTGTCATCTTCCAGAATCCTACACTAATTTTTGCTGCTTCAAGGATAGGAAAGCTCAAATGCAAGAAACCAATCAAGATTTACAAACTGCACATGCCCGATACTCGGTAGTTTAGTGTAAGACAGGCACAGCTACGCCATGGGACTAATGATGAGTAGGAAATATGTTTTACCAAACGAAGTCGTCTTCCTACTGAGATATGCGGATTGTTGGGACGTATGAGCGTTCTTTTTACTAGGGATAACTGTGGAAACCCTCAGCAATATGCTATTTCTTCGGAACGATGTATTGTTCCGGCCATCTAAATTTTACTAAATAACTGTCAACAAAACCAGATTTGTTCAAACAACGGGCTAGCTATCCCGAAAGCTAGGCGTAATATTCTTCTCCTTGTTATAGCGCACTAAGACGGCTTTTGCAAAAACCAAGTTGAATGCTAAAACCTTCGATTTTCGGGCTATCGCATAATATTAATAGTTCAGCGGAAAAGGAGGAAATATTGTCCTAATGTTTGTCAAAAGTGCAAATTTCAGGCAACAGGACAAATTTTCAAACGGTAGATCATATGAGTGAGGTGATTTGTTGTTGATAGATGTTGGTTGCAAGCTATGAGTTGTTGAATATTTTGAGTATAAAACCTACAACATCAGTGGAAACTTTCAGAAATCTGAGTGAAGACAGCGCACTTTTGGTGAAGAAATATTCCATAAGTTAATAAATACACATTTTATCAAGGCTTACGCCAAAACATATTAAAGTCCCTTCCGTTGTCACTTATAGAAGTCGTCCATTGCAGAAAATGTATTTACGAATAACAATTTTATAATACAGTCAGAAAAAATTGTGAAAACGGAGTTGAAAATGCGTAGCTATCCCAAAGACTTGGCTTTCATATCGAAAGTAGGAAAAATAGGACAAATGGGCGATATGTTTATAGCATTCCTTTCAACACTGATCTGTCTTTCTGTAGTAATAAAGTTTCCTTAAAATCAAAATTTTGCTATGCAACTGCACACAACCTGCTCTGAAGTTCAAACAACGGGCTAATTACACCAAAAGCAAATTATCATTTTTTTTGTTAGAAGAGTATACTACAAAAGTTCCTCCACAAAATCACGCTCATTAATGAAAGAAGCAATTTTCATGCTATTGTATAACTATAAAAACATAGGTGAGATAAGAAAAAGGCTTAGTAATAGTTGGAAATAAGTTCGTTTTGCAAGGATGTGCATAGTTCGCTTAACTCCACTTGGGTACCAGCCCACACAAGAGAATTCGAAATTTACCTTTACAAGTCCAGTTAAGAGTTAACCAATGCCAGAATTCGCGACTGCCCTGCTATCAACCTAACAAATCTTCACCTAATTCACAGTGCGTGCCTTATGACATTGGAAGGTCTTGGCACAGATTGTTAACATACCAAATAAATGGAAAATGTAGTGCGATTCATATTGTTTTTCGTGGAGGCAAGCCATTAACATACGCAAGTGTTTTGTTGTTCAAAACATAAGAGTTCATTCACATTTACCTTTGCTGAAAACCACAATACAGGATTATTCTACACCTCATATATCTGTAAGACTATCTTGCTAATTCGCATCAGTTCAAGACAATATAAGACAATGAGAGCAAAACCACTGTACGTTATTGTTTGCTCAGTGCTCTCAATGTTCGTAAGCATCGCTCAAAATTAGTTTTCCGATGACCAATAGTAAAATTATCAATCACTAGCATATTTCAGATAAAAATGATGTTATATTTTAGATCCCAAGAACCTCCCTCTTTGAGGGATCCCGCCCGGTTAGTCGCGAGAGCACGTGGCGCTTCCCCAGGTGGTGGATAGGGGAATAAACACGAACCAAAAGCGAACGTGTGCTTCCCAAAGACGCAGGTGGATTCAGGGGATGAGCTCCCAACTTCTGCAGCGCCGACTTGAAAAAACTCTATTTCTACGAGTCAAGTCGGCCAAAAGCCTGCAATCAAGCGGCTGGGAAGAACATGAAAGGCGGTTAGGAGTCGACTCAAACAAATAAGCTCCTCCCGCTTCTCCTAGAGAGACTGGCAAACTACTTGTAAGTACCTAGCCCCACGTTTAGAGCCTACCAAGCTATACGTTGGATATGAAATGCTAAAAACAGTAACAAATATGGGCCTCATTTCGCCACCCCCAAAGAGCCCTTGGTATGGCAGCGCCAGGTAGGACGAGTACGGAGAGGCTGCTAAAATCTCAGGGCCAAACTAGGCTGCCAAGATCAAAACGGACTAAAATGACTATCTGTACCTATAATGCAAGAACCCTTGCTCATGAATCCGATGTAGAAGATCTACTGATTCAAGGAAGAAGGATAAGGTACGATGTCATTGTCCTGGCTGAGACGAGATGACGCCATCCTTTCCATGCTGTTTATGACACCAAAGAAAAACTGTTTCCTGGAACATGCGATGGCAGAGTTGTTGGCGGCGTTGGCGTTCTTGTCAAATCGAATCTGACCGTGAACATCGATTCGTGTGAATAACTAAAACTCGCATGGGACGAGTACAGTTGAAACGATGTGGTTCTAAGTCGGCTTTGACCATCTTCGTTGCTTACGCACCAACATCAAGCTATAACAAAGACGAAGTTGAAGCGTTCTATGTGGACCTCACAAAGTCCTTCAAAGAAGATCATACAATCTTCAAGGTCATTGTCGAAGATTTTAACGCAAAAATTGGACCTAAAAGAACGTCTGAAGGACGCCACATTGGGCCCCACGGACTAGAATGGACATAACAAAGTGAAAGGATATCTTGACGACCCAAAGCATTCATGGTAACTCAAAATTTCAAAAGGCTCACTTTCAGCAATGGACGTGGGAGTCTCCCAATGGAAAGTACCATAAAGAAATAGACCACATCTTAATGAATCGAAGGTTTTGCCTGACCGATGTCGCTGTTGCTCCTAAGTTCTACACGGAATCGGACCCTCGCCTCCTTCGCGCAACGTTCCGTTTTTCGCGGAGAGTAGAGAAAGCCACCAAATTCGAACAAAGAAGTTCCAGAACTATCATAAACTGGGATGTGTTCAAATCATTAGTCGGCTCTCGCGAAGACACCGTTGTCGACAACAACGACGAAGAATACGATCGGCTCGTTGAATATCTTCACGTGAGCGCTATAAAAGCCGATAATCCTAAAGGTCACGAAGAGACGCTTGTCTCCACAGATACTCGAGCTGGTACGTCAACGTGGAATCGCGCGAGCTACAGGTAACCAAACCTAACGTCCGAACTTGCCTACGTCCGAGGAACTTGGGCTGCAGAGAAGAGATAAAAGAAGACCTCAAAGAGGAAGAGCAGCAGTTAGCAGGCTGCAGAAGCTGGGAGAGCATTCGCAAAGCCCATCGAGGCTTCGCCAATTATAAGACCAAGATGATTGCACTCCGATGCCGTCATGGAACACTACATCTTTCAAAAGGGCTATGGATAAAATCACCCACCAATACTACTCGGATCTCATCGCTAGCCATGTCCTCTTACCGTCATATAGATTGAAAGAGGATGAATATGTCGTCCCACCGGTACTTCCTTCTAAAATCCGCATGCTATATTGTTGGTGAAGAACAGAACAACATCCGGTTCAGACAGGATTAGACCAGAACACCTGGAGAGCCTGCCGCCAGTTCTCATCAACACCCTGGCTCGGCTCTTCAGTCGCTGTCTGTCAAAATGCAAGGAAAAAGGGAGACCTTCACGACATAGGCAATTATCGCCCAATCTGCTTGCTGTCCGTTGTCTGTAAACTCTTTACTAGAGTCATCCTGAACAGGATTGACAGAACACTGGACGAAGGACAGCCATGCGAACAAGCAGGGTTCCGAAAAGGATTTAGTACCATAGACCACATCCACACGATTACAAGACTCATTGAAGTTTCACGAGAGTACAAACAACCACTCTGTCTCACTTTCATCGATCTGAAGAAAGCCTTTGATTCAGTGGAAACAGAAGCGGTTATAGAGGCTCTGGATAACCAGGCGTCCCTACTCTGTACATAATGATCCTTCGTGAGCTTTATAAAGATTTCACGACCAAAGTATCTCCATTCTACAACAATATCACCATTGACGTAAGAAGAGGGGTTCGGACAAGGCGATACAATTTCGCCAAAACTATTCACTGCCACCCTACAAAACGTCATGCAAACATTAGAATGGACGATATGGGAGTGAAAATTGACGGTCGACAATTAAACCATCTTCGCTTTGCTGACGATATCGTTCTCATAACACCAAACATCAGCCAAGCGGAACGAATGTTGACCGATTTCGATAACGCCTGTGGAAAGATTGGTCTTCAACTGAATCTAACGAAAACGATGTTCATGAGGAACGGATGGGTTTTGAATGCCCCATTCACGCTCAACGGAACGACAATCTCCGAATGCTCCAGTTACGTCTATCTAGGTCGTGAAATCAACATGATGAACGACCTAGCTCCAGAGTTGAGCAGGAGGAAACGAGCGGCTTGGGGAACGTTTAAGAGCATCGAAGATGTAGTGAAGAGGACTAAGAACATCCGACTCCGTGCCCACCTTTTCGACTCGACAATTATCCCTGCCATAACGTATGCAGCAGAAACCTGGTCGCTACGTAAGCAGGATGAAAGATCACTTGGCGTTATCGAACGCGCAGTCGAAAGGTCGATGCTAGGAGTATCCCGTATCTCGCAAATGAGAGCAAAGGATCCGAAATTCCGACCTACGTCAACGATCGAAAATCAGAGACGCCGTTCTACACGCCAGGATATCGAAAATAAGGTGGGCCGGACACGTGATGCGCTTCAACGACAACCGATGGACGAGAGCCGTTACCGACTGGATTCCTCGGGACGTCAAGCGCTCTAAAGGAAGACCACTGACCCGTTGGTCCGATTTCTTCACGAAAGCGATGGAAGAAAGATATGATGCTCAGCGAATCCTAGAGCGAAGGAGGACCCCTGGCTACTCTTGCACGCGATAGGGAAAAATGGAAGAGTTGCTGGTACCCGCTCGAGTCACTCGACGATCAACGGGACGACAGGTGATACAAGTGACAGGTGATATTTAGAATTTACAGGAAATATTTTGCTCTATAGCTTCAATTATATGTATGATTTTTGAGCAGAGACCTATCAAATTTAGAATTGTTGGGAAAATAAACTTCTAAAAAAACTGATAATAGATATAACTTCTTCGAATTTTCAATGGAAGAGTGACAGTCAGCTGCAGACATAAAAAACACAATGGAGAACAGCATATTGTCTTACTGGACGAAATCCTGTTTGATCTACTGCTTTTGTGCTGGAGATACGAGACGCAAAGTATAACCGGTGGAAATAAATCATGGGACCAAGGAAATCAAAATTCCAAGAGGAAAAAGAAAATGAGAGAAGTTCAGATTTGTAGTGAAAGAGTTATAGATTCTATTGCCTCTTACTATATTTAATAAAATTCTGTATCTGTGTTGATTCAAAGTTCAAAGTGGCCTTTATTCCCACATCTCATCATTAGATGGACACAAGTCGCGCGTTAAGTGTCAATTGTTGTTTGTATATCACGAAATATCAACATCCTACTTTAATAAAAATGTCATTGACGTGGAGCTATGACCTCACCATTTCATTCTATGACAACTAACTCTCAGAAGGAAAGATCATGTTTTTATAATGCGGTATTTAAGCTTTCCATAATACAGCTATGCACGTGTGACAATGCTTGATCACCTTCCTACTCGTCATCTAAACACACGCGAAGATGATATACGAACTCAGCAGCTGTTAGATATTTCATACCTTCGTAAATACCTCAAAAAAAAAAAATTCCTGTAACACAAAAACCTGACGATTCGTTCTTTTTTTTTTTGTTAACGCTGCGTCTGCTATTCTCGATAGCAACAATAAGATGTCATACAACCAACTTGTGATAAACCACCAACTTTTACAAAAGGAAAACTCGTGATTTATCAATGTATAAAGCATCTAGGAGAGATTGATTGCTAGTGGAAATCATCTCAAAAAGGAAGAAGTAGTGATTATCAATTCACTCTATTAGAGATGCAGACAACAAAGCTAGAAATCCACTCCTAACAAAGTCTTTCCGTCTAAAAAATCAGGGCATTCAAAAAAATTACCTTCTAACTCGGCGTCGTAATCCTTGTAGTACTCCGACAACGGCTGACTGCTTGGCCTCTGAAATAAGTATATTACTGCCACATCCCCGACCGCAGACATTGATTGCACTGTTTTCTCAACGATCGTTTCTTCTTCAGAATGCTTTTCCAAATCTTTCTATTGATTCGTCACTTCACTTGGATAAATGTTATGGCTGGTGATGTCAGAAAAAAGCCATTCTCAACCCAATAAAATTAACATATGAGTTTATTCGCATATGGGAATCCTGAAATGAAATCGAAACACACGAATCCCTCGACGCGTCCTTTTCACTGAAACGGAGTAATATTGACGACTGTTACTAATGAGTTTGATGTTCCTGAGTAATTAGGCGCCGCGACTAATGTGTCAGTGGTAATTCAGCTGGAAGCTAACGCAAACGCACACAGCATGGATTCCAGAAGCAGAATATCTTCACTCTTTTCTTAAACTAAAGCTTGTAAAGCATAAAAATCTTCTTAACTAAAGGGATTTATTTTGTAAAGCTAAGATCCTTTGAAAAACTCGAATTTTCATTCATGTTTCGATTACCAGCAAACAAATTACTTTTGCCGAAATTACGATATTCTTCAAGTTTAGAATGATAGATGGGAGAACGACTGTGGTCTTAGAAATCTAGTAAAACGTTAGCGTTTCAAATAAAGTAGAAATATTCGCTAGATAGGGGAAAAGTAATGTCAGAGATGAGCAACATTAGCACGGAAGAATCACCAATGTTGTGAGTAACGAAACAAATAGGCTGATTTTCAGCATTGACCATGTGTTGGTGAAATTCATTACTTCAAATACCTGTGCTCGTTCAGTACAGCATACAAGTGTTAATTAAATGCATACTTACTACAGCTTTGAATGCAACGCTTTATTCTAAGCTATGAACAGACTCAATAGTGTGATTGTCATGAAAATAAAAAAGCAATTTAGGGCAAAAAAAGGAGTGAACTACAAACGCAATTTTTTGAGTTTCCACCAATGATTCATTCACTTTTACGATATACCCATTTGAACTTGAGAATTATTCACTTGGATTTGTTCCACGTATAACTTATCACTGATGACGAAAGATTTATTTTTTATGATTCACTCCTATTTTGTTCCTAAAAGCCTCGATAAGTACACTTGATATGTTTGTCTCATAATTCGCATGATGGGTGTCACTGCACATTTCGTTCACCTACAAACATCGACAGGAGAAAAATTCAAGGTAGGATCACCACAAAAAAAAACCAATGGATGTTGCAGATTCAGATCACGACTCTACGAACTGTGAATATAAAATGCACAACATTCAAAACAGCATTTAGAACGCATAAGATGTAGTCCTAATCCTCCGAACAATCCACTTGTTTTAGTTCAACAAATAACAGAAATATGAAAATACTGGGAACTTTCATTGTAAGAAAGGACATTTTCGGATAAAAAACTCATGAACTAACCCAGTTTGACTTCAAGAGGCAATGCGGTAGATCATTAACGTCAATTCTACCGTTACATCCAATGCGTAGTGTAGCAAACACGGATTCTTTCTCCTTGTCATAATGTTGACTCCTGTTCATTCTATTGTCGAGTTTAGAGCCCAAATCTTCCATATGAGGTCGAGCAAAAATATCTTCTGGGATGTGTTGAGGAATATAACTGGAATTACGACGCCTACTAGGATCATTTCGAATCGTTTCAAATGACTCATCCTGAATCTTATCTTCAACAGGACCCTTGATCTTAGAGCGACAGTTTCTCTGGTTTTCATCAAGACACCATCGAATGGCTCTCGCTCTTTCCTCTCGCAACAATGCCGCTTTTCTGCTCCGCAGATTAGCCAGATACTCACGATGATTCTCACTCATCGAAATTCTTCTTACCGTTCCATCCCGAATAATACTGGTTAATGCAAGTGCAGGCAACATGAGGCAATAATTGAGAACGTTCGTTACCGCAAGTGGTGTAGATTAAAAAAGATGTGAATTCTCAGGATAGTCAGCAAGTGTTATTACAGGTGGCAACAGCCGCCTTCCTGCAGCCAACCACAGGTTAGTTTACACTGACGAGCTCCCCACACATGCACCACCACCGGCTGTGATCATATCCCGTTCGAACAATTCCATAAAAAAACACTCGCATCCGAGATCAGGCTTAAAAGCAATTGTCAAACTCATCAAAATACTTCTCTCAAAAAAGCGAGAATGATTTACATTGATAATGCTGAAATAATTATAGCAGTGCCGAGCGTAGGAGCTCAAATTGGAAACATTTCAAATTGTGCAAATTTACGAAGATAGGTCGTTAATTATATTGAAAATATAGAAAGAATAGAAAAAAGTCATCATTTGAGGATAAGTAGAGGTTATCAGAGATTAGAAGGCAAATAATCATCTACATTCTCTGCGCTCTGTTTAATTAGCGAATGTATCGAGTCGGCACTACCAAAACCTTTATTCAATTTCCTTATCGAGATCTAATGCCCACCACTGGGCTCGAATGAAACGAAGAAAACAATCCGCTATATATGCGTTTTACTAAATCATACGTGTATATATATATATATATATATACATTATATATATATATTAGTTCACCATACGTTTATGATATATAATATATATATATATATTGAGTTCTTATATTATTACCCTAATAACTTTAAGTTAACTTATGAATTAAAGGTTTTCCACGTAGTAATTTTCTAGAACTCAATTCAGACTAACTACAAGCTTATTGGAATGAGGTCCTTAATGCAAGGAAGTAGTCGTGTTTTTTCTACAAGAGTTCAAACTCGACTACACCGCATAAATCATAACAGCTTGAGCCAGACAAGTGCTTTCGAACTTCCAGTTTGAAACGTTCAAAACACTGAATAACGAAGATAAGTGTCATGATCATGTGTTGAGAAGATTTGACGAAAAAACTTGATAAATGGGTGCTACATCTTTTAGAAAAGGGCAGAAAGAGCATCGCTAAGAAATCTACTCTGACGCAAATGTATTCTTTCATTGATTAGCTATCAGGAGGTTGATGTTAGAAAAACTTTATTCGGCTGACATTTCAGCGACTTCACCTTCGTCGTCCGAAACGTTAACCGAACAAATTTTTTTTTATTAACCTTGTCTTAGCTTGTTAATAGCAGAACATATCTTTATTAGTCAAATCAAGGCTAAATAAAGTTACTTTATAATCCAATTCTAAACTGGGCTCTTTCACATAAATAATCACTTACTACTAGTTGTCAAATCCTACATAACAAGTACCAATTTTTCAACATCGGAAATATAGAACGCTTGACAGGCTCATGAGAGTACAGGGGCCGAACATTCGAACATGTCAATGCACCTATCAGCATAGCTCTGCAAGGTCCTACCTACTTTAGTCTTCTCGAATAGTGATCATAGCCACCAAGTAGATATATGTTTTTAGATGCCGAGAAAATGTAACAGTAACCAGAACTCATCTGCACAGTTACATATCAACCAAATTTGTTGTGTGGCGACATAAAAGTGTCACACAACTAACACTGCATAAGTTGAACGAATGATCTGTCTCGCGCAAAAGTTCTTGTACGACATCTCGCCAGTCGACTACCACATCAATCTATTTACTCAGATAACGTACAGCGATAAAATATATGTTGAAAATGACATCAACGATTCGTCGCATTCTGCACTCTATCAGCGAGAATAGATCAAATTACATATTGCTGGGCAACATCTGCAGCAAAACAGTGTCGGAAATATGTTTTGTGATAATGAAACTAACATCTTGAATATGATATGAACATTTGGTACTTGTCCATTATGAAGCGACAAATGAAAAACCGATTTTATTTGTTGGACAGAAACTTTTCACACGAGTGTTAAAATCATTCAAAAGCTTAAACCTCTGACTAGAGCCAGACGTAGCTTGTTTTTCAAAAAAACATTTGGATGCTGTTACAAAAGGAAAACCTTTGTATTTCATACACGATTCTTTCGCAAGACAGAGCTCTTTCTTCAAACTATCGAAAATCATTCGATAGCGTCGGATTCAAGGATTCCAACGTCCTGCTTATTTTCTAGAAAGAACTTTTCTCTGTACTGCGAGAAAAAACAAGATCGAATTTCACACAATCGGCTTGCTTGTTTACAAGCTAAGTCACGATTGTGGACCTGGTGGGCAGATACGATGCGGCGGCCGGCCACGTTAGATCGCTTGACGCTTCGGAGAAGTGTGATTTTTGTCATTCGGTAAGGAATTCTTTTTCCACTTTGAAAGGAACTCCAGATTAAACGTACGACTCTGGTACTAGAAGACTTTATTTTCACGTTCATGTGCTTTTCGTGCTTACAGCGAAGTAAAGTTGAACTGCATAGTCGATGTGGAACATTATTTTATTCTAAAAAGGGTCTTTTGAGAAACCGGCCACGTACCGCGCCAGCCAGAGAATTAAACTTTCGAACGACTACTTTAACTCCTACAAAAAGTTCCTGTCCAGCAAATGAGATCGGTTTTTTATTTTTCGCCTTACAATGGACAAGAAGCTAACATTTTATTCAGCTAATGTTTCGACAACTTCGTCTTCTTCGGAGCCAATAAACAAATCGATTATCCGAAGAATATTAGCACGCCATAACATAGCTGAATAAAACTTTTGTACCAACCTCGTGGTGTTCGCTTAACCATCAAAAAATCATTGCGCAGGAAATTTTATAAAAATGTCTCAAATAAAGTTATTTCAAACTACCTATTGAATTGCGCTAGTATTTTCTTAAACAGTCCACTTTTCCGTTATAAAGCACAATCGATGCTCGTTGATTTGGTTCTCGGAGATGGACTGGGTGAGCAAACTTACGAGTCGTTTTCTTTTCGCTTATTTTACAGCGAGCTTTAGGTTAGATTAACGAACATGGTACGAACCGCATACAGATAGACATAATCATGCAGATATATTATATGCATGGATATATTTGAATCATTCTTAATCTCCACTCTACACGCCAGGTCATTTAAGATAAGGCGGGCCGGACAAGCAATGAGTTCTAACGACAACCGATGGAAGGGAGCCGTTACCGACTGGAATCCTCGAGATGTCAAGCGCACAACAGAAACAGCACCATTCCGATAGCCTAATTTCTTCACGAGAAGCCTAGAAGATATGATGTTCAACGGATTTCTACAATAAAAATGACCCACTGGGCTACTCTTACACATGACAGGGAAGATGAAAGATCTACTGGTCCTCGCTTGAGTGATTCAACGATCAACGGGACAGCAGGTGATAGATAAGTGATGCTTAGTCTATGAATCAGGGAGAGCCATGAGTGAGAAGTTGGTAACATCAAATGGAGATTGGTAGGTAGCCCGCCGCCATGTATTGATGCTAGTAGTGAGTTGTAGTACATGGCTACTTCCATCTATGTTCAATTTTAAATCTTTATGAAGAGAAAAATCTGGAACATTTGAAATTTGAATAGAACTCAAGGTAATTTTATTTACACTGCGTTCAATTACTGAATTTTATGGAACAATGCTGAAATTGACAACTCTTATAACGGCAAATTTTGTTATATTGAGTTGGCAAGAAATTTTCCTCACTTTTTCGCTTTTCCTGGCTGTTTTTCAAGCACTCAAGTTTTTTTTTCTCTACGATCGTTTAGAAAAAATCTATCAGTTACTTCATATATAACACTTATACATTTGTTTCAGCATGAAATTGCCCAATGAGTAAGAACGACTACTGACACTAAACGAGTATCGTATCGCTGCGTGCCCGAGCAGCACTTGAAGCCAAACAATACTCGTGTAGCATGAATAATCGTTTTGGCTCCTGGGACAAATCCATGTTGAAACAGATATACAAGTGTTCAATATCAAAATAACCGCAAGAAGATTCTCTAAACGGTAGTAGAGAAAAAACGTAAATGAATAAAAATAATCAACAAAAACGAAAATTCAAAACTAATTCAAAAGATCGACTGTTTTTGAATTTTACTTTCTTTTTCCTTAAAAATTTCCAAAAATTTCTTGCCAACCCAATAAACAGGTTGAGCTTATTGTTGTTGTATCAAAATCGGTTTTCAAAAAAGTGTGAATAGTAATATGAAATACCGGAATAAAGAAGCCATATAAAGGGCTAACATGAAGAAGTCGACAGAAAAGAACTGGTAGCTAATTTAATCCTTTTGAGACGGAATGTAACCATTTGATTACACGATTTTCTGGAGGCTTTTCTCGCTAGAAAAAAATTCTTCCCCACACGCAGTGATTATTTGAAAACATAATTCTCGGAAATTTCAATATTGTATTTGTTTTATGAAAAGACCTTCTTCAGGGGGTTGTTCTTTCATCCCAAAGAGTTAACGGCATAAGCCTTGAGAAATCTTCCTAATGGTCTACATCTACAACGACATCATATTCAATATTCTTTAGATGTTTCATCAAACCAAAACGTGGAATTCTTCCTCAAAAACTGTTGCATTTCCCCTTATGAATTTATACGTTCTTTCAATTTGAACTATCGATAAGATAATGCACACAGTAAGACACTATAGTGAAAAATTCAAATGAGATTAGTACAGCTATAAAACGATGTTTGAAAAGAGCGGGTTTAGAGCAATCGGTGGCCATTATTGAAATACCACCGAATACTCTAAAACGCCAACTAGTTCGCAACCGCTTATATGACCGACTCTGTATGATGAAAGATTGTAAAATATGTCCTAACGACAGAGACGGTGATTGCATGAGCGTAGGTACAGTCTACCTAATCTCTTGCAAAGCGTGTAGTGATAAATATGTTGGCGAAACGGGTAGGCCGCTCTATGCACGCATAGAAGAACACCTAGCTGACAACCGTCTTAATAGACAAAACACCCCGCTAGGGACGCATAGAGCACAGAAGCACGACGGAGTTGATTTTGAAATCGAAGTCACCATCCTTGCGCAGGAGCAAAAAACATCAGCGCGAAAGATCTTGGAAGCATTTTGGATTAACACGACCAATCCAACCATAAACCGCAGGGAGGAATGCCTTGTAAACACTCGTGATATGAGCCAGTATATAAGACTGTTGTTTTGATGGGTAGGGTGCATTACGAGCCTATGTGTCTCTCTTGCCGGTGATCTCCACTTGGATCATCCAGTGGAACACATATAAAAAGCGGTGAGTATGTTAAGTGTTGATTTTTGCTTGATGCTATTGAAATCTAGGTCTGGTGATTTTCTCTAAAGAAGTAATGGAGGTGTTTGGACTGATTGTATTGCAAACATTTTGACCTTTCCAGGCTCTGAAGAAGGCGAACTGCCGAAACGTCAGCTATCGAATAAAGTTTAATGTAACACCTCGTGTTCTGCTCAAAGAAGAAAATCAAGAATCACACTATAGTGAATAAACGACAATCTCCGAGATCAAATAACATAGTTTTTTGAGTTAAATACTAGAGTAAAAATCTTAGAATTGAACATGACGATGATAATCAGTGTCCCTTTCTCCATCCCTCGAATTTTTACCCACCTTAACTTGAAAGAGAATACGATTGAGCACCAGACGGGCGGGGCCATTGAAATGCAAATTAGAGTAGAATAAGTATAATCATGAAAAGTTCTCATCCTAGTAATCCATAGAGAACATTACCCTAGCAAAGTGCTAACCTTACAGAGAAGAATTCACAAGCAAAGGAAAACATACCTGTAAGCAGTTGACCACTTGTTGCAGCTTGTGTGATAGTTTTGGCAACTTTTTTTGCACTGAAAATAAGCAAATTATTCCAGCAAACTTTCTCCTAGGAACAATGTCTATGTTTTGAAACTTGCTGGAAGCAATTCCAACCATTAATTCTTGATGACTTATTCAAATAAAAGACATTAACCCGTTCCCTTGCCGCGATTTGTCTGGCCTATCAAATATGAGCAATTTTCGTGACGCAGCAAAGTTACTGGTATGTTTGAGAATAAGCAATGATTTTTCGATAACTAAACAACTTGAGAGGGTGTAAACAAGTCTCAGTTATAGAAGAAACTTTACTCTGCCGTTCATGGGTAAGAATGATGTAAGCTATTTATTATTTATATACTACTATTCTCCATCATGCAAATACACAGCTGTGATCATTCAGAAGACCATGCAAGCAAATGCCGAGTCTAATTCGGTGTTTCTACATCCTCACATCCTCAAAATAATCATTTATTATAGTGATTGGAATGTTATGCAGTTAAACACTTTGAACACTTTACTGGTCCGTCTTCAGTGTCTTTTTTTCACTGTGAATCCCACTTCTTTTAGCATTCAATTCGTTTTTTCTTGTTCTTGAACTTCGTAGAATCTGGTCAAGCGAGTCTCCTCGCAATCTCGACGATAGTGTGACTGTGGCGATCCACAAGACGTTGTTGTTGACTGCCAGAGAGAATTGGAGGGGAAGGGTGTAGCTCAGCTCCACAAGTGTCGCGACGAGAATCGCAGCCATTCGGCCACGGCTCCCTCGTCCCACGATGTGCATTGCAACCGGTTGTTAGGGAAATTATCTGACAATGAGTTTTATCCAAAACAGGTTTTTAGTGGATTAAGTGGATTGAACGCCGTTTTTGCTTTCACTTCTTCTATTTCAAATTGGTTTCGACTAACTATTGAACTATTGAACGAATGTACATACTGCGGCAAAAAAAAACTCCAGAACTATGAAATTCCGATCGACATAGGTACTATACTACCCATATGGGTCGTAACGGGTTAAGAAAGGTCTATAACCACAAATACTTGAACAGTGACGGGCTTATTCCAAGAAAACCAAGCAGTGAACGCATCCTTACGAGGGTCTCCACGAGCCACGCAAGCATACGCAGATAAAACACGATACTATAAAGTTAGCATAAGAAAATCACTTACAAAAAACAGCATTCTGGTAGTTCAAATTCGACGGAGTTGTACGACAGATGGGAGACTTAATTCTGTCACGGTTAACGTAAACGGCTTCATCATTCAAATTTGTTACCTAAAGGCTCTAATTACACTAGACGACGGATTTTCCACAATTCTCTACTGCTTGAGATATTTTAGTAGATCAATCACATCTCGTTCAAAAACTACCAAGCATTCAGAAGATACTATAGCAGTAAGAACCTCATTAAAGTAAATTAATGAACACCCGCTAAAATCAGTGAACTCATATAACACTAGGATACAGATGGGTCTAGATAGAATACAAATTTCTTTCTACTCTCATCTCCTCTATTGTAGTATTTTGCAAGAAACACCTGATCTTGATCATATGACGAAATCTAACACAACATTTTAGCGGATACTATAAATCTTATTTTCTCTTTTAGAAATGTAATCCGGAAGCAATCCAATATAATGCTGCTAATTATAAACAACTATGGATGAAACTGATGCAGTAGCATCTATTCACAACAAAAGTAATATCTGAACACTCAGTGAGTTATACTGTGAAGTATTCGAAAGCTTCCTATCTCTTGATAGCGCTTAAAGTGAAAACCAACTTTTTTCAGAACTTACAACAACCATAGAAGACGACATCAATGAATAAAGTGACGAACAATGTTGTTAATTAAACTTCACCTTGTTCAGCGCTATCATTGCTCGATTGCTTGATGCGTCCATCTGACTTCACCGAAATTTTGCCGACGTCATCATTTGGAGACGTTGAAGTATTCTTTGGACTTGCTTCGGTTTCACGATGAATCTGCATAGATTGAAGGAAAATACAATAGAGCTACTCTAACATGATACAAATCAGTTCATCACGTCTGGAAAACAACCTCAATAGTGGTTTCAACACGTTTTCGACCAAATGATAGAATTTTCTTCATAAGTTTGAAACTCCGTAGAGATAAACAAGACTCGCTACCTGCTCAAAGACACGTACGAATTCAATGAACTACTCTGTTGAATAAAATTTATAATCGGCAGCAATAGGTAAGTTTCAAATCCCAGAGGGAAAACTAAATATTCAGCTTTATGCAGATAAATATTCGCAGATTTTACAAGTCATTCAAAGCCATTGATGGCTACTCGCCATACAAAGGAATAGAGCAGTGAAAAGATAAATCTTCCAATGGACAGGTTAGAAAAATGACAAAAATGAACTGAAATTCTTACTTGAGGCCGAAATTCATGTTGTTCTCGTACTCTGCTCAACATAGCTTCAACCGCAGCACCTTCCGTAACATCGGGCGGAGTCGAAAAATTTACAGCTCCATTGCTTGAAGGACCTAAGAAACGATAAATGTAAGTTGGCCTATGCAGAGGAACTCAAACTACTCTTCGGTGATTACTATAATTGATATCTATGCTGAAAAACTTTGGTAACTTTGGTCAGACTTTCGCCAGAGTGTAATCCTGCGCCTTTTTCCAGAAAAAACCCTTCTACCGTAGACCACCGACATTAAGATAAGACGAAGGGTTCGATATAGCTCTTGAAAATTCTACAGAGACTATATATTATTCAAGATCATCATCGGAAATCTCGACATGGTTACTAGACCCGTGACGTCTCAGAAAGGGCCATATCAGACGCACAAACTTGAACTGAACGAGCAGAGTGGAAGGCCGACTTTATCTTGACGACCTAGGCCAACGATTGTAACCCATAAATCCAAAGATTCCACTCTCAACGGTGGATGTGGAGTCCTCCAATAAAGATATCATAACAAAGCAAACTAAATCACAGTAAATTGAAGGGATTGCCTGACCTATGCCACCATTGTCCGACACTCTACACGTTATCACATCATTGTCTTTTCAACAGCACTCCATTTTTTGTAGAAAAAGAGAGAGCCGCCAAGTTGAAAAACCCAGATATATTTTCAGATCACTGGTCGGCCTTCGGTAAAAAGAAGTTATTGCCTTATTGAAACATCGATGAGGGACAAGAAGTTTGTAGAACATCTCGACGTTGACCTTATGAGAGCTGAAAGTTCGAAAGTCATCAACAAAGTTCGTCTCCAAAAACACGAGCGGATACGGCGATGTGTCGTACAAGCCGCTGGCAAGCACAAACTCACCTCCGATTCTGGAAAAAAAAACTACAGGAGAGAGACGGAAGAAGATCTCAAAGAGATGAGAGCAGTAGCTATGTCTAGAAATAATAAAAGCAGGAAAGATCACTTGCAGAGCCCCAAAACTTCGCCAGTTGTAAGACCAAGATGATTGATACCAAGACGGAACACTTACACCTTTCACAACGGCAATGGAGATAATCATCTAAGACTAGTTCTTGAATCTCTGCAACAGTCACGTCCTCTTACTTTCATATGGAATAAAGATGATTAGATTTGTTGTCTCACCGGTTTTGCTACCAAAACCCGATATGCTACACCGTCGGTGAAGAATCAAGCAGCATCTAGTGCAGACAGGGAAAGATCTAAACCGAAAAACTTCCCCTCAGCTACCATCAACACACTAGTCTAGCTCATCATATATTACTTGTCAGATTGCAAGGTTCATTGGAAGATCAGTAAAATCGCGTTATTGCCAAAAAATTGTAACCTCCAATGCCGGCAACAATCACCCAATTTGCTTGCTGTCTCCCGTCTATAAAATCTTCACTTAAACCATCCTTGACAAAACTGACACATACTGGATGAAGAAGAGGCATGTAATCAAACAGGGTTGATTGGGAGTCAGTGTAATAGATCGCACCCACATGATAACATGACTCAATGAAGTATCGCAAGAGTACAAAGAACCGCTTTGTCACACTTCCAACGATTTGAAAAAGCTTTTGACTTGTCAGAGACAGAAGAAGTCATGAAAGCGTTGATGAGTCACGGCGCCCCTTCTCAGTACATAAAACTTCTTCGTAAGCTATATGAAAATCATTACAATCATTGTATTACCACTCCAGCTCACTGAAAAAATTGTTCCGAGCACTGATGAACATACCTTCGTATATAAAATATAAGTCTACTAACATACTGTCTACATATCAGCATAATAATGCTTAATTTTCAGCGCTAGATTACTCACAGAGACCAGAATTATGCACTGATGAAGCATGAGATTCTTTCTTCAGAGATCCAACCAAACTGTCATCGTCCTCAGATGAAGAGTCTACAAGAATATAAAAATCAAAAGTAATATTTATATCAAAACAGAACGATGACATTTTATAAAGTGATAATAGTTCTCCTACAGCCTGACAAACCTGACGCACGACTGAAGCGACCTCGTGATTCAGTAGCCCGTTTGACAGGTTGGATAATGCCAGGACGAACTTTGCTTCCGTGTGAATATTCGGCCAATGCTTGTTGCACAGCTTCCGCTCGAATCTCTGAAAACGACGGCATTGGTCATCGAATTTATGACAACATAACCTCGATGTAGATAGAATGGTGACGAAGGAAAGCGACGTCATAGCAAGACAAGAATGGTTATTGGAAACGGAGTATACAGATCGCTGACTATGTCTATAAATGATCGACTTCGAAGATCCACATGAAACAGCTTTGAGCGAGAAATGAATTAAGCAGAGACCATGTCAAGAACAACGAAAAGGACTTTTTCATCCCGATCTACTTATATACGAAATTGCTGCTTACTTTCGCTGAAATCTTTGTACACAAAACATGTACACTTCCGAGTATCTTATTAAAATTGATTTTGAATTTAGAAAGCCATATTTAGGGTCCAATGAGACTAAACTGCCCCACTTGATGGTATCAGTACCTCTGAGTGGTGAACTAGCAGACGCAGAGCAATATTTACCGAAAACAGTACTTATTTTGATTGCAAACAAGGAAGCACTCCAAATTTTTTAGCCAAGATATAATAAACCGTTACAAATAAAAATCAATAATTGCGGCATTCACTTAGATTCAAAACAATTCATGACTAAGTGAAAATACAGACAAAAAAAAAAACGAGACTGCGATCTGCAACAATGATGATTTTTTGAATTAACAATGGCCTATGTAAATATTCATTAGCACCCCGGAGTGAGCACAGCGCAAGGTTTCACGAGAAAAAATTGTCCAAGCGACAAAATACCAAACAACTGCAAGTTGCTCTGGAAGTTGTGGATACACATACGTATCCAGACAATTCTCTATCAGTATGATCAAACAGCATTATTTTTATTTCGTCGCTTTTAGCGGTGATATGATGTTATGAATATACCTTATACTGCTGAGTGATGTGCAAAACTTTGACGTCAGGCAGACTCGAACCCGCATTTCGCCCTTCCAGAGGCGCGTGCTTAACCAACTGCACCACCAACGCCTATTTTACCATCACTCTTTCTACGTTACAATGCATTAATCAGCCACTAATCTGTAGAAACAGTGGTGGCAACACAGGAGCCGATAGTGCAATTGGTTAAGCACGTGCCCCTAGAAAGGGAGAAATGTGGGTTCGAGTCCCGTCTCACGTCAAAGTTTCGCACATCACTCAGCACTATTGGGCATATTTTAAACGTCACACGGTCGCTAAAAGCAGTAAAATAAAAAAAATTCTGTTTCTTATACAATATCCAATATCCGCCAACGTGACTGGGCGCAGTGTCGAAATCGACTACCAAGGTCAACCGTTGACGACTGCTTGCCGATAGATTAATTGCGCTGTAACGTAGAAAGAGTGGTGGCAAGATAGGGGGTTGACAGTGCAGTTGATTGAGCACGTGCCCCCGGAGATAGTAAGATGCGAGTTCGAGTCCCACCTGACTCCAAAGTTTTGCACATCACTCACCAATTTCCTAAGCTTTCGAAATTCATATTACCTTTGGATTAATATCAAGTTGAGTAGGTGAGATTATAAAAATCATATAAGATACCCGAGATTACTCGTTATGCTACACAGTTAGTAAGAGTGACAGAATGACCAGGTAGATTGTTGATGACAGCAAGAATTGGCAAGCATGGTATTGGAAATTTCACAATGATTCTAAGAAATGAACAATTATGATTTAATTCAGCACTGATAACACTTACCCGAATGGAATCTCGACTCATCTCGAGTGAGGCGTCGTTGATGTTGGCGACGGGCTCGAGTACCAGGACTGCATTTTGACTGGTCAGGCCCTGAACGACACCTTATCTGAACTTTTTGATAGCAAAACATAAAGCTGATAAAGTGTAATTTGAAGGCCAGTGTGCGACTATACCATAATCTCACCATAATTCATGTTAGAGATATTACGATAGGAAATACTCCAAAAATTTTCATCATGGAGAAGTCATCTACACTACTAAAGATATGACCGATTGTGGTCTGAGATGAGATCTGAGAACAGTTTTCCTGATAAAGACTTGACACTTACATTAGACATGGAATTAGCGAAAACCAATTTACTGGAAACAACGGAAAGCTCTTGTAATTATCTAAAAATTCATGGTTGTGTAACGCTTTCGGGACCTTAGACCCACCGTCTCTGCACCTCCAACTGGCAACTCTGCACGATCTCCTCTGCAACTCCACCCCCAGCGTGCAATTGCTAAACGCAACAGTTTGCCATTGTTAGACACAGCAGCCAGTACTGTTAGAAGCAACAGCCTATCAGTGTTAGACGCAGCACGCCGGAGGGAGTAGATGCCGAGGAGGTGGAGCAGTACGTCCAGAGTTACTACAAGAAGATGCAGAGGTAGTGGGTCCACGGTCTCGAAAGGAATGTGACTGGCTTTGAACATGATAAATATAGTTAGGAATGGCTATAGAGCTGACTATAACTCAGCATTATCTATATATGATACTTACTTAGATACTTAGATATATATATATACATATATATATGTATATATATTTATATATATATATATAGTAGCACGAAAGTTAAACCATCAACGAACCTGCATTATAGCCTTTACCATATTTAGCAAAAATCAGACTCCGCTTCTTCTCGTAACCTTTTTGTGTTATATCGCCTAAAGCACATATTTATCAGAAGATATTAAAGCACGTAATACTACTACAAAATGCTTAAAAGAATATATTAACTACCACACAAGTGAAATTCGTGAGTAATTTTGCAACTAATCTTCTAACTTGTAAAAAATCTTAGAATAACTGAGAAAGAAGATTATATTCATTTGACTGCTTCTATAAACCTCACTCAAAACAATGTTGAATCTGATAACATATCTTGAGCCTTTCATGAGGTCCGTTATGGCACCTATGGAGTGCCAGACACGTGTTTCGGCCTGCAAGCTCATCACTAGCACAGTGTCTTTCGGTAGCCAATCCCTTATAGGGAAGATACCCCCTAAATATAGAGGAACTGACGCCGAACCATTTCAAATTATTGCAAGTCAGGTGATTTCAGGTGGTTCTGAGCGGGATCTATAAAAACAATCGAATGAAAAAGTACGATACGCTTTAGCAGCCATGAGCGCGGTCGACTGTTGGTTACTGCAATGGTCGGGAAATCTATCACCTGTCATACGGTGACTTGGAAATGATTCAGCCCCGATTTCTATATATGTGGGAGTATAACCCCATGCAAGGGATCGCTTGTACCGAGAGGCACCGTGCTACTGTATGAGGCTGTAAGGTCAAAACACGTGCCTAGCACTTTTATGTGCCATAACACTCCTCATGCAAGACTGAAGATATGTTATTAGATTACGAAAGAACAAAGCCTAAAAAGGAAATAATAACGCCTAAATAAGTTGTAAGTACTCCTCTAATGATAACATAGCACCAAAAACTTCATAGTTCCAGATGAAAATTCCTTTTATTTTACACATCAAAATCATATCAGCATCGTTTCCAAAGTACTGACAACTCGGTGAAAGCATTCACTTCTTAAATTCTTAACTTTTGTAGTTAGAAGTTATTCCATTCTCAATGTGAGATAAACAGGTCTAACTGTAGATAACTCCTCGTTTTCAAAGTTGAGGGTTTAGGCGAGCTGTATCCACCAGTTTTCTTAACGATTGTTTCCTTGTAGCAAGTGAATATTTTATAGCTTCGGTACTCAATCAATAGCTTGACCTACAAGGAGATTGCACTAAGTATCCATATCTAGCTAATGAGCCATTTTATGCTCAAGCCATAAGTTGTTTCGTTGTTTTTGAAGCCACAGAGACTGTGACGACAAGGATAAGTTTATAACACTCGTACATGGATGGTAATAGACCGCTCTCCGTCATGAAGTGATTTCAATTCAAAACAGATGCGGCGAGAAACTAGATGAATCAGTAAATCACACCAGACGTAAAGTAGATGCAATCACCGTCTGAAATCCCGAGTGTAAAACACTCGGTTGGCAAAAAAATTTCTAGATCTTTTCGTTTTTGTTTATTAATGTTCATGCGTTTAGATTTTACTTTTATTAAAGTTCAGAGCAGCTTCTTGTAGCTATTTTGATATATAACACTAATACATTTGTTTTAAAATGTAAGTGCAAAAGAGCAAAAAAGGAGTTCAATTTATTTAACCGCCTCTCGCGGTGGTATGATGTAACAATATAATCAATGATGAAAGTGGTTTTAAAACGGGCGTCGGTAGTGCAACGGTTCACCACGCGCCCACGGATAGGGTGATATGTGGGTTCGAATCCTAGCTGACGCAAATGTTTTTGCATATCACTCTACATCATTGGATCAAACACGATTGTTGATGTGCCACACGAGTATCGTTTCGGTGCTACTGAGACTTTCCGCCGGAAACAAGGCCTGGGGCGACGGAACAGTTGGGAGAACTGCAGTTTTAAGATCGTTTCAATGGATTCAAGGCTGGAAATGAAGATTTGACGCAAAGCAGAGCGCCGGCCGCCCCACTAGAGATTGATCTGCATAGTGTTTTGAATGCATTTGAGACGTCTCCGTCGACTCCTCGTGTTTTCCGATCGTTTTTGCCCTCAGGACAATTCCATGTTGGAACAGACACATAAGTGTTATATATCAAAACAACCATGAAAAGCTGCTCTAAACGATGGTGGGTACAAAAAACAAAAACGGAAAAGTCCGGAAAATTCCTTGCCGCCCCACTAAGAGGTTCACACTGTTACAAAAAAAATATTACTGCGCAGCTTCCAGAAAATTCAGTAACATTAACGTAGAACATCTGCGCTCAAATTCGATGGATGAAATGATAAAATCCGGTAATAATTCTCAACTAAAAGCCCTGCGCTATCTCCTGGGTAGTATGAAGATTATCCAAATAAGATTCAACGATGGAAGAAGAAATTATAAGAAGTGTTGTTGGTTTGAAGGTGAATCAATCTCAAGAAGAACTTACGGAGAGCCTTAGCACCCACCTTCACTCAGTTCCAATTCGAGAATCGCCAACTGTTCACGGACATCTTCGGGTAGATAGGCGAGGTCCTGTTCGAGCATCGGCGAGATGCTTGCTACCGCAGGCAACAACGACGGTCCCGAATCGTTGCACTTCTGTGTGAGTGCGTTTAACATCAATAGGCGACAATAAATTGGTGGAAAAACTATTGGAAAAGTGCAGAATAAAAAACGAAAACGAAACATAGAGGCAATCGATGGGCATTTTGACGAGCCTAAGCACACAAGAATGACAGGCGAAGTACAAAAACTCCATCATGCATATGTAATCTAAAAGACGTTGAGTCGCTTCATGGAGAGAACCATGTGGAATGTGGACCGCATTCGATGAATATGGGGAATAGATGCGAACCAAGAGTGACCATATACTTGACTTGCTCTGGGAGACATAGCTATAGTCAGAGGCGAGTTCCTTGCCTCTATTTACGCACACCGATATTTTGCTTATACCTAAAAGCAAATCAAGCATGATTATCGCTGCTATCAGAGCGTAGATTTGGGTGCAATCTGCACTTTCAACGTCAATTCTCCTGAATGCTTTAACACCTTCCTAGAGCTATACTCTAACATTCAATACAGTAAAACGAGCGTAAGCTTTTGTGTACCGATACAGGCCATTTCAAGCTACAGCGAAGATGAAACACATTTTTCATAGATGGACAGCATCAGCTTTTTTTGCACAAGACCAAAAATCCAACAAAAATGTCGGGTAATTGTCTGTTATCTGGCGGAAAATTAAGCTTCGACTCCATTCGCAGGACAAAAACTTTTCATAAGAGTGTTATAAATCATTCGAAAGCTCAAATCTCTGGCTACTGCGCTACGTTGCCGTTTTTCAAAAAGACCTTTTTGCAACGCTGTAGCACACAAAATAAAACTGTTTCACATCCTCCGCGCGGCTCCATTCTTATCACGTATGAACGTGTAGAGGAAATCTTGTACTATCAGAGTTATATGTCTTATCTAGTTACTTTCAAAGTGGAGAAACAATTCCTAATTAAAATAACAAGAACCGCACTTCGCAGTTGACGGGTCAAGGCAACCGATACTAATCGCCTGGGATCCACGGCCAGCAATCCCTCACCCCCTCCCCTGTCTAGGCCCAGCCCACACTTTAGTCGAAAAACAACGCCGGCGTGAGTGAAACTCAATCTAATTTTCCCTGCTACACTGCACTGCAACGTTATTTTCAAAAATAAGCACAGCGTTGGAATTACCGAAACTTAGGCTATCGAATGGCTACTCATAATTTCAGGAATAGTTCTGTACTGCGAGAAATATGAGTGCGTGAAACATTTTTTTTCTGTTACAACGCAATAAAAAGGCTTCTTCAATTGAGGAGTACGTAGTGTAAAGGCTAAAGATTTGAGCTTTCTAATGATTACTGAAATGCAATGAAAAGTCTTTGTTCAGCGAAAAGGACGAATATTCACTTGTCGGCATGTAACAGACAAGTATCAGAAACCGTTGCTGAGCTGAACACCAAAACCGACCTTGGATGATAATTAGGAAAGTTCATGTTGGATATCTTAGGTTGGAGAGGGATGAAGTCAAGAACAAGTCACCTCTTATAGTGTAGTGATAGGCAAAACATGACCATGATAGTTCACAGATCCATAAGAATTATTTCCAACGACTGGATATGGAAGTTCGCGATGGGAAGCACCCCATTAACGAGAATCTCTTTGAATTATTGGGAAGTTTAAGAAAAAACTCGTAAAGTACGTCACCGTGCGAAGTAGAAATGGGAGACAAATAGTAGCAACTGGCTTTTGAGGATCTAACTCTCTGTAAGACATAAAATAAAAAGAAAGATTATAATTGAAGAAAAGCAGTAGCGATAGATGAAGGTATTGATCTGAAGCAGGTATCTGTGATCTCCAAAAGAAGATTTTCAAAGGGGTGCCGACGTACAGATGAAAGCCTACATTCACTACAGGTAATAAAAGTTATTCATGACTGCGATTCTGAGTTCTCTGACATCCACATCCACCTAAGCTCATTCGAATTGAGATGAGATTGACAAGCCGTCAAGCGGTATCATGTTGACAATCTATCCGTCAATATCAATAGGACACGAACAAACACAACTTACGCCGCCATCTATCACTATGACCTGTCGGAAAACAAACTCTACCCAAGAAACGACAACAACACCATGACCATCACCTGTGTGTACATCTGTTGTCCGGCTGATCGTCGATTGACTCGAGCGACCACCAGTGAAATACCGTTCTTCCTTATCGCTTGCAAGAAGTAGCCTTGTAGGATCCTTTTCGCTGTATGGATTCCTTCACATCATGCCTTCTTTCTAGGCTTTTCGTGAAGAAATCAGACCATCGCGTCGGTGGCTTTTCTATGGTGCCTCTAGCGTTTCAAGGAATCCCGTAGATGAACCGCTTTCGTCTCTCAGATATCGCTGAAAACGCATTGCGTGTTCGGCCCACCCCATCCTCCGTTGCCTGGACAAGGACCATAATTTACAAGACTAGATGTCTACACGACTTCGGACTATAACAACCCATCAACAAACTCTTTACCAGAGTCATCTCCAACAAGTTCTAAGGCTGAAAAAAAAAAGAGCCACGTGATCAAGAAAGATGTCCAATCATATTCATGAACTTTTGAAATGTAGTATAACGAGAGTGCAGGCATCAATACGTCTCACTTTAATCGGCATGGTCCTAACTAGATCCCAGCTATGTAAAAATAACCATTGTTTGGCAAAATGGGTTCGAAAAAGCGACATCATCTCAACTAAATTGTTCAGTACCAGTATCAATTATCAGTACCAAGTTTCTTATATCCTACGGCAATGTTGAACAGATGCTGAGAATCCGTTTCAATATTCGATAAGAGAGAGAAGCACTCTATGCGACTGATCACCACGTAAAAGACGCATTCAGTGGAAGACATGGAAAACTACGAGTGTGTCAAGAAACTCTTCTAATTCTAATAAATTGAAATTTAAGCTTCGTGATATTCTGTTGAAGTTATGGAAGTAGTTGGCTGACGAGGGTAAAGTCAACTTAATGTGCTTTTCGAGAGAAAAGTATTAGATTGGCAGGTAAGTTTTTGACGCATCGAAATTTTTTTTAACAAAACAATCTATCAAACACCAACAAATAAACTTTTGATTAAGGTATGTCACTATCAGAATCAGTAATGCTCTAACAAATTTTGAGTGATTCTCGATGCCTCAACGATAGAACTGTGGCATTTTTGAAGTAAAATACTCAAAAAGGTGCTTTATCACATAATCGTCCTTGGCAGTGTTTTCTTGCCAAGCAATGCTGCAAGGATGAAAATGGTAATCACTTGGAAGCAGCAACTAGGCTATGGATGGTGGATGAAATAAACGTTCTCTCTCTACTTGTTTAACCATTTTTGCTATGTTAGACGAGCGCATGTGGCGCAGTGGTTAGAGGTGCCCTGCGTCGCGCACGAGGTCAATGGTTCGATCTCGCGCTCATGGCCCACCAAGCCATCCATCCCTCCGGGGTCGGTAAATTGGTACCAGGCAGGTCTCAGACTTGTCTGGGAGGATAAGCAGCACTGACTCGGTTCAGCGGGAGGCCACCGCGAGTCATTGTAAAGGCCAGATATGCATTCAATTACCTCAAACGAAGTTAGAAATTGAAGTCGAATGCATGGCGCATCCCTAAGGGATTGATCAACGCCCAGAGCTTTGTCCTTTATCCTTTATCCTATGTTAGACGAGTAATATGTGGGGCGAGCGTTGTCTTGACGCTGCTTCGATAGAGTGTTGCAGCCGATTTTGGCATGTTGGTGTCGTCGGCATCAAAAAACTTCTTAAACCATTTTGTGTAGTTCGTCAGAACAATTGCCTTGTGGTCAAGTGCTCTGCATAGTTTTGTGTCGCTTAGAAGACACAATGACCCAAGTGCGAAGCTCAAGAGACGTCCACGACTTAAGCTTTCGAAGTGTTTATTTAGAAAAACAGAAAATTTTATATAGTTATAAAAAATAGAAAGGTTCACATACTTAGAATCTCGAAACGACGGGCTTTCGAATGAGATAAATAACGATAGAAGAGATCAAGAAAGGAATTCATTGTGAATAAATGAAAATAACAAACAAAAGGACAAATTTGAGTTACCATCCTGATAGCTGTCGAGCTAGCTACACACACCGCACTATAAACAAAATACAAGGCCTTTAAGCGAGATCTGTGATACACCAGTCAGTATTGTCTGGAATAAATCTTCTCAATAACAGCCTCGTATCTGCTTGAGTGTTTGACAATGATGTGAGTTGTTATTAGCTCACATCTCTCCCTCTCTCGTCTGTCTCGCAGTAAATACGTGTTGGCGCCCGCTTCTGTACAGATCTGGTACTCCATTGACGAACTCATTCCATTATTCCTTTTTTTTCAGATATTTGATGAATATTACAAAACCGACGACTAGCAGTTCCGACCACACTCTACAGAAAAATTATAGTCTATTATTAGAAAATTATATTTATTGCAGCATACAGTGTATAACAAGTTTTCATAAGAGATGCGCAAACACTTTTGAAAATGATTTGCTATTCCAAATATTTTTCTAGTGTTCATTGAGAAGCATTGGCGTTGTTTCAACTATCATAGTCGTATTAAGATCTCATCAATCGTACCTCAATCAAATTCTTAATGACAATTCAATCATTTACTTACCTTCCGAATTTCATCACAAACTACCACATCGTTTTTGAAGCTCACGAGAAGGTCGCATTCGTACTGTGTAAGATTTGGACATCTTTGCCAAGTGGTCAAGAACAAAACAATAACTTAACTAATGGCGGTTTCAAGAAAGCCATGCCAAAACAAAGAAGTTGCTAGTGTCACACAGATTTTGCCTTTAGAAGATTCAAGGCATGACGAATGTTGACACTCACGACTTCTTGAAAATCAAAGATAATGAAAAACATTCATCATGTCAAATGGATCTCTTCACAATTTCCTATTCATTGAATTCCAGCAAAGATGGAAATGGAATGTACCGAATATGTAAATGATTACAAGGCTTTAGCAAGTCAACGTAATGAATAGATTATATGCGGAGGTGAGCAGGAAGAAGACTGGTTGAGGTTAACATCGGAATCTCCAAAAGTGAAGGTGAAATGAAACGGAACTGATCAGATCTACTCATTCAAACGGTCTAACAGACCACTGAATCGACTGTCACTACATGTCAAGTGATCTTTTCACCTGGCGCACAGTCCAAGACTAAGATGTTCGGCATCGATTTCCTTATATGTGGGGAAATGGCTGAACCGAAAGGCTAACCGTGCTACTGATAACGTTTGCTAGAACACATCGAAACAAATGTCTAGCACTAGAGGTGACATAACACACCTTATGGAAAGCTTAAAATATGTTATCAGACAATTAAGTGTTGTAAGACAAGCGTAAAAAACCGCTTATCGGCCACAACGTTTCCGATCGTAGTAAGATAAAAAGAAAGCTCTCGGCGTTGATCAATCCCTGAAAGAATCGCCATGAATCGCATATCTGGCCTTTACAATGACTCGCGGGCTCCGCTGAACCGATCAGTGCTGCTTATCCTCCCAGACAATCTGAGACCTTTTGGTAGCAATTTACGACCCCGGGGGATGGGTTTGGTGGCCATGAGCGCGAGATCGAACCATGACTCGTGGCGACGCAGGCACTCTACCACTGCGCCACATGCGCTCCTTGTAGTAGATAACTCAAAAAAAACCGACGTATGGCTCGATGTTATTTTTACCTGCATTTTTAGGATATCAGAAGAGTGTCAGAGGATTATGAAAATCACAGAAAACAACGAGCCCAAAAAATGTTATGGAAGCCGCGGCTAGGCTTATCTCGGGACTCAAGAGGACGAAACAGTCAAACCAACAGGTTTTCCCTGTGATGAGGACCGCACTATTAGTGATGATGGGACGTCCAAGTATACAAGCAAGTTTAATGGACTCACAGAGTGGGGATGGCGGATAGAATGGTGGATCCGATAGACGCTCAAAAATCAAGGTTCGCCCCCACTTCTAACGCTCTCCACCTAGTCCACATGGGAACGGCGTATCTCGACTAACCCCGAATTGAGCACGGAATCGTGTCGACTAGCAATCCATGGATAACGAGACAAAATCTTCAAGAAGCAGTCGAAGCAACACGCGAAATATGCGGAAGCGTTTGTGGGGGATGAACGCAAGAAGCGCTGGTACTCACACACCAAAGTAGATGTGATGATGGGATATGTAAAAATCAAGATAAGAAACAAGATAAAACCCCTCCAGGTATTAAAATCCAAGCACTTAATCAGAGCGGTAGTCTCGGTGGCGCA
Source organism: Parelaphostrongylus tenuis (assembly GCA_019055375.1). Taxonomy (NCBI): domain Eukaryota; kingdom Metazoa; phylum Nematoda; class Chromadorea; order Rhabditida; family Metastrongylidae; genus Parelaphostrongylus; species Parelaphostrongylus tenuis. The sequence goes on from JAHQIW010007157.1 coordinate 324,737, forward strand.
GTGGTAGTACGCGCTCGCGGTATGGCTAAAACGCGAGTTCTACATCGTGCCTGAGGCTACGAGCTTTGTATGCCACTCAACACTCTTGATTATGCTTTAACAACAATCACTGCTATGAAAGCTGGAATTTAAGAAATCATGAAGGTTATGTAATCTTATGATGGTGAATATTTGATAGTGAATCATTTTCGTTGAAGCTCAAGATGGAAAGGGAATATGTTTCAGCGCGCCTAATAACCCTTTGGGGACCACCGTTGATGCCGCGATCGACTTATGATTGGAGCACATAATCTTCCCATTATTGTAGTTCGCAATGATACATACTTTTTTCGTCATTTATATATTTTATCAAAGCAAAATATGGGATTAGGAATGAAAAGACTTCACGAAGGCCATTTTTGGTTGAAGCATGTCAGAGCAATTACAAAACATTGCTTGTTTGCCAAAAATGATGCCGCAGATTGCAATCCAATGTCTTTTCGTTATTGAAGCGTAATATGGAGATTTTCTTAGAAAAGAAATTCAAGTACTAAAATCTCCAGTTCTCAAGCTATCTAATGATTACTAATAGTCTCGCGGAAAAGCTCTAACTGGTAAAAAAAAGGCCTGGGAAACACGACAACATTCCACACAATGCGACTGCATTCCACACAATTCGTAATAAAAAATGATACGGGCAGCATTGCTTAAGGAAGGCAGGCCATAACTTTTCCTAGGCACTTTATTATACGTCTTCTCAGTGTTTTTACGGGCAATACATAATTCAAAATAGTCCAGTAAGAAAGCAGGTGAAGAATAGATATAATCGAAGAAAAAAAAAGCATAATAGAACGCCAGAAAAACCACAAAATATCACCAATTTCAAATATACCCGATAATGTTGAGTGATGTGCAAAGTTTTGACGTCGGGCGGGACTCGAACCAGCAACACCCGTTCCGGGGGCGGCGCGTTTAACCAATTGCGCTACCGACGCCTATTTTGCCACCACTCTTTCTACGCTGCAGCGCATCAAATCTGTTTATCATACATATATCGCTAATTTGTTAGAAAATAACCCTCCAACATTTTTAGGCCTAATAAGTGGGTGGCTGCAATGAAGTTTAGGAGTCATTCAATAGGAGATTAACTTCGCATAACTACGACTCCCTCGTTACTGTCACCTCTCCCCATCCGTTGCTACGATGTAGAGTTCACAGTGTGGGGCGTGGGCCACTGATGAAGTAGGTGATCAGCGCCGCGAGAGCGTACGTATGTGACTCTTGACGTATACCAACCTTTAAAGGCTTTGAAACAACTTCTTACAAACTACAGTAACCTCCACTTTTGAACGCTATTTCAGAGCGATAAGTAGGGCTGAAGATGATGCTGATATTGATTGGTGTTTCTTCAAATATTACGCATTGAATACTTGTCAAATCTTAGACCGAAAAGAATAGATAAGAAGTTTATGTGGAAAAGTAGAAGAGGACAGACAAAACTTAGTCGAATGGTGGACCATTTTTTCCTCCTGCGGAAAAAAAACCCGCAATGATTGATGGATAAGATCAAAAGATCACGGGGGGATGGGTGGCCAGATCGGGAAATAGGCATAGGCAAAGAGGGCGCCCACCACAACCCGCGATGTCGATCGATGAACGGCCCCATAGTCTGCTGCTGCTGGTGCTGTTGCTGTTGGTGGTGTGCCTGCCCCGATCGTCGTCGTCGCTCGTCGTCCAAGCACTAATTTGAGGTTGACACACACGGCGCGGGTGACTGCTGGCCCAAGTGGATGGATGGGTCAGGTTCACCCCCAACATCGCTTCATTTTCGCCTTGGACGATCGATCCACCTTGGGGAAATGTCAGCTTCCACTTTCGGAGAGCTTCAAGTGGCCACGGCTTCTCACTCATATCCCCACTCCTTGTCCCAAAGTGAAGAGAGGTTTTTTAATCCATCTCATCGACTGTTTTTTTACGCTCGCTATAAACATTCCAAATAGTCCGTAAAAATGTTTCAAGCCTCATCGAGATTGTTACGTCACAGTCATAGCCACGTGCTCGTGGAGGTATCGCCCCCTCCATCAGAGGGCCTACGCCCCACACTGAGCCCTACTTTGTAGTAGCGACGGGAGACTTATGTGGTGATTCTCCAGACTATATCGAATGTATATAGCAGTTTTTAGAAAACAGTCGATGAGATGGATCAATTTGTATCTACTGCCCAATCCATCGACTGAAAAGTGATGATAACACATACATTCACGTTGTGCTATCACCACATATGTCTCCCCTCTGTGTTACAAGTAGAGCTCAGTGCGGGTCGTTGGCCATTGATAGAGAGGTTTTTATCACGTTGTTTTTGAAACTCAATGGCCAATCTTTGTTAACAAATTCGCCTTCTTCTGGGTTCTTTTCTTTTTTAATTTCTGAACTGTGACAACACTCGTTTAGGGTTGACATATTATGAAGAAATTATACAGGTGTAGTTTGAAGAAAGTCGATTTACAAATTATTATTATTATTGCGCTTTTTTCAAGGAGTTTTACGTGGCTCATTGGTTAGAGGTGGTTTGCATTGCACATAAGGTCGATGGTTCAGACTTGCACTCATGTCTCACCAAGTCATCCCCATCCCTCCGACGTCGCCAAGTTGGTACCATACTCGTCTCAGACATGTTTGGGAAGATAAGCAGCACTGACGGGACGCAGTGGTGGCGAGCATGAGCCACTGGAGAGGCTGCATATGCATTCAATGACCTCAAACGAAGTTGAAAATTGGAGGCGAACGCATGGCGCATCCGTCAGGATTAATCGACGCCGAGAGCTTTATCCCTTTTTTTACGCTTTGTCCAAGTCAATAATTCCATCGACTTCTATAGAATGATTGTCCGTTGAAAAAAGAATGTTGTCAGTGAACAATCAGTCTCATGATCAATCGTCCTGTATATAGAGGCATCGCCGAGTGAGGTTTTTCATTTGAGCAGTGACTAACGAGAATGATTTGACTCGAACAAAACGAACACGAAGACCACAACGAGAACGAACGAATAGTCAAATAAAGACGTTAGCCGAATAAACACTCGGAGAACGTTTATTTCAAAATGTCTTGAGGACGACTTGTTCATATCAGTTCAATTTTGAGATATCGTTTATTCTTCGAGGTCTTTAGGTGAAGGTGACTAATCATGCAACATCGGTACAGTGTCGAGAAGCTATTCTTTCAGAATGTCTTTCATTATGCATTGTCATTTTATCGCTCTGAGGAGTAAATTGACCAAACTTGTGTTCAAAGATTATCTGACTGTTAAAAGTTTACTGTATGCTGCAATGGAACGTGTGTGGCGAAGTGGTTACAGGTGCTCCATACATGCGATCAGTCTGTCGATGGTCGGTGGTTTCGATTCCGAGCTCAAATTCATCAAGCCTTCCATCTCTCTGGGGTCGATGACAACCTTACCGAACTTGTTTGGGAAGTAGGAGCCTTGCCCTACACATCGGCAGGCCCCCGCGAGTCGCTGTAAAGGCCAGATATGCATCTAGTCACCTCTAACGACGCTAGATGAGACGAATGCATAGCGGGTCTTTCAAAGATTTATCAAGTCGTAAGCTTTATCATCTGTTCGTTTGTGGTACAACCTGCCAGTATCCAGAACAGAGCAGAAATTTCTGCTTTTTATATCACATGGTGGAAGAAGTTGATCGATCAATTTAGTAAGTTATAACACATAAAATTGCACTGGAATAGCAAGGAAAACAAGAAAGAATAATTTTCAGTAATTTTATAAACAACATTGTTTTGGGCTGAGGTCCAGCAACGAAGTGTAATTTACAAGGAGTCTTCCATGGGGAAAAAAGAATATTGGATACCACGTGAACATGTAACTTGAAGATGGGCTTACTAATACAGTCAGTCTTTTCAAAAATTTCTTATGATTATTCTATTAAGAGAAGTTTCACCACTAGATTCCCAGGACCGGCTTTTAGTAACATCGGCAATGATCAATGTTCTTGATGAGCACACACGATATTGTTATTGTGCTCTTTACTTGCAGTAGCTGACTTGGGGGATTTCGATTTCGTCAGAGTCTGGAAAGGTTAAGTTGACTGATCTACTCAGCTGAATACCTTCATGAATATGACTGAATATCCGCGAAAATTAAATTCAATCGCCTGGGAAGCAAAACAGCTTCTTCACGCACTCATCGTCTTATGTGAATCTCACACTGAGTCTTTCATAAGAGAGTCAATCGCACTGAGTTCACAAGAATGAACTGTAAAATTACGCTATAATTTTTACGCATCAAAGACGTCTTAACAACTTCGATGATGGAATTCGTTGATATGAGAGAGAATTTCCTTATAAACGAAGTTCAGAGAGACTTTTGTGATTTTATCATCAAAATGTAAGAAACTTGAAATAATGTATTAGTAAGCAGACATATTGAAAGAGACAAGATGAGGAAATTTCGTGAGAAATCCTAGAAATTTACTCTGACTGCAGACGTATATTCGACCACTCAAGATTAATAGAGGGTTCTACGAAGCCCAATAAGTTATCCCATGGTACTGATTCACACAAAAAAGACACTAAGAATAACTGGCTTTATAGAAGATATGTTGTGTTTCGTATCCTCAAGTAACCAGTATGAGCAAACGCTCAGCTGTGGTGAACAGCAGAGTCAATGAGAGCTTCACTGATGACCGCTGGAGTCACTTGCCAATGACCAAGCTAATGGACGATTCCGAGTGGTTTGCAAAACACCAGTAGTCCATGCGATAGAAGATATACGTCATATAAACAAAAAGTACTTTCGTTTGATGATTCATATCGTGGAAGATACCAACTAAACTACGAAACGATATTTATAGCTGGAACAGTTCGGTGGATTCATGGAAAAATGACATTGAGCCAACTAAACAGAACAGAGGATTTCAATTTAAAATATTCACGAAAACGAACGCATGACCCAAAAACAATGTCATCGTGCTTCAAATTTGTTGTATCGATACGAAACACGCTCATACTGACAACGCGGGAATAGCTTAGTTAACTTATTTGAACGCACACAATCAATATACAGGTTGCCCTTACGATAATTACGCCCCTTTAAAATCATTTTTGAAGCTTCTCAAGCTCTTTCTGCGCATTCTTTCCCTTTTTGTGAGCTGGAAAACAAGGCGATGGTCTTAAAAAACCGGTTTTCAGCGCCTTAACCAGCGATTACCACATCAATACTGATTTCAATGCCACATTGTGATTCGGCGAGGCCAGATGGCTTAAAACATTCTGGACCGCTTAAAGGAGAGTGCCATTAGTGTGCAGTATTTATGCGCACCGAAATCAGTCTATATTTTCCGTGAGATACGAAAAAGGCGTAGCTCACTGGCTTTTTGGAGTAGTCATTATCATTATCATTCAGTACTCAGAGAAAAAGGAGAGAAGAACTAAATGCCATCTCACAAAAGTTCTTATAGAATCGCGTAATTGAAAGGAGTGCTCAATTGAATATGGGCGCAATATAGTGCCGAAACGATTCAGTATGTGTTGACCATAGAAAAATGATTGCCCGTAAAATTACTGTGCTAATCTAAGAAACATAAAGTTGAAAAAAAGAAAAAACCACTGATAATTTGGTTCTCTGGTGAAGTACAGAAAAATGAAGATAGATTACTGTTTATTACAGTGACTAAAAACATGACTTATGATTTCTAGATATCTATTGAAAACATTATATTCTCATACAACGCACTGGAATTGCTTATTTACGGCTCTTAGAGTAGTGTTACGATGATATAATTATATATCCGAGAATGCTGAGTAATATACAAAACTTCTGACCTCAAGAGGTACCATCAAAAACGAGGCCACCCTCTGTGCTACCATTTTCATCGCCTCCGCTGTGAGAGATACGCTGGTCCAACTCCCTCTTTCGATCGAAAGTTTGTCCTTAGTTTCGAAGATTAATAGATTATTTGAAATATGATGCGAGTATAATATTGTGGAACAGGATATCGAAAGGATTATCACGAATCGGAGTCACAGATCAGCAATAACCTGTACGAAAACCTCCGCTGACATAGAACAATAGAGGTCATATAAGTGCTCATAATGTATGAACTAACCATTTGAGTGAAGAAGAAAAGACCGTGACTTCACAATACACATGCAGTAGTATTCTCAATGAAACATGACAAAGATGTCGCACGACAAAATTTTAATGGCAATAACTTGTTTCTTTTTCCCAAAGTTCGTTTGGAAGAGCAGTGTAAACCCCTATAAACTTAAAACAAATATGAAATTCCAAATATCAATTCCTCTATATAACTTTGGGCAAGGGACTTTTGCTGAGTAAAATTAATAAAATGACAGTGACACTGACAATCATTATCACATTTTTAACTCCTTCGCTAACAAAATCTCAATAAAATCAAAACATGGTGAATCAAGTACGACTTAAATGTATTTTTTAATTTTATAAAAAATGTTCTCCACCACAAAGAACATCGTCTCTACCTAGATGAACTGCAGCTATGCTTTTTCTCAATTCTAGTAGTAAAATGTTTGATCTTTGAATGCACGGTGGAAACATTCATCTCGACGGCTGTCAGTTATACACTCATTTACACGACACAGACAAAGGCTCAATTACCCACGTCTTGGGCTCACTGTGTGGTTATAACAAAAGCACTTCACGTAGAAAATAGTAAAATTGCAAACATTTTATATTAAACGAACTGACATAAAGTGTGCCGTCGGCCGATTCAACGAAAACATTTTGGGAGAGCTGATACGAACTTTATATTACTACATATTGTACATATCTATATTTGAAAACATACTCAATGAAATGTTCTAAAACTGTGAACACTAGCGTCGTCGTCAAACAATGAAAAGGAATAGAATGTAATATAGACAATAAGAGTAATATCACACTGACAGAGTACAGCAACAGATTGCACAAATTGTAACCGCGAATTTGTATTTTCTAGTCTAATAGCAAGAGCTTCTCTATGCTTGTATTTTGAAAGTATTAGATCAATAAGTAACCAATTCAAGTGATTCATAACAATAACTGTTACGTTGCTTTAGAACGGAAAAAGTCTAAAAAGATGAGGTGACCAGTCGGAGTAGGATGGTGGAGAAGGGGGGCTGCAAGTCGCCTAAACGTTTATTGGAGTGCACGTCCGATCGCGTAGTTCGTATTCTCGTCAGTTGTAACAAAAGAGACGAATCGAATCGATCTATAGTAATTTGAGTCTGAGTGTATTTTTTTCTCACTTCTCTACGATGAACACACAACGATACTGACCAGACGTCTCACTCAGCTCTGCTCTCACAATTAAACTCGGTCAGCTGTCATAGTAGATAGATAAGAGAAGTAATGTACTCAGTGAATTGAATAAGTTCGAGAGAAAATCAGTGTCAAAATGTAGTTTTAAGACCACCGACTATATGAGATAAGGCAAAAGTAGAAGCTTAAGGCTAAGGTGAAGGCTCAAAATCATGACATTATAATAAAGCAAATTAGTTGCCATGATATTGTGCGACATTATATTTATGCGATAGTACAAAAACCTTTGGAGGCTCAAATATTTCAACTGAAACACTTCTTACTTCAGTGGTTTTCATAATAGTTGATGCACAGAAGCTAAATGAAGCTAATCAGAGGGAGTCTGGAGGACTAAATGAGTCCAAGGAGAGATATTGTCTCTCCACTTCATTAAATAGACTGCAAACTTTCCAGAACATTACTTTCATTCTGACGTTGCTCAAATTTCAAGGTTTTATGAAGCATAAGGTAAAAATAAGGTTTTGGAGTTTTCAACGCTAGAATAGCAGTTCGTACTATCTGCGATTTTATGGCGCCTTGCTAAGCTAGTCCACGTTTATTCAAGGGTATCGACCACCTTTTCTTCGCCCAGATACAGACTCGCATGAGAAAAAAAAAGCAAAAAAATCTGTAAACCTAATTAAATCAAATATTCATAATGATAATATAAGGAAAGTCGTATCTTGTTTATAAAGATCTTCAAATTGTGGTGGTTTCCATTCCAAAGATAAGAGTTCACTAGGGACCAGATTTATTTGCTATGGATTTGCATAGAATAAATTAATCTCGCGCATATTAGATCAAGATATGACTTTCGTAATCTAACAGCAGCTCGAGAACTGATTTATTCCCAATTTCGAACGCTAGGTATAATAATGTTCCAGCGAAGATGCTTGAAAAACGATGTATTAAGTTTTACTATAGGGTACAAAACTCGCCGTGGACAGGTATCTAAGTATTACGAATGCTGATTTATGCACCCGCTTCAATATCATTGCCATTTGCGTATCCAAGTTCGTCGAGTTGAACTGTGCTATATAGTTGATTTTGCATAGGTGTGAAAGATATTTTTGAGATTCCTTCTCCTTAGGAGAGGCAAATGAAAAAATTGATCTCATTCGCTGAACAGGATCAGAAAGAACCATATCTAAATCTCATAGGTGAAATTTTCGACGTTAAAAGAAGTGGTTTTTGAGTTATTCAAATAATTCTTTCACTCGACACGTTATCACGTCCTACTGCGGACATCTCAGTACTTCCGATATCTGATTCATTTCTTTGCATTCTCCACGAAGGTCTTCGAACATTTCAAGCGCTTCGACTGCTGGTTCACTTCTTCTTAATGAATATCGTAGAATACCGCTCGAGTCAGATCTTGAAATCTTGAAGATAGCCGAGCTAAGAAGCTCCCACGTGGATTGCGAGAGGCGGGGGGGGGGAGGGGTGGGGAGGGGCGAGGGTCGGAGTAGAACCTGCTTCCTGAGTCCTGCATTATAAACCAGTCGGTACCCCTAAGATGGCTTCAGCTGACGATCAAAACTCACGGTATGTTGTATGCCACGAACTGTTAAATCTATATGAATGGGAATCTCACCCTTTACCAATGTCGCTTGCTTTTCGCTTATAAATATCTCGTATTCTTGAATGGCCTACCTTCGCGAAGAATCGTTTCTAACCCCGCAGAATTTCCATTTGGCTAGTAATTTGCTGGCCGTGGATTATTACATTTCCCTAAACGATCGCTTTCATTTGGCGTTCCGAAGTGGGCATTATTTAACACGTGACATTTCATAGATTGGAGTGAGATTTGTCACTTCACGACTAGGTTGTTAACGAGACAGTGCTAGTACTCTTAGAACTGGTCTACTCTCTACAAATATTTCTAATGAAATCCTCAAACTTCTTGTTAGAACTGGTACTCCTGCTTACCGAACGCGATTGGAAATCTTCAGTAGATCATAAGAAAAAATTTTTCAATAGATCAAAAGAAAAAAAGGGAAAAATGACACGTCTCGAAAGACATGCCGCGGTCATCTGTGTTACTCTAAGTAGGACGAAACTGAGTTGAAACACATTAGCAGCAATTATTACGGAACAGGGAAAATCCATCGTAAACCAAAACGGAGGGTTACCGGATTAATCCGTCTACAAACAAACGCCGTTTGTAATCGACGTCGGGTGAAATCAAAAATAAATCGAGATTTTGTCATCACTGACAAATTCGACTGGCGTATCACAACAGTGTGTAATCTGGTGCAGCATTATCAATGAATAAATTTTGCACCGCTTTCTGCAAGAAGTGTACGGTGCAATATTAACTCCACTCTATACTATAACATCAGCTAGAAGAACATAAGAACAACCTACAAACAGTTATGAACATAAGTAAAGTGCATGACTACATGTTAACCCTTCGAGTAGAACAGGGAAACGGACTAGCCTCTTGTACGCTAAGGGTTAATTGTAGAGTCCGACGCAAGCAGGTTTCTACTTATGAGGCAATTATGCTGGCGGGAGTTGATATCTGTTAATGGCTAATGCAGTGTGAATTTTAGGATCAAATAAAAGTGTTTACAACACGAGTTCAAGTGTCAGAATTTTAGTATTGAGAAAGCCAAGTATTCTTTGTGCTCCTTGTGTGCTTCAAGTGATTATTACAGTCGATTATCACCTTTAGTACGTCTAACTGCGTCAATCGTCGAATAACTTAGGGAGGTACCCGTAAAACTTCCATTTGTCCTTGTGGAGCGTCAAAAATATAGATCTCCGTAAACTCAAAGGCCTCGACTATCACGTTACTGGAAAGAGACGCTTTATTACAACCGCCTTTGGTGGGTAGGTTGCCACTTAAAACCGCCCAAAACTCTACCGTGATGTAAATTCAAAATACAAGTCCTGCCGTTAAACAAATTATAAAAAGTGCATAATCTGAAGAGTATTTAAGAATGTTGAGTGGTATGCAAAACTTTCGACATCAGGCAGATGTTGTGCTCTCGCTCTACTCATTCACATGTGTTACCGGGTATGAAGTGTGTTCCGTGGGGTCTATATAAAGTGGAAGCTTAGATCCAAACTTCACATTTGATAGCATATTTTAACTTCAGAGGTGTGGAATCTAACTTCTATATGGTAGACGTACGTTTCGGGATTCTAGCAAGCCTCATCAGTAGCACGGTGCCGTGCGGTTCCGTCGCTGAACCATGTTGCACTGCACGTCAAGAAAAAAGATCACTTGACATTGCAATGATTTACAGACGACTGTTCGATAGCTGATAAAATTCATATAGCAGCAGCTTTCTATTCGACTGTTTTTAGACCTTGCTCAATATAAATTGGTGGCATATTTTGCAGTGTAACATGTGCGGTGCCGACACCTTCGTTGTAATGGCTTGGTTAAACCGAAAATTAATGTGCTACTGAAGAGGTTAACCAGAAGGGCGAAACATACGGCTAGCACTAGAAGTGTCATACCAGACCTTTGAAAGGCTTATAATATACGATCATAATGCATTAAATTCTAAGTGAGTTTGCAAAAACAGTCGAATAAAAATGAAATTTGACACTGGTGGAATTTGGAATCGAAATTCAACATTAGTAGAACGAGGGAAGCGCGGACAGCGCCGTGGTTAGAGATGCCGTACAATAACGTAAAACATTTACTTTCGCTTATTGAGCTCGTTCCGAACCAGTCAGGTCATCATATTTTTGGGTCGGAAAATTGATTTTAAACTTGTCTTTGAAAAAGTTATCTCGATCCCGAAATGCGCTGGTTGAGTGAAACGAATACTACGCAACTACGTTGCGAGAATATGCTAAGATTTCGCGGAAATCACCTACTACCATCGATGATGGAGAAGATCAAAATCGTTTCAATAGATTATTCTAAAGGAGAATGGGTTAACTGGCTGACAACAACAGCTATAAAGAGAAGAGTTCGCAATCATAGAAATTAGTAAACAAAACGAAGTGAGGTTTATGCTAGAGTATAGTGAGAAAATATGGCTATTCTTAATGTTCTCAAAAATGTCTGGATGACTGTTCAATACCTAGTATACGCCAATTTTTTCTCGCTTCATTTTTTTCAGCTACATAAAACTCTATTGAAGATTTTTTTGTACTTCAGTGTCATGATTTTTCTTCCTGAACTTCGCAACGAATAAGTAGGCTTGAATTGATCAAATTAGTTAACGGTAAAATTGAAGGCAAGTCAGCCTTTTTTTTTTAGAATAATGAGTAAAAGGCGCGCCTTTTCGGCTTGAGAAAGTGATAATGTTAAAATCTTAGTTTATGATTTTTAAACACATCCTCTTTGGCGTTTATCAGTTTTCAGTCCATAGTAAGTTTATAACATTCTGATTCATGATTCTATCACTGTATATAGGCAAAAATCCTGGCAGAGGCGGTTTATGCTTCGCGATGGACTTCCGGTTTTCCGCAAATGTCATTCATGTTTCAAATAGTCTAATGGAATATGAAGCTCTCATCATTCATCAGTGCTCAACATTCTCGAGCATTTTCATATGAGAATGAAACCCTAAACGACTCGAGATTTAAGGACGTTCTTTGTGAGCCGGTTCAGTCGGCGGTGGTTACATTTTGTAACTCAGAAAGGATATCATTTACATTTGATAACATATGACTTCGTTTCTGTTATTTTGATAGCACAAATACGAAATGAAGGTTTGTTACCACGTTCCGACAACTAATAATTGAATGCTGAAACAGCCAACTTCATCCTATACTCTTACTTCTAGCGATATAGTTGAGAAGATGAATCTAGCCACGAGTCAAATTGATATGAAGTCCAAGATTTTCTGTTTGAATATAGTAGTACATAGATATATGTGAGAAGCATATAGGAAAGCAATTCAATAGTTTTTCTCTTCTATATTATCGTAGGGCTACTGGTGAAGCTTACTCTATTCTCACAGTTCATTCCTAAACTATCCATCACAATCACGAAACCTGTGCAAAGTGCAAAGTGCAAGCTTCTTATCTATGACGTCTTCTACTTCAAAAAGGGTGTGAAAGATCCGTAATTACTTTTACAGTGCGTTAGAATCAGATAAATTACAATACTGAGGTATTGTTCATAGCATTAACGATGAATATTCAGTGAACAAAAGCAGACCTCTATAATGGTCGATGCAAGCGGTCTGATGCCACTAGTAGTAGCAGCTGGTTTACGATGATGAAACGTTGCTGTTGGGTCTGTCGATTTACTTCGATGAATCACCTTCATGTCAAAAACGGCTCTGTCACTACGGCTTCACCGAGTCGTCAGCACATAGTATTTGCTCAGCCTACTCAATGCGTATACTAAGTAGATATTGGCGCGACCAAATGCAGTTAGGCACGTTGCATGTGCCTTATATAATTTCCGTTTCCTCTACTCAGATTTGCATATGCATTTTGATGAACACTAACGATATATGTAAGTCTGAAGGACTGCCATTGTTGGGTAATAGTTGTCGTGCCTGCTCTGTGTTGTCCGATAGCTGATATTTTGTACGACTTCGCCTACTTCAGAGCCATTTTGCAGAGTGAGACTCATCCCTCTCTATGGGAGATCGTTAGGATTTACATTAATCAATTACTGATACCAGAATTTGGAAAGTCCTTTTACAAGTTACTAAATATGTAAGATTACTATAGTGACTTTTAGTAGTACAGATATATAGTATATATATGCATATATATTATATATATATATATAGATACGTATATACCTCAAATACAATAAATAACTAGTAATAATAATAACAATAAATAATAATAAATAATAAATAATAAATAAATAAATAACAAATAATAATAATAAATAAATATATATATATATAATATATATAGTATATATATATATTAGTATATATATATATATAATATAGATATATGATATAAACGTATGTATTCTTTGGTGATAGACGCCTGACGCGTTTCGCCCTCCTCAGAACCGATTAATCCATGTCGATGCTCCATAACCGTTCGCCGTGTTGTCATTCAAGTCGGATCTTCTCGGAGAAACACTGCTCAAATAAGAAACTTGATCGACAGTGTTCCTTTTATACTCGATTTTTAAAATTATATATACAGTACGCGTAGAAAGTTCTGATATTGTTATTCTGTTGATTTTAGCTTTGGGTAATTAAATAATATCATAATTTTTTATCAGTGCTGAAAATTTTACTAAGTTCTTTGGTTAGTTCTGGTCTAGAATCTGCTTTATTCATTAAGTAATGAATCGTGAAAATCAAAAATCGCAGTAGTTGAGTTGCACAATATGCTCGCACATGATTTCACCGTAAAATCTCCCAAACGCGTGCTAGAGCCTTTTTAAACGTGTCTACGCTAAAGTAGCAGGTAACCGAGAGTTTTCCCTTCAGTATGGACCAACAGAGTAATCTATTTGGTTGAGGTGAGGCGAATTTGAAGGACCGAATGTCCCTAAGCCAAAAGCCTGGGAACTGCCCCTGGCAGATGACTATGGTTTAACGGACCGAATGCGCAAGGCCTCAATCCTGCTGAAGGATAAATCCGTCGACGCCAGAGTTTGAGCATTACAAGGCTCCAGTGCGCCCCGTGAAACTTGCTGGTGATAGCTGGCAGCGTTGATTTTGACATTTTCGTTGATGAAGACCAACAGCGATATTCCAGCAGCGCAAATGGCGGCCCAAACCGTCGCAGAGGCCGAAAAATGACTACGGCATGTGGTTTTTGCCACTGGACTTCTGATGACCCCGCCTCAAAAAGTTGATGTCGATTATGGTGATTAAGGAGTGGTTCGGCTCTTACACGCGCTTGTGACGAATACGGTAAAAACCTGTGCGAGCATATTGCACAGCTCAGCTATTGCAGTTCTTAATTTTCACGACCCATAGCACAGCGGAAAACAGAGGATGAGTCACCGATTCTAGACAGAAACTGAATAAGGAATTCCGTAAAATCATTTATATGTATACAGTATATATGTATATATGTATATATATTGTCCCAAAAGTTTACGACCGAATTGGGCAAATACATTCTATAACATATAGTCACTGAGGATCATATTGTTTTATGCTTTCTTGATAGGTAAACAAGTTCTCAAAACATTGTGAACCCAACAAAGCTATTTTCGTATAACTCGTCTTCTTCAAGGTTTAAAAAAATCAAGTTGACTGCAATGTAGTCAGCCAAATAGTTTCTACAACCTCGAATATCAAAACAGACGCGTAAATTCTGTCAAATTGGGGACCATTTTACAGCTGATCATTGTTTTTTATATATCTTTTCACTTATGATGAAGATTAATAGAAAAGTGTCTGAAGAAGCGGCTTTGTGCTTATGACACGTTTAATATATAAGACTAAAATATTGCACGAGATCGCGTTCAATGGAGTATGTTGTTGACTTTAATTCATGTCTGGGCTTTCTCTGAACAGATATCGAGTGAGCTAGGCGTTTCTTCAATGCGCTCGTTCCTTCACGCATTACAAGTGGTTTGAGTACATTTAACCAGACTCATGCAATCGTTGTCTCCGTATGGTTTTCATTCATGAGTTCAAATTTCTAAGTAATACTGTAGAGCAAACATGAATTACTATCATAACATGTAGGGTCATATAAACGTTCAGATACATATTATGATATGTGAAGTGTAATATTAGAAACATGAGCTGTGTACCATGCCATTAAATCGATTAGGTTCTTTAAACTTTCTTTCAGAACTTCAATATATCTTGACAGACTTGTCTTTGACCTTTTCGAGGTTTGATATGGGCTAGAACATCCGCTTTCCATGCCCGCCTTTTCGACTCGGCGATTATCCCTGCTTTAAAGTACGCAGCAGAAACCTGGTCGCCATGTAAGCAGGATGAAAAATTTTTCTTGGCAATATTAAGCGCGCAGTCGAAAAGTTGATGCTGGGAGTATCCCGTACAAACGAGGAAAAGGATCCGAAGTTCGACCTACGTCAACGATCGAAGATCACAGACGCCATTCTACACGTCAGGATATGGAAAAGAAGGTGGGCCGGACATGTGGTGCGCTTCAACGACAACCGATGGACAAGAGCCGGTACCGACTGTATTCCTCGTGATATCAAGCCCTCTACAGGAAGACCACCGACCCGATGGTCCGATTTCTCATGAAAAGACTACAAGAAAAGATATGATGCTCAGCGAATCCCTAGAGGTCAGGAGGGACCGACTGAGCTATACTTGCATGCGATAGGGAAAAATGGAAATGTTTTTGGTGCCCGCTTGAGCCACTTGACGATTAGCGGGACGGCAGGTGATACAGGTGATATGGGCTGCGGCTTACGTACTTTTCGGCAGCACAGCCATCATCAGAACCACGCGCCTCACATATAAAACATGGGGGTACGAAGAAGCTCAAGATCAGACAAAACGAATGTTGCCTGAGCCGTTTTACCGTCGATGGCTTGCGGCTTTTTATTAATTATGTGAAAGTTGCTATTTTATCGACTGCTTTTTAAAACGTCGTTTTAGAACTCCAATATATCGTGGCTCTGATGATGATGAAGTCATCGAAAACGTACGTAAGTCAGAGACCATATGAGACTTCGGAAGGCTTGAGACAAGTCTGTCAAATACATTGAAGATATGAGTTATGATGTGTAAAGAACGTAGGAGCCCATCAACAGTTGATCACATCCATATAAAGGTGATAAGGAATTTGTTTTATATCAGACCTCATAAAAGGCTCAAGATATGTTATCAGTTTATATACTGTTTTGAGCAAGGTCGATAAAAACGGTCGAATGCAAAGTAATTAGTTTTTTATTTTACTCCATTTTATTTGATCTGTCTTCACAAATTTTTTTTCACTGTGCGGATCCCAATACTTCTAGCATACAAGTCATTCTTTCTTCTTCTTGAACGTCGTAGAATACTCGCTGAGCACGTCTCCTCGCAATCACTAGGATAACCTGGATGTGGAGTTCCACAAAATTATGAGTGTTGTCTATTAGTTCTCAATCAAATTCACATAAACTTCCTGTATAAGGTATTGTTTGAACCCAGATTTATTGTATTCACAAGGTAATTCATTGCTTTCACACGCGGTCATTTTACCATCAGTCTCGTGCATATGGTAAGTAAACTCCTCATGACACACATAACACACAACACACTGTTGTCACATAAACATTAAGATTCAAATCAATTTGCCCAAGGCCCTCGTACTTGCGCTGCTTTTAAACCTCTCCACAACCACGGGCAAAGGGCCATTGGGCATGGCAACACTGGCTGTTGGCTCGACTCTGCGAACAGCCAGGCCTTCGTTCAAACAATAACGTCATGTCTTCGCTTGTTGACAGATTGCACCGTTTACAACTTCGTCTTGGCTATCTTGGTCTTCGAATATTTATCTTTCTGAATGTCGTCGCGTCATCTTCATTGTATCGATACTCCGAGAGAATCAAGAGTGATCATGGTTGCCAGCGCACATACAGTTGGTGACTTATGGCTAATACGAACTTTTAAGTATAAAAACAGTCGATGGAAGGTAATATGTATTTATATTATTATTCCAACGGTTAAAACTTAGTTGTAAAAGCTTCCTTCGAGTGCTTTATTAAGACCACGCTCAAATTTCAATAGATCCTTTCATTATTATTTGAGCCAACATGTCATGTGGTCTGGTAAAGGCTCTTGTACAGCCCGAGACACGTGTTTCGTCCTTACAGACTCATCGGCCGGGCAGAACCCGTCGTCTGTCGATCTTTTCATAGTCAGTTCTCTCGGGAGCGTCACACTCCTTATATATAGTTATCGACGACCTACGCTTTACACTCTATGTCAGGTGATAACATTCACCTAAGACAGAGTGTTTTCGCACTCGATTGCTAGCTGGCTGGTATTTTTATCATATTATACCTTTCCTTCGAATGCTTTATTAAGACCACGCTCAAATTTCAATAGATCCTTCATTATTATTTGAGCCAACATGTCACATTAGTTGTAAAACATCAGAAGATTTGCTGTGTGAGAAAATCGCTACGGTCTCGCGTGGCAATCCGGTACAAAGTCGAGCATTGTGCCTCGAACCAGGACACATCTAAATCTAACGACTCACTCAAGCTACTGAATTCCATGTTTCAATTTCTCTGCACTACTGCTGTAATAGCCGCCCACCACTACATTCCGCGCCACCGTGATTTTCTAGATATTTTCTAAATCCGATTTTTCACTAAAAAACGATTAAGATAAGCGACTGATAGTTTGCCGTCGTATTAATCCATCATAGCAAAGCGATCACCCCAAACGATAAGATGTGATGAAATCAATGAAATGCACAAAAAACTGCAATAAATCATCGAGCATTAGGCGAAGGGAAGTCCAGTCCTCCTAAGAAAGTTGCTCAAAGTTCACAAGTGAACGTGTAAAAATTGAACGAGTTACGCTATGAAACTGTCCCATCTACCGTACACACCGAATATCTCGCCAACTAACTATAACATTTCAAAATGTTGTCAAAGATCTGCCTATTCCTTTGGTTCAAATCTGGTATATGTATATTCACCAGTTCAGCCACTAGGAAAACAGCCAAAATACTCTAAACAGCATTTTTTAAACCCACCCAAATGTTCATCCTCTTGAATTGTTCGCAACAAAAACAACATTTTTTATAACAGAACAGAAACCAAGGAAATTCCATCAAATCACGTCGAAAAATAATGATGTGGTGCTATCGTATAAGTCGTCTAGCGTGTTATAATTGATAAATGACACTGGATTTGATGATGGACGTTTCAAAGATTCGTGATGTCATATGAATAACATGCACTTGTAAAGCTTGTCGTAGACGATTTCTGAGAGTAGAATCTCGTAACGTAACAGTAATTATGAAAAAGGACCGGTCTTTAGTGACTTCCATATGTAGCGGGATGTTTTGCGACTGAGTAAGAACAAGCAGAGAATTCGTAGACGACGTTCCAGCTGGCATCGACAGAAGCCGATACTCGGGAAAAGAACGCGCAATACATTGACTGGATCGTCCTCATCAGGGCATCCGGAAAAGAGATCTACGAGGCAACACGGAAGACGCAGTGTGAAGCTCTGCAATCACAAATGTTGCGATGACAAATTGAATAGCTAGTTTGAAAGCACACTTACACCTAGAACATTCGGCAGATCTCCGTCTACAATTGGCAATGCGGTATCCAATTGATGAATCTGGTCTCTGAGTGAAAGAAACTCGTCACCAAGATTTATGCATATATATTTTGCTTCATTTTGTATGTTAAACAATCTGAAAATATAAAAGTTTGGAGGCGCGGCTCAGAATAAAGAAACACTAATTGGGTAAACACTGGATTTGCATGAATTGTTGTTATTGAATAACAGCAGAGAAACAAAATGTAATCTAAAAAGAAGAATAGTTGTAAAAGCAATTAGCTTGAACAATTTTTAGCGAACCAAACCATACTTCGTCAGCTTAATATGGAACATAACTGGCAGTTGAAGGTACTGAAGAGGAAAAAACAATTCTGACGTGAACATCTCGCCTCGTAACAGATGAACTAGTGTAGAGCTTTGAGAATACGAGCCTAAACCTTTCATAACCAATCATTAAGTCATAAATAGAACCAAATTTTGAGAACCCGGAAAGAAATTTTTTCCTGAAAATCAGCATTGTACAGCATCATGCAGCAAAAATACAGCACTATACGACATCTATAAAGAGAACAAAATTCTCGAACGGTCGAGTAGTACGTGAAATGTTCGAAAATCTGAACGCGAGGAAACGAATCGAATGCAAAAAGTGCTAGGATCCACGTAGTAAATTGTAATGAAGGTTTGTGTAAAATTTTGAAAAAGATTTCCTAGAAACTAAGCATATTTTTTAACTCACAGGAGACTTCTGCAGTGGTTGGAAAGATGCTAACAGATACCGACCAGTCTTTCAAATCAAACATAGAATTGTTTCGTATGGAGAAAACGACAATAGAAGAACCAGTTGAAAGACATTTCAACTGAAATAGAACACAATACTGATTAACTCATTCAACTTTCTTGGTGATAATTCAATAACACTTTAGAAGTGGTGAAGCAAAAGTCAACTGAAAAGGACCATTTGTTTGAGGAGTACAAGCGAAGGCAAAGAAAATAAGGTGATTATAGTCATGTAAGGATACTTTCTAGTGAAGCTCTACAGTGACACTGGAATGTGTGCATTTTGAGAGATCCAGGCATTGAATAGTATAAAGCGAAGAAGGAAGCTAAGTACGTAACTTAATACTTGTCTGGAGTGGAAAATCTGATGCAGAGTTGGAGTAGCAGTCGGTCATGCTTCTTTGTAACTCCATAGCGAGTTTTACCTAAACGTCATTATGATTTTCTGTATGTAGAAAGAGAGCAACTGAATCGCTGCAACGAGATGCCCGGATTTCAGCCATTTTATCGCAGTTGTACAGTATTTAGTTCTACTCATTACTAGTATATCCAGGATGCTGGGTAACACGCAAAATATCGACCCTAGGAAGTAGTTAAACTCGCGTTCCATCGAACCGTGAGCACGTGCCACCACTACACTACCGAAGCCACCGCATTGCTACCATTCTTGATATGTGATATGACTGAGCAACAGTCTTAAGATGTAGTCACCTTATTGTTACAATATTTGAGGTACTTGAACAACAGTCCGAATTCAATCCTCACAGCCATAGTCCATGGTATGAGGGAAGAAGAACCATCTACGCACGTCCGACTTGCTGGTACAAACGACATTGCTAAATTCTGTGGAGTTCACTAAGAAGAATTTTGGAATGGAAGTTGCAAAGAGTCCTTAGAATTTGTTCAACAGCTTTGATCTATTGTTAACACTTTCTTGGTAACTTTTATATAAGTTGATAAGAGTTGGATTTGGTTTACGTCATATCGCCTTCGAACAGTTGATTGAATAAAAACAAAATTGATTGTCGTTTTGTAAGAATCTGAGTTTCCAAAGCATCAGGCTTTTTTCGGTTCATAACGATTGCGACTGCTTGTAGTGAAAATCTGAGGATACTCTCTTGTGGAGGAGACGAAGCATGTTCAGCAAATGAAATTTCAATGGCAATTGAGGATAAACTATAAAATGCATCCGCTCATATAATTCATTGCAGCTGTCAGTATCAATCGACGTTTTGGTCTGGTAAGCACACATCGGCACACCACACTATTATTTATTTCATGACCCGTCATCATATCTACTGTGCGGATCGCAGCACTCCTTGCGGTCAATTCGCGTATTCGCATTCATCATTCACAAAGAGCATCCTACAATGCACATTAGCTTCTTCCTGGAAATACGTCGTCCTTATGAATATTGTAGAATAATGCTCGTGATGACTTTCGTTGCAATACTGGAAGTGCCAAAGCTAGTGAACCGCAACTGGGTCAAACCAGCAACTTGCTTCTCATGAACTGCCTCACTAACCACTTCACTATTCCTCCCTGGATCATTATTACATTTTACAAAAAATATATGCCAATTTTGTGCAGTACCAACCAAATCGAAAACCTACGTTGAAAAGAGTGTGACCCAGTATCAGCTTCGACAATCTTCGGCGCTTACGCACTGAGTTCAAGCAATGACAAGATGGAGTAGAAACGTTCAATACAGATTTAGAAAAGTTCTTCAAAGAAGACCACAAATTCCTCAATAATTGGAGATTACAGGCAAAAAGTAAATTCAAAAAAGCCTGAAGTCATTGGGACCCTATGGATTAGAATTTAAAGAACATGGTGAGAGACTGAGCTTTGTTACATATGCCCGCGTAACAGCCATACACCATGCATTCAATAATCATACACTCTGAAAGAACATCATGTCGATTGTCTGACCTGGTGAGTGTGAAGAGTTCGTCGCCGCTTCTTCTATATAGGGCTAGATCCCCGATAAACTGACTGGACGAAAAGTCACCGTGCAACTGACAAGGCTGGAGGGCCGAAACTCGTGTCTTGCACTGCATAAGTGCTCATAAATGACCTCATGAAAGGCTCAAAATATATAGTTAGATTATACTGCTCTCGAGCGAGGTCTCAGGATAGTCAACTGTAATGATTGTTACATATGAGTTTATTATGACGACCATAACCATTCATGGTAACTTACAATTCCAAAAGCCTCACTCTCAGAGGTGGACGTAGGATTTTCCCAATGGAGAGTACCATAACTAGATAGACGACATCATAGTAAATTGAAGGTTCTAACCGATATCGTTGCTGTTCCAAAAGTCCAAACAAAATCCGACCATTGCCTTCTTTTCACAAAATTACATTTTTCACGTTGAGGAAAGAAAGCTGCTAAATAAAACAAAAACAAAGTCCCAAAACCATTGTAAAACATTGACTGATATCCATTCAGATTGTTAGGAATTGGAATAGACTATTGCAAAAAGTGTTTCATGACTACATTGACAAAAAGGAGTGGCTTATCCAACATCTTCACGTTAACGCTATGAAAGGAAAGAGTTTGAAAGCTACCAAAAAACGTTTGTCTCCAAAGACAGACGACGTGATATGCCGACGTGGAGTTTAGCGAACTTCAGGCAAGTGCCAAGTAATGTTCAAAACATACCACAGAAAGGCGACAAAAGAGGTTTTTTAAAAAGAACAGCAGCAGTCGTGGCCGCACCTTTATGGGTTGATAAGAGCACTCGCAAAGCTTTCCGAAGTTTTGCCAATTACAGAACCAAGACGATTGCCCTCCAACGCTCAGATGGAACAGTCATAACTTCCAGAAAAGCAATGAAGAAATCATCCAGATTTATTGCTTGGATCTCTTCAATAAACATGGCCTCCTGTCCCTATATGAAACAAAAGAGGAAGCACTTGCCGTCTCACTGATTCTCATTTCCAAAAACCGGTATGTATTTCATTGGTGAACAATCGAACAATATCGGTATAGACAGTACAAACCCTGAACACCTGGAGAAGCTTTTCATCAGCTGCTATCAGCATACTGATTCAACTCTTCACAATTATTTGTAAAAACACGACGCTCCTGATCAATAGAGGGCTAACAAGACTTTCTTATTGTTCAAAAAGGAGACCTCCACAATATCGGCGAGAAGTAGTTCGAATAAGCAAGGTTCCGAAGCAACTCACTACAATAGGTCACAGCTGCACGATAACAAGACTTATGAATGTAATATGTGGGTAAAACAAAGCGTAACGGTGTCGAGATAAAAACAATGTTCGAAATCTCAGTTGAACTTCGAACTCACTTTTATTCTTTACGAATGTCCGTCTATATCTATAACAATGATCAAGACCCTTCCTTTGATTTTTTCTCAGCCACGACTAAACTCTATCCGGTACTTCCTAACACGACTATTTTCAAAACCTCGCTTAAAATTTCTAGTATATCCTGGTAGTTCTTTGCAAGGTATAGTATGGCACCTTTAGTGCTAAACGTACGCTTTGGCTTTTCCGTACCAAGTCTCATTAGTAGCACGTGCCTTTCGGTTCAACCGAGTCCCCACGTATAAAGGATTGGGCGCCAAACGATTCTATCGGTACTACCAAAGGTCACTAGTCAAACGGGAAAGCATTATGCTTTTGAATGAGTTGAGATAAAAGCAGTCACAGAAGACGTGAACAGCCAGAGCATCCTCAAATTGTATGTAAGGATTCTTCGCGAGCCATACGAGAATTCACAAGCAAAATACAACAATTTTACACCATGTTGCTATCGACGTAAAAAGGACAAGACCATATTACAACATCTTGCCAAAATTATTCATTGCCATTCAGAGCTTCACGCAAACATTGCAGTAGAACAACATAAGACTGATAATCGATGGTTGACGACAATGCATTACTGATGACATAGATCTTATAATATCAATCACACCCCGGGCGGAAGGAATGTGGCTGATTTTGGCAACTGTTGTGGATTTATCGGTCTTCGACTAAATCTCACAAAAACGATCTTCACGGCCAGCGGATCGCCTTCCTGTGCCCCATTCATGTCTGAATTTGTGAGTATCTCCGAATACGGCTTAGAGAGCTTTCAAGAGCACCGAGGTCGCAGTGAAGAAAACAAGGAACCCAATTCTCCATGCCCAACAGGATGATCTTCCTGCTTTGACATATGCGTCAGAAACCTGGTCGCCATTTAAACAGAATGAAAGATCACTCAGCGTTGCTGAATATCCAGTCGAAAGTCGATGCTAGGAGTATCCCGCATTTCGCAAATGAGAGACAACCGATGATTCAACCTACGTCAACAATGAAAAATGAGAAACGCCGCTTTACTTGTGAAATTTCCAAAATCAGATGAAGCAGATATGTTAAGCTGTACAATACAATACGCAGTAGTAATCTGTGAATGACATTAGATAGAGTACAACAGTTGATGACTGCATTTCTCGACGTGTCAAATGCATAATAGGGAACCCAACGACGCAATGATTAGAGTCTTCACAAGAATCCTAGAAAAAAGATATGGTGCCTAACGAGTCTCTAAGGCGAGCACAATCCACTGAGCTGCTTCTGCACGCACTAGGGGAGAAACAGAAAATTGAGTGGAGCCCGCTCAATCACTTGATGATCAAAGAGATACAGGTGATATCAGCCATAAACAAATAAATTCTCAGTTTTTATGTTAGATATTAATACTTGTAAAAGCAAGAGTGCACATTGACGTAGCGCACAATCAATTAAGGCTGCGAAATCTTCCAATACAAATAATCGATACACTTCTCCTAATCAAGAAGATGCAACGCATGAAGTTATTGGCTTTGAACTCTGACATACCAACAATAAGAAGCAACAGTTGTTGAAACGGTTTTACCACAGTTCAGAACATTTTTACCGTATTATACTTCAAGAAACTAAGTAATAGAAGGGAATCAATCACGGACAATGCGAAAGTTGAGATTAACCCATTGGGTACCGACTAGAACATGCCGGCAGACCTGGCGCCGCGTCGCAGCGGACAGTGCATAGTACCGAGTGGTTGGTGATGCAGGCTATCATGAAGAAGGTTGCTGGTTCAATCTTCTCCCACGACGCTTCAGAGCAGATTTTTTGGTTTCAGTACCAATTGGTATAACACTCATATTTATTATCGCAACATCGTAACACAAGCGATTGAATAATATATTTGTCATTATTTATTCAACGAACTGTAACTTACAACAGTACATATAACATATTACATATACATATATACATGTAAAATATCAGCAGTCATACAGCTGAAATAGTACAGTAATACGATACAATGCAGTACAAGTAATATAAAACAAGACAAACTGAGCGTTTTTTTTTCTCGCTATAATTACGTCTAAATGAGATCATTCAATACTAATCGAAACCAAAACATCTGCTCTAAAATGTTATGCGAGTAGATTGAACCTAGCAACCGATGACATGCATTATCAAACACTCATCACTATGGAGTGTTCGCCGCGCGCGGCACCTGAGCTGCCGGGGTGTCCCAGTCGGTACCCAGCGCGTTAAATACTCAACCACAGCTATGACCGCGTTCTCTTTTGAGGTATTTTGAATGTATGAGATGAGCCAAAAACAAGAGTTGCTCTGAACACACATCCAGGACGAACTTCAAGAAACAAGCACATGATAAACCGATTCAAACTTCTTTCCTATACGACCAAAAGTCACCACACCTGCTTCGCTTCTTCGTCTATATGAAACATCCTCTTTTCAAGCTCTGAGTGCTTCGTTAGTAAATCGCGGAATTTTTTGTCCTCGACATGAGACGCGAAATTCTTCATCTACATGAGACATCCTAAAAACTGCATTACAATAAATTTTGAAAGACGCTCTTGGAGAGCTTTTGGAGCATAATTCAGAATGATTATGAAGAAGAAACACTCAAGAAAATTTAGAATATTCAAGTAGTGAGTTCATCTGCGATTTGCTTCGTGTTACCTGATTTTTAGCAGATCGTTTAAGTAACTCAGAAGATGCGACTGAAGTTACCATTCGTGTCGCATGCAAAAATAGTCCAGTAAATTTTGTTGGTGATAAAGATTTGCAAAATTCATTACCTTCTGCTCTAATTGTTAAGAAGAGGCTCGACTCATCGAATTGAAAATCTTTTTGCTTTGCAATTGACATCCCACGGAACTCGCTTACCAGTTGTTCTTGTTGACTTTTACCGTCAAAGTAGAATGGAACTTTAGCATTCGTTATCTCACATGTATGAGGCACTCTAACCGTCGTCCTCTCGATAAAGTGTTCGATAACGTTGAGGAGATTTTCACTCTGCTAAAGTAGCGATCAAGCTTCCAGTTGTGTATGTTGAGGTAGAAAGAAGTAAAGGAGTCAAAAAAGTGAGCGCTGAGTTGTGTTCGTTGTCCTTTTCACTACATCCTCAACACTCTTAAAAGTACTCTGAGCAGCTTGCTTCTTTTTGCCCTGCTCTGGAACAAAATCATTCATCATGCCGATTTTTTTTATACCAGAACCAGATAGCTACAACATTGGAAAACGTATTTTCCATCCAGCGCAAAGACGGCATTAGAAAAACCTTTAGATACACCGGTTTTGTGAGATTTAGTCCAAGACCAGGCCTTCACAAGAGTTGTCGAAGCCGTTCAACATTCCTTCTATTCAGCTAGAACACAATGTGATGAGAACAATATCGTTAGCAGAGCGAGGATGCCATGACTGTCGACCATCGACTGTGGCCTCACTTCTGCACCATACCAGTTTTCTCAATACGTTCTCGAAGTCATAGTAAATTATACAAGGAGCATTGATTGTGAAATTGGGCTAGACAGCTTATAAAGATGTCTGTTCAATAATCAAGGACGCCTTGGCTGTCCAAAGCTTCAACAACCAATTATGGCTCAACTAAGGCGAGGACTTTCTTGAGGAAGACAAAACTGACACACGCTGTTACTGGTACTATCGTTATACTTGGAATACACAAGTAATCCCAATATGACCAATTGTATTATATCTTTATTTCCAAATATTTCTTGCTCGTATGCCTTCCGATTAGCCGATATTCTGCTATACGTGTAAGGAACCGTTCAGAGAAAAGTTGGTGAAAGGTGAGCTGATTGCCGATTGCTCATGTTAGCTAGGTCTTTCTTTTACGTCAATTTTTCAGTAATTCAATGAATTGAAATAATGCAATGTGTTAACGGCTGAAAATGTGAACCAATGTACCGATTAGAGGTTTGGTGCCGTCGATACCCATGTGCACACATTTCAGTTTATATTTTCTTTGAAACAAAGAAAAGGTGAAACTAGCTGGGGTTTCCTAAGTATATCAATCCACTTTCGAGTTCCCGAGAAAGAAAGGAGTAAAACAAATGAATGGCCAGAAAAAGAGGATCATTAATTCGAAAAATTTGAAGAACTGTTGAACCGTACATGAGCGTTTCAATGCCCATAATCCCGCGAATGTGTTCACCTATTTGCCCTCACGATCATCAGTCTAGAGACCCTTCAATAGAGTGATCGTGTACGCAACGCACCGAACATGAGAAGTATTGAGAAATCAGATCCAAAATCACAATTCTGAATTCTGTTGACAGTTGTAGTTTCAAACCGATAATAAGTCACAAAAGCTAAGAAAACAACATCAAAGTTTTTCAATTATGTCAATAAACACAGCACATCACAGATATGCCGTTTCTATAAAGTTCCGCTGTACTAATCATACTGTGACAAATAAACATTGACAAGTTGCCAATAACACAACTTTGCACTCAATTAAAGTCTTTAGCACTATTTATGTAGAAATTTTCAAAACTAAAACATATACCAACTACTATACCAACTCTAATTATAACATTTGATTGAAAATACCTAAGTAAGAAGATGACATAGGCAGCAGATAGTCAATTCAATTGTTAGTTTGAACATTCGAATTAAGACATCATTTTCCGATCAATTGCTAAGTGACATCCTTGAGATGAGGGTGACATCTGCTCGTGAGCTAGATTCATTAACGAAAGCGCTAACAATAAATGCACGTTTGTAAGAAGGAAGTGTGAACATGAGACGAGAATGGATGCACAAGAACTGAACTGATTCGGCATTTGAGACGAGAAATCACAGGAGAATAGAGAACACAAGTCAATGAGAATAAGCGAAGGATAAATTAAAAGGTATTGAGGACATTACAAGTGAGACGATCCGATGAAAGGAAGCGGGATTAAATGGGAGCTACGTGTGAAAAAAATAAGACATAAATCAATTAACACCTATAACATTGTGTTCCAACCTTGAGAACACTGATTTTCTAT
This sequence comes from Parelaphostrongylus tenuis, assembly GCA_019055375.1. Taxonomy (NCBI): domain Eukaryota; kingdom Metazoa; phylum Nematoda; class Chromadorea; order Rhabditida; family Metastrongylidae; genus Parelaphostrongylus; species Parelaphostrongylus tenuis. The sequence goes on from JAHQIW010007157.1 coordinate 352,270, forward strand.
TAGTCTTAATTTACAAAAAAGTCGATTTCCACTAATGACTAGAAAAAAGTCAATGTCTGGGATGGAACGGGCCATAAGAAACCCATAAGCGAGACAGGAAGGAAACAGGCTTGAAACAAAAGGTAAGCGAACTGGTGTTATGACCCTTATAGGTTATTTACATACCTACTACATGTTCACATGGAAAGACATTTATAAATTCACATTTACATGAAACGCAAACTTTAGTGCTGCAATACTTTCATTTTGATCAAAGTCACTTTCAATTCATCGTTCGTTTCACACAACTTCGTTAGAGTTTTGATTACATGGACTATACGCAATTCGAATTGACCACTCTTGACGCAACGCTTCAAGAGATTCGACACCAACTTCACCACCTGAACGAATAAGAACACTAACAAGTTATAGATAAAAGAGAAGGAATGATTATTAGTATATCAGAATAGTTTGTTGAATATGGTTACCAGTTGTTACAAACATGACTAATAGATATCTTTTACGCATTTCAAAAACTCGCAACGATCCAAGATAACATCTCTTATAGACGTCAGTCTGTGAGAAGATTTTAGTTAAGACACACTAGTTGAACAAGAACTAAAACAACTGCGAGCAGATCTGCTCAAAAGATGACTTACATCCGTAATATAAGAAAACCAAAAGAACACGTTCTAACTTGAGTGAAGCACACGTGGCATAGCGCGATATCTTTTCAACAACTGATAGGATTTCATTCGTTTCAGCGCTGTCAAACGCTTTCTTATAATCGATAATTGTGAGAAGAGGGATATACGGTATTTCCAACAGACTTCAAGGACACGTGACACGGTCTGAATGTGGTACATGCAGCCAAAGCCCTTGCAAAATTTTCCCTGCACCTGGATGTGCCTCATCCAAAATCACCGATTTGCGCAAAAGGATGATCTTCGTGAAGAGCTTATAGAGTACACTCCATAAATATATTTGGCAATAGTTACGAAGGTTCATACTGTCATCCTTTTCAGGTAGGATAACTGTGCACGATGTCCTCCACTGATGCACGATTTTCTCCTTCTGATGATTTGATGTCATGTCTTGTGCGAAGTACATGCAGATTGTGGCCACTAGCTCTGAAGAAACCGGCAGTGAAGTTATCAATTCCAAGATTGATATAGAACTTTTTCGTAGCCGATTATAAATCACGGCAAAATGTGCTAATGATCCCATGTTTATCCATTACAGCAAATAGCAGAAGATGATAATTGCAGAGATCCAGACGGCATTTCTTCAGACTAGATCGCTTTTGTGATGATTCTAAAATACCCTTCGTTTTGACTGTTTTTATAGATCTCGCACAGAACAATATAATCTGCTGACATATTTTGAGCCTCTAAGATAATAACTTTTCTTGCCAATACCGATTAAATTCTCCTACATGGATCCTCTACAGATGGCACTTCTTATCAGCCTAATTAGGTGTATTGCAGAAAGATCAAGCTTCAGTTCACCTCCTTTTCGAGCAACATTCAATGGTAATGGAGATGAAATCTGAATTTTGTTTGGGGAACTGGTGTTAGTTTGGCACAAGTTTTGAGTCCATCAACAAGCAGTTCGCCGTCCTCGGTTCGATCATACATTATCCGCCAGTCATACGAGGACAACGCTTTGTTAGAAGCGTCCTTGTCACATACAATTTGCTTTGTTTCTCCCATGAACGACTATCGACTAACTCCAGCACTGATTGAAAAACTCTTTGATTTTGTTATTTAGCAGATACGAGTTGTTAAGTTGAAGATTCATTCGTACAGGTAAACAGCACAATACATGTGATGGCTGACGTTTCGGCTTGGTCGCCTTCTTCAGAGCCTGAAAGAGTCAAATTGATGTGCAACATACTCAGTAGAGCATTTTCATAACCTAGGCAGAACGGCTTACGTACCGTTTGTTGTTGCTTTTTTAGGGTCTGTGAGATGCTGTGTGGAACGACCGCTCACAGTCTTGCTGACTATTTTGCATATCAACTTGACTCTTTCAAGCTCTCAAGAAGGCGATCAAGCCGAAACGTCGGCCATCACGTATATTGCACTGTTTATCTGCACAAATAAATCTTCAACTTAACAACCTTGTTTTGCTTCTCTTGGGTGATGACAACTCTTATTTTCCAGCTTATGACTGAATTGAATATCCGCATGCAAAAGATTTTTCTGATGACAAGTATATGATCAATTCCCGTATAAGTCGTGTCGTTAGAAGAGTCCCTGTTCATCGGCGTTTTTCTCTCTTCTCAAAAATGAGTTTCCATGGAAGAAACGTTCAGCGGAAAAGACATCTACAAGACGGTCTCCGTTCCAAATGTTCTCATCGTGTATTCATTTTGCTGGCCGTTCCTAATCTGACATTGAAGTCTGCAGCAACGATTTTGTAGAACTTTTCTTTGCGAATGGCTTCCTCCAGCCTCCAGCCTGTTGTAGACGCCTATTTTTCGTTCTGATCACCTGCACAAGTTGATGAATAGTAGTTGACGATACTTGCTTAGCGTACAGAATAAAGTGACATAACTGAAGGAAATTATCAGAAATAACAGATAAAAACTAATCACAACATTTAAATACCTCAAAATTCCAGCTAAACTTACGGGGCCATGGATCGCTAGCTTTACCACAACAAATTCTAACAGACTGAGTGCGACGGTTGGTTTTGTAGGTGACTGGGTTTCAATGACAGAGAGTAATTGTTGCATAATGAAATCGACCTTCTCCATCACTACCAACCTTCAATTACATATTAAACTTAACACCTTGACTCCAATATGGCATACGGTAGGTATACATCATCACTCTCAATGTCTCGCGCCACACGCCTGAATTTTCTGTGGTGAACGCCCCAATGGAAATATGGGAAGTTACTTGGTGTATTTGGGTTTTAGGAATAAACCATCAATTGTAGACGACGAAATATTGCTAAAAAAAATTTAAATCTAGACCTTTTTTTTCTAAATAGAGAACGCAAGTGTCGAAAATTTTCCTGTTTCATCAAGAAAACCACTTCCTTCCAATAACGACCATAACTTCACTTGCCATATAACGTTTGTTTAGATTTTTTTTTTGTCTACGTTTTCATAGTCGTTCGATAGTTTGAGAAATGCCGATTTTCATACAAACTCGGTTAGTGAGACGATTTTCATCAGTTATGGAAAGAAGATTACGGTGTGCTTTAGGAATGCGTTGTTTTAACTTCATAACGAATTTTTCGATAATATGTAATAAAAAACTGATAACAAGCATTGTCTGTACGAAAAAATAGACTGCTATTGCAGAAACTTATGCAAACGCTACTTTATCTAATGGCACTTAAACAGTGCTAAACACGTTTCGGCATAACAGACTACATCATAGCTTCAAGATTGTTATCAGGTTGTAATATTGTTCTACTCGAGGTCTATAAAAACAGTCGAATGTAAAAAGTATGATATCTACTAGCCAAGGATTAACTGGAGATCATTGCAATATGGGGGATTTGTCACCTGACATGCGGTGAATTGTTCAATCAGCGCTGATTCCTTCATATGTGCGGATTTATTCTCCTGCAAAAGATTGGCTGAATCGAAAGGCAGTGTACTGCTGATGAGGCTGAAATGCCGAAACACGTGTTTAACACTGCATAAGTGCCATAACAGACCTCATGGTTCTAGATTTATTAACAAAACTTTCTTGCTGCAATGCTGTTGAAAAAGCTTTACCAAAGCAAACAGATTTTTGAATTTTTCAGAATATGAGCTATCGAACGATTAACAGCAGTTCAGAGGAAGAGTTTTGTCCAGCGTAATATAAGCGTGATAATACTAGAAGAGTGTGACGCGTGAGAAACATAAACTTATTTTGATTGCTACAACACTACAAAAAGGTTTTTCAGAGGCGAGCATGTGCAGCGTTCTCCCAAGATTTGAGCTTTGGAATGCTTCATTCATTTGTAAAATTTCTATTCTTTTCCGTTACCCTGAAGCAAATGTATATTCGACTCCATTCGCTCGACAAGAATTTTTCATAAGTGCGTTAGTAAACCTTCGTAAGCTTGAATCTGTGGTGAGTGCCGTATATGGCAGTTTCTCGAGAGGACACTTTTATAATAATTCGGCAAAAAAAAAACATTTGTGTTCTATACACGCTTTTTCCCCGCAAGACAGAGCACTTTCTTTGGACTACTAGTAATCACTCGACAGCGTATGATTCTAAGATTCCAACGGGATGTTTACTTTCTAGAAAGACCGTTTCTCTGCAGCGGCAGCAAGGAAAATAATATTGATTTACATACGTGGGTAGGTGTGTTTTGGCCAACTCACGGACTGCGGGGTGAGGGGTCGCCGCGATTATCGATCGATGGTGTCTAAATGAAGTGTGATTTCTGCTGTTCAGTTAAAAATTATTTCTCCGCTCCAAAAGAAAGTCGAGATAAAACGTGTGAATCAGATACTGAAAGATTTTCTCTACATGATTATGTGCTTTCCGTTCTTCCAGCAAAGTGATAGTCGAGTTTGAAAATCCGGTCACGCACCGCGATAGCCAGAGATTTAAGCATTCGAGTTATTGCTAACAGTCTTGTCAAAAGTTCTTGTCCAGCGAACGGTGTTGAATATTCATTCATTCCCGAATAGCAAAAAAAAAAACTTTTTCTCGCCCAGCAAAAGGGCCAAATCTTCCTTCTCTGCCGGATGACCGAAATAAACCTAGTTTGCCAAATTAATCCTCCACGTTGCAAGCAATCCCACTTCGTTGGTAGCCTCTTATAATTTTCCATAATCAGTTACTTCAGTTGTTACCTTCACAGAAGTATAGCACAGACTTGGTTCTATCCTTCTATGGCTATATATATTTTAGTTATCTCGTACAATGCGCTTTATACTTTATTGAGGCGGCTATTGTAATTGGATACGGGCAGAAATTCAAACACTCTCAGCATTCCTCACCAAAGTGTGAAGTTTTCTCATTGAAAAGTAGGAATTTTTAGGACAACTGGGCGTCCTCTTCACCAAAATACGCTTATAGAAGTTTCTTATAGTTATAAACAATCTTCTCTTAGCGACAAAGTTTGCTCATAATCAAATTTTCAATGTCTCACACCAAAAAAATCCTCTTTGAAGTTATAACATCGCCTTGCAAACGCAAAACGAAGCGTTGCGACTGCATTCCATACAATTCGTAATGAAAAGTGGAAATTTTTGGGAAAATTGGTGGTCATTTCTAACGAAATACGTTTTTGTGAGACACCCAAATAATAATTTTTTTGTAACAAAAACTGAAATTCTATTATACTTGCCGAAAAAATCCGCTGTGAAGCTTAAAAAAAAAGAACTACGATTGCAATATGTTATCTTTTTTTCGTCAGTAAACCGTAGAACAAATGTCACTTTATAAAAAAGCTTAGTATCAAAATTCGCATTCTTAAGCTATCGGTCCACTACAAAAACATGGGCCTAAAAAAGAAACAAGTGTAACAAATGTTATATAATAGTTTGGATATGTTCGTTTTCGAAAAGATGTGGCTTTCTTGTTGAAACACAGGAGATTTTTCAACACAAGAACGTTCTTTGTACTTAAAAAAACCTTTATAGGAGTCTCTTTTATGATATTACATCACCCAGTAGTGATCTTATTTTCTTAAAACTAAATCCACCACAAACTTTCCACATTTCCATTGCTGCGTACGCCGTAGAATATACTGGCGCGCCACGTGCGACTTGACCGTGGCACATATGTTTACCACACAGCTACCAATGGGTTAAAATCAGCGTGGAACTAATGAGTTTAAGTGAAGAGTCAACTAAAGACACCAACCTATAGGCCTCACTAGAACCGTAGTACACATCGTTCGACTGAACGTTCGTAAATTTAACGGTAAAATCTGGTTGAGATACCGCCCATAGGTAACGCAGGCAAAGAATCCACGCATCGCCTAACAAACTCTCTTGATCCTGGCACCATTTTCTTCTGAAAATTAATAGTATGTTAATAGGCTAAATTGTCCCTCTCAGGCATTACGATTCTTCCATAGCGGTTGAGTGCGATTCATAGCACTGGTGCATTATCACCAGACTTTAGAGGGAATTATTAGGAAAATTTCGAAATTTGGTTATCATCCCCTGAGACGAACCGTTCGCTGCGCAACAAGTTAAGACCATGAACACCTCCTAGCTACAATGAGGCAGAAGACACCCAATGACAGTTAAAATACCACCACGGATTATTGTAATATCATTAATGCTTCCTAGAGTTCAAAACGAATGCTGACAAAATTGATCCAAAGAAGTGATTGAGCTAGGGCGATGTTGAATATCTCGTGTTCTAACTCGACATTTACAACTGAAACAATCAACAAACCCTGACAGCATATTTTAAGCCTTTCATGAGGTCTGTTATACTACTTATTAGTGCTATAAGTACTCTCCACTTGCATCATTTGGTGGAACACATATAAAAAGCGGTGAGTATGTTGAGAGTTGATTTTGTGCTTGATGCGATTGGAATCTAGGTCTGGTGATTTTTTCTAAAGGAGCAATGGAGGTGTTTGACTGTTTGGATTGCGGAACAATTTGACCTTTCCAGGCTCTGAAGAAGGCGAACTGCCGAAACGTCAGCTGTCGAATAAAGCTTGATGTTACACCTCGTGTTTGGCTTAAAGAAGAAGATCAGGGGCTGTGCGTACGTCTCGGCCTTTTGGCTCCTTGAATTTTGAGCAAGGTCTTAAACAACAGTAAAATGTTTGAGTATTAACAAACCTTTGAATGATATAAGTGAAAGAATCAAACAGCGATAACGCTGGTTTTCGAGGAATATCAGGAACATATACAAGTACGGCAAGAAATTGTGCAAACATGGATAGTAACTGAAGTGGCGGCACAGAGAGATCGTCTAGAGTTTCCAGGGAAAACAAGAGCAACGCTTCAGTCTAAAAGAGGAGGGTAGGTTTGCTGACCATAATGGAAAAAAGGAAACGAGCCTGTGAGAGAGTGTTTGCCAGCAGACTAAGGTGAACGGTTTGCAGTGAGAATTGAAACCGCATTATTGGATCGTTGAGCGATGGTATAGTGATAAACAAATTAGCGATCAAAACTCTGGAAAATTCTAAGCGAATATGCCACTTTCGATATCGAGTACAAGAACAATGACATAGAATTACCTCATGAAAGTACCTTTTTTGAACCTCTGAGAATTGAAGTAGCGGAAACCAAACGACAACATTAACTTTATGACGTGCTGAATGTGTGTAACATGGAAAGAGAAAAACGAGATAAAAAAAGGAAGTAAACGAACCGCAATGACACTATCGCTCTGATAAAGCGAGGAGCGAGCACGGACGAGGAATGCGAGATACCGCTCTGGATCGTCGTGTAGAAAAGGACGATCCAGTGCTGACAAGACGATACGCTCTACTGAACGGACCTTGAAAACAAAAACTAAAAACCTCCCAAGCGGAGAAACCCTTAAAGTTGGGCTCCAAACGAAACAAATCCTCTAAAAACAAAATCTTGCACAAGCTTCCAAAAAGTCTTCCGCTTCAAAATTTCACAAGTGTTCCTGGATATAAGGATGATCTACCACTAGTGATGCAAATTGTCAGGACGAAAGGTGCTGATTCAACCCTTCCCCAGTACCCTCATTCAATCAAAAACTAACAATTCAGTCTGAGTGCTCTTTAAGTTCAAAGGAGAGGTGATTCGACCAATATCTACGACATACATGAAGAAGACGAATCCGCACGAAGCAGTCGACACAACACATATCGACATATTGAATGTCGCTGAATAGGAAGCACTCAAACAATGTGAGTACGGGTCATGTAATATATCGGTACCACTTTCATGAATAGAAAATAAACTCTAATTCATTACTGAGTTGTGCTCACTTTGATAAATCAAATAATCTAGGCTTCTTTATTCACGTTCCATATTATGAATGAATGCCTACTGTTATGAGATGATATAAATTTTTGTTGCACATGTTTAATCAACCGTGAGTACCCTAGACTTTGTAATAACCCCGCCACAACTGAAAAATTTGAGAAACCTGCAACAAGGACCTCTCGCCTGTACACAGTAATGTCAAAGACAATGATTCATACTACGGCTTCATGGTCAGTTGCCTTAGCTCTTTCCGCACGGCAGCATAATCGATATAGCCTGTGGCGAGCGTTTTTCATTTTTCAACAACGATTTTTTCTTTAGAACCTTTCATTATTATTTGAGCCAACTTGTCATGTGGTCTGGTAAGGCCGACTGACGAGTGTGTAAGGACGAAACACGTGTATCGGGCTGTACAAGAGCCCTTACCAGACCACATGACAAGTTGGCTTAAATAATAATGAAAGGATCTATTGAAATTTGAGCGTGGTCTTAATTAAGCACTCGAAATAGAGATTTTTTCTTTGTTTCAGGTAATACTTTAGGATCAACGTGCTGTTCTGAAGGAACATAATTTTCTCTTCACATCATGTACTTTTGTGTACACATAACTCCTACGTGACGAAAACTCCAAAGGTAAAACTTAATTTTATTTTCGCTCTTATAGTGCGCTATGAAAACATTTAGAACACCAGTTTAAGCTTCCAAATTCGCCGAAATCTGGGCTATCGAATGAATTTCGTGCGGCCCTAGAAAAGTAATGTCCTGACTTTAGCTGAGTGAATAAGGCAGACCGAGTGTGAAACATAACTTTATTTTTGCTGCTACAGCGTACTACAAAGCCCTTTTCGATAACCAAGCCTAGTATCGGAATCACCGGAATTTAACCTTCCGACTAATCACTTAATTTCTGAATTGGAAGCTTTTTTCAGTGAAAAAAAACCTTGAAATTTGTGAGGGTCATTTGGCCCTCATCGTCTACAAAGAGCTAACATAGTGCGATGTAAAAAGGGAGATAAAGCTAAAGGATAAAGCACTCGGCGTTGATCAATCTCTGGATGCGCCATGCATTCAACTTCAATTTTTTAAACTTCGTTTGAGGTGATTGAATACATATCTGGACCTTTGAAAATGACTCGCGGTGGCCTCCCGCTGAACCGAGTCAGTGCTGCTTATCCTCCCAGGCAAGTCTGAGACCTGTCTGGTACCAATTTATCGACCGCGGAGGGATGGATGGCTCGGTGAGCCATGAGCGCGAGATCAAACCATTGACCTCGTGTGCGACGCAGAGCACCTCTAACCACTGCGCCACATGCGCTTTTAAAAAGTATACTGTTGCTGTATAGAAAAAGGAGATAGAGCAAGACAAATCGTTGTCCAGTACTGATTACCGTTCATTCAAATAAGGAAGATAGCTCTGTAATGGTCGCTCGATGATTGCTAAGATATAGATCTCTGATTACCACGAATGACGACAAAAATGTTATACATGTTATGGAGACATGCAACACACTCAATGCCTTCCCAACGCGAAACACCGGTGAATCACATTACAAACAGTGACGATACCAAGAGCCACTTGTGTTTACCCACAGAAATCAACATAGCCCTAAGAAAGACTAGTGGTAGACTGACGTTCTGAGTACGTCGAAAGCATGCGGCATCGCGAACGGAGGGCCCCTCCATCGAAAATGCCTGTAATCAAACCGACGGTGATACTATAGACCGAACATTAGAGGTAGGGCATCCAAATATTCTAATCAGATCATGGATGAAATTTCTGTCGTTGATCAACCTTCAAGGGTCATGCCGCTCGTTTGGCTTCATGGGCGATAGAGGTGATTGGATGTATCTATAGTTTATAATGACTCACGGTACGATAGCACTGAGATGTGCCACACAGCACTGCTTTTCAGTTAGACATATTTGGTATCAATCCACCGACCACGTAAGAATGGAAGGGATGGTGAGCCTGAGGAGAGAAGGGAACGACTATTACTGTATGTTGCGCGTTTAGACTTCCACAGACCCAAATCTGCGCGTCTTGTTGGCAAGAATGGAGCGTTTACCCTCTGCCACTTTCAGCTCTAGCGTGAGAACGGCTCCACCTCCTCTCTGCGACTGTAGCCCTAACGTAAGAAAACTATTGTCTCACTACTGCCTGCCACTCGGCACCCGTCCATTAGGAAGAAGGTTGTTGGTTCGATCTCCTACACCACAGCACTTCACGGTAGTTTTGTTAGTCCTATCATTTTGATGCCGAAAAGTATTGAAGGTTCTTCTTTAGAGTAATTATTATAGTAAAAACGCCCAGTTGTCTGATATTTCATTACTTTTTGATATAAAACGTAAATATACGGGGTAACATATGCATAGCTTCTTCGCCTGAATGACAATGTGGTGGTTTCTAATGCGATTTAATTCAGAATAAGAATTTGAATCTATGCGATCTATATAATTGTTTTTGATTCAATATGACCATAAAACAGTTCCTTGCACTTCTTGAATAAATGGTGGTAGACAAATTACACTTACTGACCGCTTATTGTTAAGGTGATACTATATGTGATATGATGTGATTTGGTGTGTCAGTGATTCGGGCATACTGTAGTGAAAACAAAAGATAACACCAAGAAAAACCACAATGAAGTGCTGTGGTAGGGGATCGAACCAGTAACCTTCCTCCCAATGGACTATTGTCGAGTAGCAGAGAGGAATGAGGCAGACAGTGATTTCCACACTGGTGTTACAGTAGCAGAGGAGGAGGGGACCCGTTCTAATTTTAGGGTAAGAGTGGTAGAGGGCAGATAATCCACGCTTGCCAGCTAGACACGCGGATTTAGGTCTGTGGAAGTCAAACGATAAACCAGTAGGGTTCTCATATACGTGCTTAGTGTATTTAGAACTACTACACGTTGAAATACACAAAAAATGGTATAAATTGCAATGAAGATTCAGTGACCCTCCATAAGCAGAATACGATAGTTTTCAAAAATCTTCTGACCTCATCTTTAATGGAATCTGGCCGAATAGTTAGACAGAGGCGGCTACAATGCTCGACAATCTAAAATGAGTTTTAAATGTTATGCTACATCAGAGATGACAGAGAAAGTACAAGAAATTGGTCGACCTGGTTTACGATATGAAAATTATCAATACTGGCTACAGGAAATGCACGGATCACTGCGGTTAGTAGGGCTTTGGCACAACATGAACCGTAAGGTTCATCCCTGAAAAATTTCCCACTAACCTTCAGTTGAAAATTGATGCACACAAATAACAGAAGCATTTACCTTATATAGTCCAAAATGCTAACGAAAGATGTTGTTCGGAGCAAGATCAGCAGATCCTCAGAACCACAACACACAATATTTTTCACTGTAGCAGCCAAGTTGGCATATTGCTCTTTTGCATCCTGAAAAGATAATCAATGCAACAGAGTAAAATTTTCAGCAGAGTATACATACATGTATATATATATATATATGTATATGTATATGTACATACATATGTATATAAGCACGATATTTCTCTCCCTTATGCATATAATATGTATATACATGAACAGACATATATATATATACATGTACATATACATATAGTTATGTACATATATGTGTACATCTGCACAAAATATACCTTAGAATCATGAAGCTTCTCCAATATTAGTTCACACAGATCGGACAGTTCCTTTACCGAAAAGTATCTGGAAATTTGCAATACAGCACGTAATATTCAAGGGACTTCGGTAAAAAGGAACTGCACCTACCGACTAATGAACGTACCCCAAACGACGCAGCATTTCATGAAGTCATCGGCTTCAAATCGAAAAGATACGGCCAGATCATCCTGAAATTCGACTAGACTTCATAATAAGATCTAAAGCAACTATAAATGTAGAACTGCCACCCGTAGATTTCTTTTAGTGAGAAAACCCTAGTTAGCCGTGTGTCTACGGTGGATGTCTCAAATTGGCGGATAGAGTTACTTGTCTTAGGGCGTAGCACTACCTGTGAGCACTTTAGCGAGGTGACATGACTTCTATGATAAAGATATTTTCGAACGTGTGTGAGTGCATGTTCATGTTGTATTCGGCATGTCAACTCAGTCAGATGCGTGCAATTAGTGTGAAATAACTGATAGGTACATAAGAAGTGATTATGAATTGTTACCAAAGCCTTCAGCCTTCTGTCTGCTGTGACAAAAACCGGAAACCAACGCAAAAGTATATTCAACCCGCATCATAAAGCTCGGCAAGATACCCGTGAGAATTTGCAGTGCAGATGAACAGACAAAAGACCTGCGATAAGGCAGTAGTTTAGCAGCACGCGTATGAAAAACGCTAGAAATTCATATGTATTTTAGGCTTCCCAAGCCTGAATGGACTATTGTACCAGGATGAGCCAGAAAAAAAAGATGCGTTATAACCAGTATATGCAGGCTAAAACATGCACCCATGAATGGTTTCGAAATCAGTATAATAGGATGGGGAAAAAGTTCTGAGGAAATTCTTGCAAAACATTTATTCATGCACCTATTACACCCGAACAAAGACACAACTAATAGTCAAAGTACTCCCCTTCAACTTCAAGCACTTCCTGCCACTTCTCCGGCAAAAATCGATTCCGCGAGCATAAAACTCCAATTTCTTGCTGCTGAAGAAATGAATGACCGAGTTGCCAAAGAGGGATTTTTTTTTCAATCGTTTCAAGCAGTTTGACGAGCAACTTCTTTTGGACGACCTTAACGCGGCTCATCTTCTAAACTTTCCTCACCTTCGTCAAACTTTTTGAACCACCTTTACACCGCACTTTTGCCAACTGTGTCTTCGTTCTAAGCCAGATTGATGCGTTCACTTACCACCTTTTCAATTGAACCCAACACCCACTAGTGCATCATCAACAACATACTTTGCTCGCTTGTTAACGCCATCTCGAAATAAGTAAAAAAAATAAATGCCAATCAACTCGGGAGAAGACGGGCTTTCAAATGAGCCCACAAACACAAGAAATGGTCAACGCCCAAAAATTTACAATTTCTCAGAACTTTCTCCCCAGCCTATTACATGGTCGTAAAGGGGTAACCCTTTCGAGGTTTCGACATAATGGACCATACTCACGCAATAAGAAACTTGCAACAGCGTAAATGTACAAGAGACAGCAATGCCTCCTACTATTGAGACAATGGCAGAGACGACATTTACAACAACCACGGTGGAGGTTCAAGTCTGCCATGGACTCGGTAAGCCTTTCAACCTTTCGGGTGGCGAAATTGGTACCAGACTCCCTTGGAGGCAACTCACGCTCTTCAATACAAGAGGAAACGCACTGCCAGAATTATCCCAGGATTCGCAGTAAAACTGATGCAGCCAGTGTTCAACTAACATGGAGAACATCGTTCAAAAAGCGGCCGAATCCACAAGGGGAAAGTCTAAAGCCATCGGTGAATGAAAGGGATGTGAGGAAACGAACACAATGGAAGATTGCTAAACCAGCACCGTAAATGTCAAGATAGTACACGTTAAGGAAGTAAAATGAAGGTACTCTTCTCGTTTAAGACAACGATTTTTTCAAGGAACCTCTTTTGCTAGACAAAGATTTCCACGAGACTACAAGAGTCATTCGGAAGCTTAAACCCCGGGAAATTCAAATATGTATTTATCATTTTAAAAAGCCTTTCGACAGCGCTGTAACGTGGAAAGTAAAATTGAACTACGCACAGTCGGGCGTTACCGCGCGGATTCTCATTATTTATTTGAGAATTTATTTCTCCATTTTGTAGACATTTCTAGATTCTTTTATTGCAGCTGTAAAAGAAACTTAGTTCCATTGCATCAGGGGTTTACGCCCACCATTTTTATTGTATTTTGCCCTACAACCTAAGTACTAAGCTAAGAAAGCCTACACACAAAGAGCATATAAACGTGTAGCGGTATTCTTAGAGTATCAGAGTCATATGCTCTAACTGGAGTTCTTTTCCAAAGAGGAGGAAACTCCTAAAATCAATAATAATAATAATTACACTCTATCTGGGAATAGCGCCTGCGCGGTCGAACGATCGCTTGTCGATCCACAACTACACAGACAACCTAGTCGACAAGCAATGAGTAGCGTTATGAAACTCAGTCCTATTTTGTGCTACAGTGCAGTTAAACGGTCTTTTCAGAAAACAAACATAGCGTTGGAAGCGGCGGAACTTACGCTATTCAATGGCTACGATATCTGGGGAAAGTGGCTCTGTTCTACGAGAGATACGTCTGTGTGAAACACAAATCTAATTTTCTTGCTACAACGCTGTTAGAAATTTTTTAGAAAAACAAATACATTTTCAAAATCTTCGAGATTTACGCTATCGAATGGCTAGTAACACTCCAAAGGAAGAGCTCTGTCCAGCGAGATATGAGGGAGATATTTAGTGACGCGTGCGAGAAACAATTTCGATTGATTTGCTGCATCGCTGTAAGAAAATTTCTCCCGAAAAAATTACATTTTTGAATTTTCCGAGAATTAAGTTTCCGAATGTTAATAAAAATTTATCGATAACTTTTTGTTTAGGGAAAAGTTCCCCTTTATATTTAGAGTGGCAGAAAAGTACCACAATAAAAATAGTCTTTTGCTCAAATGACAAGGAGGACATGAAAGTCTGGTCTGATAAGAAATCAATGCGCATCAGACAAGATAATTAGTTATACAACAACCACTACAACCATTTAAAACTTTACTATATTACTGTGAATTCGGTGTAATTCATCATCCAAGAGGGGATCGATTAGGCGAAGCAAGCTCGTTAAAATTGTTTGTGACTACTCTGAAAAACCCCATACGAAAACTGGAACTAGACTGCACAAAAGTATAAGTCAATGGCCAGTAGTAACACCATTTTTGCTTTTAGGCTGACGTCATTCTCATGACAAGGTGCAACGTGTACTCAAGCTATACGTAATAGGTTGGGGAAAAAGTTCTGAAAAAATGCTTGTAACTTTTTTGGGTGTCAGCCATTTTTTATGTTTTCAGGCTCATTTGAAAGCCCATCTTCTCACGTGTTGATTGATATATAATTTATCTACTTATTCTGGGATGGAATTAACAAGCGAGCAAATTAGGTTGTTGATAATGCACGAATGGTTGTTGAGTTTAAAGGCAACGGTGGCAAGTGAACGTATCAATCTGGCCTCACACCACAAAACTGACAAAGAAATGGTTGAGCGACGCTGGTTGGACCGTTCTTGGACACCCTCCATAAAGTCCATATTTGGCTCCAAGCGACTAACATTTGTTTCGTTCATCGGAGCACTGATTGCGCAACAAAAAGTTTAGTACCGATACTGAATTGCACAATTCGGTCAATCATTTCTTCAACGGCAAGAAATCCGTATTTTATGCTCGCGTAATCGACCTTTCGCCGGAGAAGTGGCAAGAAGTGCTTGAAGTTGAAGGGGAGAACTTTGACTATTAGTTTTTGTCGTTGTTCAGGTGTATTAGGTGCATAAATAAATGTTTTACAAGCATTTTCTCAGATCTTTTCCCCCAACCTATTACTTAGATTGAAAATTTAACTTAACGAATCAGCTCGTGAACGGAAGAGAAAACGAACGGATTGGGGAAGACACAAATGAGGGGGGAAGGGGGGGGGGGGCGGGCGGGAGAAGCTGTGAAGTACTAACTACTGTGTCTTACTTTTCGACTATAAGGTTCTTCTAGCGTAAGTAAGATAAAAGGCCACTAAGCACACCCAGACGCGCATTCAAGAAAAATACTAAGAGTATTCTGTTCATTGCCGGTGAGACGATACGAAATTCCCACTTATGTTAATAACAAATGATTAGAAAAGTCGCCATGATGTCATTTATCAGGTGAACTACTGCTGTGTCTTACAACTGGTGAGTAACATTGTAAGCTCCCACGAGATATCGGGTACAGACAGGGCAGATGGATAAGATATATAGATGAGTGAAGATATATTACACTGAAGTATAAAGTTAGATAGCATTTGATAATGAATGACCAATCCATGTTGCTAAAACTCCTTTAAGAACACCTTACCTATACAACTTGGGTCGAACATCAACTGAGATTTCACTCTGAAGCAAACGAGCTAAGAACACTTCCAAATCTGCAGCTGGACGCTTCTGTGAAATAATCTAAAAAAAATCTCAATCAAAAAGATAATATAAGCATAGGGAAATGAGTTGACCAACATAGTAAAAGGACCAACAATTTCACAGACTTCCAGGCAATAGTTTGAGAGGTATTTGAGTGGTACAGCCATCACAAACGGGCGCAGGAGTGAAATTTGTTGTTCAGGCTGCTTACAGTACTCCCATAATGGACCAAGATCTTCCATTGTTGTTGCGCCATAGGATACACACTGCACGATCCATTCCAATGCTGGTGCGACGAACTCTGTCTGGTATTTGTCATTAAATGGTAGATTCAGAAGGAATATGCTGATGAAATTCTACAAGCCATTACATCTAAAGAATCACCTATAGCCATAAGTATTCATAAGCATAAATACTAATTGACAAAACGACTAAACAAACAGGTTGCCTAGATGACTGCATCCAATCATTCAGTGCTCTCCAATGCGGTCCTCGATCAGTTGGTTCCAGAACCATAGATACCTTACATATGTAGGCACGTGCATATGCAGCTGAGAGGGGGTGTGGAAACTCTAAAAAAGATTAGCGATATAAACGAAACGATAGCACTACTATAACAAAAGATCTTTAGCGAAGAAGAAAGGAAATCACAATCGAAAAATTGGTAAGACAAAAAAAGAGAAGTAGTAAACCAACTTTCGATCATTTTCGTAAGCCTCAAAAGATTTACGCTTAACGCAGTACTATCCAGAAAGCGCAAACATCCAATCAGAGTACTTTCGACTGAAATAAGGAACTCCACTAAAGATTTTAAGAGCAACAATAAATTCAAGAAAAATGGCATATTAAGGTGGATGAATATGCCCGAACAACACATCTTACGCAATGTTAACATTATTTTATGAGACTATCAACTGATAATTTTGCAATACTCACCATAAAATCGTGGAATTACTTCTTTGATGTCAGCAATCTTACAAAACCAATTCCTTGCCACATCTGTGGTGTTTCGGAAGGATATCATCAGAGACAAAATTACTCGACAAAGCAGTTAAACCAGCAGCCTTTCTTTCCTGACATATAAGGTCTTGTATTCAATAACGAGTCTTCAAAAAGCTTAGTGGTAAATAAATTCTAAAGTACCTCATTTGCTTTTGAAATCAGACGCTCATAGACAAGCATTCCGATAAATCAAGAATATCGGTCACAAGCACCCACTGAACAGGGAAGAAGGACGGTGTGGTGGGTGCAGACAAAAGACGTGCAAGTTCGGTAACATGCTAGGAGTAAATTAAGATTGAGAATAGATTTTACGAGCGTTCCTGAAAAGAAAAACAAAACTAAGCAGTGGACTATACCTGGACTGCTTCTATCCTTTTGTTATCCTGCCAAGCCGTGATCACCAGTTCTCGAAGTTTGTTGACGTGACTGACAAACTCGTTCTGAGAAACTTCTGACAGTCCGTCGAAGACCTGACATGTCCTCAAGCACTTCCAGCGCTATAATGCAACTTAATTCCATCACAAAAAAGCGTACTTCTGCAGCTGAAAACAATGACAACAAGGAAGAACGTCCTTCACGCAAATAGTGAAGACTATTGTCATTTTGCTGCATTAATCACATAGCACGATCTTTAACACATTGGTGACCGCAGACCCACGCCGATATCCCCACCCGGTCTCGAGTGGCTAGGCGGCGGGCACCTCGAAGTGACGAGTGCCTCGTGCTGCCGTCCATCAGGAAGAACGATCCCCTACAACGACGTTTCACTGTGGTTTCTTTAACCGCTTGACAACGAAGTTGAAATCTTGCACAGCACGCACGCGATCGCGTCGCAAGCTACAATAATGATGTGGTAGCTTGTGATGAAATTTGGAAGTAATCGTAGGTGAATGATCGAATTATCAATCATCATAAGAATTTGATTGAGTACGAATTGGTAAGGACCTTAATACGACTATCGATAGTAGAAACAACGCTGATGCTTCTCAATGAACAAAACAAAAATGATGTAATTAGTAAATCCTTTTCAAAAGAATTGTTATCTAATATGAGAACTTGTTATACATTGTATGCTGCTAACAAATATAAATTTTTGTGTAGGGCATCGTGGAACTGCTAATTTTGAAACAAAAATAATAATGGAGTAAGTAGATCACTTGAGTGCCAGATCTCACGGAAGGCGCGCCAACAGATATTTGCTGCGAGACAGACGAGAGAGAGACAGATGTGAGCTAATAACAACTCACATCGCTGCCAAGGGTTAATGTTCTCTTCTCGTGTCGATTAGTATCGAAAGTTCTCTAAACGCAATTATTTAAACCAAAAAACGCTCAGTTGTCCAACGATTTACTACTACTGGATTCGAACATAGATTATGGGATAATAATGGTGTTACCATATGAGATATGAGATGCAAGTAAATTGAGCACATCGTATTGGAAACAAAAGGATAACACCAAAAAAAAACCGCATGAACCCTCGTGTTAGGGGACCGAACCATCGACCTTCTTCGCTATGGACGGCAACATGAGGCACTAGTAACTGCAGGTTGTTCGCCGCTGTGCGCCACGGGCTGGAGCTAGAGTCGTGTCTCTGCGGTCCCCAATGTGTTAGCACTTTCGCGACCATGCGCATTGATTTCGATGCTTACGCTGAAGCATGGCCATTGATCGTACATATTCATCTCAGTACACATGAATTTCCAATGCTTTTTTACCAGGATTTTCACACTCGGTCGATAGCTTGTTCAACAAAGATTTTGGACGAATCACACGTTGGTCAGAGAAATTCTATTCTCCATTTAGAGATATTCAAGAAACCGCTTTCTGAACGAGTTTATTAACTAAAAATTTTTGTGCTACTCGATCATCGTTCAACTCTACTTCCTAAGGTAAATCAGACTTAACGTTATATAGTGTGTGGGTTTGGAAAACAGAGAAAGATTGAGCGTGAATTGCAAAGCAAATTAAACTTTTAAGAATCGCATTTGCATAATGAACCATATTGTCTTGTAGTAGGTAGCCTTATACATACCACTATACCCATGGCAAAGTCTTTCTACAATCTTGTCCTGTTGACAAACCTCTCAATCTGTTTAGCAATTGAAAAAACTGTCTATTGTCAAAAAGCAAACAAGTCCGCAATAGCGGAGAACTGAACGAGGCACGGAAGGCCAGTCACGTGAAATCAAGTGGTCGTGAAAAGGGTTAAAAATACACATGCAAGGAGCATTTAGTCATAGATGTCTTAGTAGCCACTGAACAGTAGAGGCACTGCGAACTGATCCCTTAAGGTCACTGTTCTAGTCTACAATTTGCAAAACGGAAAAAATGGTTGAAAGGGGCTTATGAAGCTACCAAAAATGGCTTTGAAGGTACCTGAGTCCCGTACCATTGATATATTCATCGTGGTTGTGCTAAATGGGTGAGCAGATCTACCTATACTTAATCTTGTTGCTGACGAAAAGCTTGGCAGGAGCTGGCCCTCCAGACGTGCATGACAAAGTTTCTCTGTCAGATTCCACACTAGCATTTAGAATTTGAGTCCGTTTGTTCTCCATCGGCTCGAAACTGGGAAGTTCGACATCTGAAACATCGGAAAACAAATCGAAAACAAAGTTACGTTGTATTACTACCTCTTACTAGTCCCTCATTGTTCTTTGTCTCCAAGGTGTTGTCGAGAATGTCGTCCTTTTTGAGCGTAATATCCTCCAAAGCGTCCAAATCCAGTCGTTCGAGAGTGTTTTCTCCGAATCCTCTTCAACCGTTGCACCTGAATCGAAAGACTTGACGATGACTAAATTACCTGGAACTCATGTACGATCTCATCTTCGCCAACTCTATGCCCGATCTGGGAATTACGTACGGCACTAATCATGACTTTGATCTATTAAGCTGGCAAAAGATTTATTGGACTTCTTCGCTTTTGCTGATTATTTTTCATGCATTTAAGCTTTTGTTTTTAGTGTCGATTGAAGCAGTTTCCAGCAGTGATTTTGATATATGACACTTATACATTTGTCTTGAGATGGAACTATCCTGAGAGGAAAGACGATTGCTGATGCTACAAGAGTATCCCTGCATACCAAAGCAGCAAAACATTCTGAGCAGGATTTCCGCTTTTAAACAAAGATGGATTACTAGGGCGCCACGAGAAACATCCATTGATGCCCCCTCGTAGCTCTATCAGAACATTTTCAAACGAGGAATATTAATACGTTTGACCAATTCGTCTGCAAGCAAAATGGCCGGCCATAGGATCATGAGACTGACGAAGTCTTGTCATACGATGACAGATGTTCATGAGATAATGAACGTGAAGAGCAAATTCGTATGAAGTAGTAATGACCCCGGAAACTTCGTTCCATTGGGTCGGGTGCTTGTTTTGTACTACTTAACGTTTCTACTTCATGAACAACGGTGACGAAAGGAAGTATTCGGTGATGAGGAGACAAATGGAGAACCGATCTCATTCGTTGGAGGGAACTTTTCATAAGAGTGTTAGTAACCATTCGAAAGCTGACACTTCAGACTACAGCCGCGTATAGCCGACATTTGAAAACACCCTTTTATAACGCTATGAAATCCGCACAAAACTATATCTCAGGTGCGCATATTTCTCGCCGGACAGAGCTCTTTCTTTGGACTATTGATGAATTACTCAATACCGTAATTGTTTCTGATTCTGAAGAAACTGTGCTTATATCCTGAAATGACCGTTTCTCTCTGCACCGCAGCAGGTGAGATAAGATGAATTCTCATGTGTGAGCAAGGGGATTTTTGGCCGATTGACGTGCCTCTGTCGCGTGTGCGTGCACATGAACTGCTTACGCGACTGCCTCTCTACGCGTTACTATCCCGAAAAATCGACGACCATCGCATCATCGAACGTGGGGCGTCTCACGGCGCGAGCCACGTGAATCGGCCAAAGACACCCTTGCTCACTCATGCGAATTTCACCTTATTTTACCTGCTGTGTTGCAGAGAAACGTTATCTATTTCCTGATGTAAGCGCAAGCGCATGAATCAGAAACGATTACGCTATCGAATGATTGATAGTAAGCGAAAGAAAGAGCCCTTTCGGTGGAGTCCGTCTGTCAACGCAAGAAATTCCCTTCTGTAGCAACGTCAAAAAAGATTTTCTCGAGAAACCTGCGACGTATGGATGTAGCCTGAAGTCTTAGCTTGCAAATGTTGACTAACACTTCCTATGAAAAGTTCCTTCTCCAGCGAAGTGCAGATCGGTTTTCCATTTGTCCCCTCATTACCACAAAGAACTCAACGAAGTTCACCTCAGATCGAGATCAAACAAACCTAATGGATCAATGAAATCATATTTCGGTACTTCTAGAGTATCATGCACCGCAGAATCCTTAGTTAGACGAAACGAGGACGACAGAAGAGGATGTCGAAAGACTGGCATCGAATTCGTCACTTCGCTGGTCCGTGTTTGTCGATGACAGAACTTCCATATCGAATCGACCGGCGACGCCATCACATAAAACGAAATAAACTCTAGAGAAGGAGAAACAAAAAGCGCTACAGGGAAGAAACATCACACGATGCCTGATAATCATTTTTTGAGCCACGCATGTCAGTGGTCTATCAAAGAGGGCTGACTCAAAGAGCCCGATACACGTGTTTCGATCTTGTGATCTCGTCAGTCGGGCAATTACCCTTTCTCATCTTTTTGGCAAGCCCTGTGTGGATGCTCCACGCATATTGAAATTTGAGCTGTGGTCTTAAGAAAAACACTCGGAACGAAAGATATGATATATTGAACATACTAGCCAAGAGCAATCGAGTGTACAACACTCTGTGTTCGGTGATAATTTCACTGGACATAGAGTGTAAAGCGTTCGTCGTCGCTAACTCTTAAAGTGGGGACTAGAGCACCCACACAGGATTGGCAAAAGACGAGGAAGGGTAACTGCCCGACTGACGAGGTCGCAAGCTCGAAACCTGTGTATCGGGCTCCGTAAGTCAGCCCTCTTTGGTAGACCACTGACATGCGTGGCTCAAAAAATTATTACCAGGCATATTCAAATTTGAGCTGTGGTCTTAAGAAACACATTCGAAACGAAAGACATCACACGATATTCGTCATATGATTACATTACTACCAAACGTTGTTGTAAAGTCATTAAAGACTGATCTAAAGCGCCAAAACGAAAAATTTTCGGCAGATAGAAGATTAATGTGAATGATTGTTCCCTGAACACTTTGTCATGACATTCTTTACTGACCCACGGAGAAAAAATGGACCCAATTATAAACCCGATAACGACTGTGACAGCGATTGACCTCAGAGCGCGATATTTTTCCTATCTCTAGTGTCTTCTCATTGACATGAGGGACTGCATTTCCATGCGCACATGATTATACGACGACTCATACCCTAACCTCGACCTTCCTGTATAAGTGCCCTTATCAGTCCTCATGAACGACCTCAACACGTTGTCATTTTATCAGATTCTCATTGTTCTGAGCGAGGTCCATATAAACACTCGAGGGTGGAGTGTCATTCAATCGGCCGGATGCACCCTGCGGTCCACTGCAAGTTGGGGGATTTTGTCACCAGACTTGCGCGAATCTACTGTTCGGCGTCAATTCCTTCATAAAGAACTATATCCTCAAGGGATCGCCTGAGCCGAAGGAGACTTTGCCACTGAGCAGTCCTGATGGACGAAACAGGCGCCTGTTCAGCACTGTATAAGTGCCCTTATCAGACCTCATGACGACCTCGACGCGTTGTCATTTTATCAGATCCTTATTTTTTTGAGCGAGCTCTGTATAAACAGTGGAGGGTGTACTGTCATTCAACCGGCCGGATGTACTCTGCGGTCACTGCAAGTTGGGGGATTTTGTCACCAACACTTGCGAGAATCTACTGTTCGGCGTCGATTCCTTCATAGAGAAGTATATCCTCAAGGGATCGCTGAGCCGAAGGAGACTTTGCCACTGAGCAGTCCTGATGGACGAAACAGGCGCCTGTTCAGCACTGTATTATTGCCCTTATCAGTCCTCATGACGACCTCAACACGTTGTCATGCTATACGATGGCAGTGTTTCGTACTTCGAATGGTGCTTTACTCTGGAAGACCGAGCTCGATACGACTTCTTTGTAAAACCCACATGATTACGCCTTCCCTTCACAGAATCTTGTCGCTGCGCGACGAATCGCAGATATCTTGGTAGTGCACTTGCACATATATCCGGTATATGAAAAGGCTCAGGCTAAATAACCAAGAAAACTGATAACAGGCTCATTTTTCTATCGATATCAATCTGTAATGGATGGATCACACGTGCTTACCCAATCTGACCTAGTCCCTACCAGATAAGCAATGAATGCCATGGAATGCTGGTCGAAAAAATTCGCCTTGTAGTCGTTCAAGTAACCGAGTTGAGGCGTCCAGGGCGTTCCCAGTGGATTGGAGAATAGCGTTGAGGATTGTCTTACCATCTCCTTGCTTCATGGTGAATCAATTTTCGCTTATCAGCGCCCTAGATTTTCAATTTATTTTCTTTTTTTTCTCTCACAGTATATAGTCATATAAATAAAGCTACAACGAATAATACGTTCAGGCTCTGAAGAAGGCGTATTCGCCGAAACGTCAGCCACAAGCAATCGCGAAAACCCATCGACCGGAATGAAGAGCAATCGATTGGGAAAAGATACCAACCTCGTGAAGCTTTGAATAAAGATTAGTTTTCTAAGCTTTTATTCTCATTTAAAAATTTTATATTATTAACATGCCAAGGTTTCAAGAATACCAGCCTCAGCTCCATCAGAGACTTCAAAAGTATTGTTACGCATGCCGAGGTCAATAACATCGTTTTCGGAAAACATTCGTCAAATGATGAATTTAGTGAAGTGAAGCTTCAATAGTGTTTCTGCGATATAGCCCTGTCATCTACAAGTGAGGTCGCAATGCTTCACTCACTCTTTCACTGTTTTCTTCTTTCAACAGGGCTCGCCGAGTCCCGATTGCTAGACATTACGTTGCTCCATTAGTTTTAGAAGCTAGAGCAATAAATACCAGATTTATGCACCAGAATTATTAAAATCATATGATTTTGGTACTGTTCAATTGCGCATTTTCTTGAGAACATTTTGGTATACAGTTTGCCAAGTATAGGAACTTCTGGTAGATAAATTTGGCATTTATCTCTCTAGTGCCAAAACTCATAGAACGGCCTAGAAAATACTGAGTTCAATGCAACGCAGTGATTGGACGATTCCGTTATATTGAATCCTAAGCCAAAGCCTTGCTCTCTAACATGGCTTCCGTTCGTTCACCTTCCTCCATCAGACTTTCTAAGAATGGCTCCAATAAGGAGTTTGTAGAAGACAGAAAGTAGACAAATCAAGCGAGTATAATAACTATTTCGCGAATAGTTTCTTGTTCTATGTTGTCGTGAGCCCCTTCAAATCAACTGTCTACTTTTTTGAAATTATTTTGAATGTTTTTTGCGAGGTTTTGAATAACAGTCGATGCCATGGATCACTTCGGTTCTACCAGCCGAGATCCATCGACTTAGAACTGATGATGGACCAGTGTCATTGTACACTGTGCCATAACCACATGCGCCTCCCTCCTTGCTACAATGTAAAGCTTAATGTGGGGCATGGGTCACTGATGAGAAGGGAGAGATCTCCGAAACCCTGGTGTGCCAACCTCGCTTGGGCCTTAAGCATTCTTTTTTGAAATTATCTACTTATAGTTATTATGATCTATCGTTTCTCAACTGAATTTACCCAAGCTTCTGGCTCAAGCTCTCATACGGTTTAACGTGAACTTTTACTACAGGCTATTTTATTGCTAAGAGCGCATGTGGCGCGTGGTTAGAAGTGCTCTGCGTCGCACACGAGGTCAATGGTTCGATCTCGCGCTCATGGCTCACCAAGCCATCCATCCCTCCAGGGTCGGTAAATTGATACCAGGCAGGTCTCAGACTTGTCTGGAGGATGAGCAGCACTGACTCGGTTCAGCGGGAGGCCACCGCGAGTCATTGTAAAGGCCAGATATGCATTCAATTACCTCAAACGAAGTTAAAAGTTGAGTCGAATGCATGGCGCATCCCTCAGGGACTGATTAACGCCGAGAGCTTCATCCTTTTTATCCTTTATTTTATTGCTTTCCATAGACTTTTTTTTGATGCGATAGCATCGCTTTCACACGTACTTCATTTGAGAGTTATCATTCAGCTCTACATGTACTTTGTATCTCCTCGAAACGTTGACTCTGAACCCCTTTCTTCAAAAACAACTCCTACTACAGAAAAAATATAGGCAGCACTATCTGTTATCGACTTCCACAGTATCCGTGTTCCAGAGTTCCAATTATTCGCCTACTTCGTTCGTGCCTGTTCGTTCAACTAGATATCGTCTCATTGCTATATTGTATTGTATTACTGATATAAACAGTGATAACTCAAGTGAGACTGTTCTCCGTGCCTTCGCTGGAAAGTTGCGCATGGCAAACTCACACAAAATCGAGCTTGAAGTTCTACTTCGGGATAGTTATTATTCTGTACTGAAGACTAACCCGAATCTCTTGCGCTGCACTGCGCCGACAATACAGCGACTATTGGTCATGTTGCATAGATTTTCTTCATTGTGAAATAACTCTATTCTGATGAAACTGTTCTTATTTAACCGCTTTTTTGTGGTGGTATGATGTTATACAAATATAGTTTTTATAATTTCACTTGATCTATGATGCACAATATCTGTTAGCGTAGCTGGGTTCAATGTCGAGACCGACTACCCGGGCCAGGCCGTTGACGGCTGGCAGCTGACAGATCGGTGCGTTTTAGCTTAGAAAGAGTGATGTACAAATGGGCGTCAGTAGTGTAACGGATAGAGCACGCATTCCCGGAAAGAGTAAGGTGCGGGTTCTAGTCCCGCCTGGCGCCAAAGTTTTGCACATCACTCTGTAACACTGGGTATATATCTATTCTGATGGTCTTCCATTGGTTTGGAACATCAGAATTCCGTAATGACGTGCGAAAGTTTTCGCCATTTTATTGGTGACAGCTGGCTATAGTTTTTGGATGCTCGATTTTTATTCGATCCAGAGCACGTACGGTGGTTCATCACGGATGCGTTAGCATATCGCACTTTGGAAGAGAGAAGTGTTATGAGAATATCTCCATCTGCTCTGACGCAATATTTACGCGGGTGTACACGGGTATCAAGGAGATTGAAGAAAAAGTAGAATATAACTTTCCCTGTTGCCCTTCTAATGGAAACGTGTGATTTATCCGTTCATCACGAGAAAGCGTCTTAGCCTTATATGTACTAGACAAGTTTTGGCGGATATTGAATTGTTTTTCGGAACAAATGGAAAGACTTTCTTTCACTAAGCTTCGGCATCAATAATAAGAACTATAATTAATCGAAATTCATTCATTTGACCGCCTTTTGCGGTGGTATGGTCGTATAATAATACGCAATAATGTGGAGTGCTGTGCAAAAACATTTGCGTAAGCCGTAATTCGAACCCAGACTCACTCTTTTTTTCTCGCGCATTATTAGGTATGTTATAAAACCATACCACCGCTAGAGGCGATCAAATAAATGAAATTTGATTGATTATTGATACCCAATATCTCTCAACACAAGTGAGTTCAATGCCAATAGTGGCTACCCCGCCAGACCGTCGACTGTTGGCAGTTGACAGATAACGCGTTGTAGGGTAAAAAGAGTGATGTGCAAAACGATCGTCGGTGGTGCAACGGTTCAGCACACGCTTCCTGAAAGAGTGAGATTTGGGTTTGAATCCTGGCTGAAGCAAATGTTTTTGCACAGCACTCCACATTATTAGGTATCTAATGAGGACTATCTAACGAACTATCCTTTTGAAGCTTGGGCGAGGTTGGTATGTTCTTCTAAAGTGATGTTGTTTTTGGCGATTCTGCCTTTCGAAGTCTGGACGGCATACTTCACTAATCGGTGTCTAAGTTTTAGTTAACATTTTCGAAATATAGTGAAAATGTAATCAAAAAGTCAATTCAATAGTACTTAATACCTACCAATACCTACCAAAGAGAATTCACGGTTTTTGATTTCAAAAGTCCGATTTTTTCGAGCCTGGGCATGTTAGATTCCAATACGAAACTGAAAAAAGTCAAGAATAGCTTAGAAACTGAATATTTTCTCAGATTCAAGGTTATACTTCTTTTATGAGAGAAGTCACCCGTTCGTCGTCACACACTATGATTAAGGAACCTTATTTGTTCGAAGGTCTTTCTCGATGTGAAAGTTTTGTCTCAGACATTCGGTAATCATTCGGGAACCTAAATCTCTGTTATCTGAACGATATGCTCGAATTTGAAAGAAGAACGTTTTATTACGTTGTAGCAGCGCAAATAAATTATGTTCCATACTCAATTTGCTTCATTTGCTCGCCTGGGGCATGGATATAGCTTCTCACTAAAGTTTTATTAGTCATTAGATAGTCCAAATCTCGAGAATTTCGATGATATAATTGGTTTTTTTCCTTGAAAAGGTCATCATAGAACGGTGTAAAAGCAAAACAAGATTACATTTCACGACCCAAAATCTTACCACGCCGCTTGGACGTTATAGGTGGTTTATCGGTAATTATAGATGAATTTTATATGTCACAAGTATCCTATTGTTACATAAGAATGGAATACTACCACTGAACCTTCTGTAAAGGTTTTCTGCTATAAGAGTGACTACTTCTCTTGAATTCCTTCATTTTTCAGCAATAATACCACTTCGTTATAAAGATATCTTTCAACACTTTGTGAAGCTGTATCGCTTATCTTGGAGGAACGTATCTTGCAAGCACATCTTCTACGACTAACACATGTAAGAAAGGTCTATGTGGAGGTAATTGTAGTATGAAGTTGGAGTTCAGTATGATTCCGTAGTAAACCATGATCTGAAGTAAAGTACCGTATCACTTGTAATATTCAGACACTTTTCCTTTCCATTTACTCCTGGATTTTTGAAATTCATCCAAAAACTTTATAAGGTTTTTGCGCCGACGTTTTTGAGATGTCCCCAGAAATGTCCTAAACTCAATTTAGATTGTCGAAACTTACACATTCTCGATTTGCTAATTACCTTGCAATCGAGTGTTCAAATCCTTGTTATAGAACTTCGGTCTATTTCAAGACACTCTTTTGAACCTTTTGAAGTTTGAACCTTTGAATGACTTGGAACAGTTTTTCAGAATACATATCTAGTTTTATCTGTCATGTTATTTTTGTAACCTTCGACGAAGCTCGCAATATTTTGAACAAATGTTCTTATTTATTAAACGAAAACGTGTGTGTCCTAACATTACGTTAACAGTCATATTTGTGCCACTTTCTATGAGAAGGCTTTTCTTTCCATTTTTCCACCCGACCTGACCATGCACGTTGTGCGAATCACAGCAATCTTCTTATTCAGTTTTATTCGTCTCATCCATCATCTACAAAGCGTTCGAGTTTTTCATGGAGTTTCAACTATTACTTGAGAATTTTCAGAATTCTTCAAGAATTTTGTTGACGGAACCACGATCATGAACATATTGAACAACATCACTATTACTACGGTACCCACGTTGCAGAACATCTGTTTAACTCTGTCATCGTATTTTTTGTAACAAATTTTCCCGTAGAAATCCCGTTACAGCATAAGAAAAATGTTGGTTCTATCAATTGATGATTATGTTGGCTCGTCAATAATTAGCTTTTGATTATGAAGTTTGTTTAACGTTATCCTTCGTTGCACCTACTGTGAGGATCTCTGTACTTCTTGCACTTGTTTTATTTCCCTACATTCATCATCCACAAATGTCTTGCAACAGGTGGATATAGTTTAATCCACCTCATCGACTGCTTTTTAACCTCGCTATAAACATACATTATAGTGTGTAAGAATGTTTAAAGCTTTACCGAGGATATCACGTCAAAATCATACACGTGTTTCGGAGGACTGATGGAGACTTCGGTAAGGCTTTGAATATTCTCAAACACTAAAGCGAATGTTTACAGCGAGGTTAAAACACAGTCGATGACGTGGATCGCATAATATCTATCAGACGTAATACGACTGGAACTCATGAAAACACAATGCCATTGTACGTTGTGCTACCATCACATACGCTCCCCTCTCTGCTACAAAGTAGAGCTCATTTTGGGACCTGGGCCACTGTGAAGAGGGCGATACCTCTGAAACACGTTTATGGCTCTAACGTAACAACCCCGGTGAGGCTTCAAACATTCTTGCAGACTATACTTTCCTGCAGCTTTCGCACGTCACTGTTAATTGGGCTGCTTCGCCTTTCCTCATGAATTTTGAAACTGGTTAAATGGGTTCTTCCTCGTGTTTTGGGATATCGGAAAAGATCTTTTCCGATTTGCATCGCATAGAAAGGACTTTTCCAAAAAAGTCTAGTACCAAACTTCCCGACCTTAGAGAGATGACAAAAATGATAATGGATTTGCGCCGCGATAGTACTAGCAGTGTAGTCGTGGTGAACAGCATCACTACAACTCCGCTTCTCGCCTTTCAATAAGCATCATTATATAAGCTTTATATAAACAAGAGATAGTACAGTTCCTATTGATTCATACATAAGCTACTATGAGATCAGAAAATGAGTGTTTGAGGTGTACTAATTATAGATACCTTACATCCTGTAATGGCAGTGTAAGTCAAAGAATATCATAAGTGATTACATCATGAAATTGAATATGTTGAATAGTTAAATGTGGTAAGTACCACACTGAGAATGGAGCTGGATACCAAAAAACGATGTACAATGCAAAGAACATTGAATGTACACGGAGCATTCTAACACATTCAAGACGACCGCATTGACTTCAATACACAAACCGTGAACATGTTAACGGCTTTCGTTCTAAACAAGTCTATATCAATTCACAATAATTTTATTCATTGGGACGCCGTTAGTATCTTGATAGAAATTGCATGAATTTTTGCCTCATTACTTACAAATCAAATCAACTTTCTGATGCTTTGAAGCCATTTTTCTAAAATCAAGTTTTTTTTTGTAAAAGTAGTCATCTCGTAACGCAAACCAATCGGACAAGCAGATTTTTATGATGTCGTTACATGTCTTTTGACAAAATGCGCTTGTATTTTCTTGGTTGTCATGCTTTAGTTTGTAAATCATATTTTTTTTGTATCCATACTTTTCAACTTTGATTGAAAAATCTTCATAAACTATTTGCCTGTTGAAAATTCTATATTTTTAGTGTGGAATGAAATCTGTTCTGAAGGTTTTAAATTTCTTAACATATTTCTTTTTCTTTCAGCAGAAATTATTGATTGTCGTGGAAATTTAGCTTCGTCTTGAATGTGTTAAAAATTGAAAGCATTGTGTCAACCCACTTAAAATTCTTTCAACTAGAATAACAGCAAAGAACATTCATCTGATGTGTTGTTGAAAACTGTCTCAAAAAATACACATGACATCCAACTTTCTGGGACCCTATGACATCCAACTTTCTGGGACCCATTGCGTCTCATGTCTTAATAGCTCAAGAGCATCTGTTAACCTGAAAAAATTGTTGGAAAAACACTATGTAATTCGCATAAAGGTTGAATAATCTCCTATTCAAAAAATAGAATCAGAACCTCAAAAAAATGCTATGAGGTTTCAATAGTAAGTGAAGCGAGTAGCATTAACGATATGGTGGAATAGCAAGAATCAAAATGTGAGAGCTGCAAAGATGTTAAAAGCTGAACAATGAGAGTTTTTAGACATTTGATTTCAGAATTTCAACTAGATTATTACCTTTTGAATGTTACATCCATATTTCGATTTATCAACGTAAGGTGAATTTGATCTGCAAAGGGGCCATTTGCGATTTTGTCGCTTTCAGCACACACCTTGAAAATAAGATCAAACATAAGAGAAAATATACTAATCATTAGGTTATAATAGAGAATAATGAAGCTGGAGGAAAAAACTTCTGGTGTTGATCAGCACTTCAGAGGAGCATTTAATTTCAGTAAGCATCACTAGAGCGATTGAATGCATATGTGAACCAAAAAAGACATATGAAAGTTCAGTTCAGCTTTAGCATTCTCTCATACAAGTTTAGTATTCACATTCTAAACTCGCTAAACCAGGGTGGAAGGTTTTGTGAGCCGTAAAACGGGATCAAACCCATGACTACGTGTTGATCCAGACCACCACTAGTCATTGTGCTGCACACACCTCTGTAGAAACTAATATCAATTGAAATGGGCATACGTTGCTCAACTGATCCACTGGTCGTCTTTGATGTCGACGATTTTCCAATTGTAAAAATTCCTCCAATGGCGGTGGTATGATATGAACAACAAAAGGCATAAACTCGGAATTATAGATATATGAAAGTGCTTGTGGTGAACAGTCCAGCACGCACACTCGTCCACTTCGTACAACAGATCGTACGTCGGCTGCGTATGTACCTACAAAGTTGAGTACATTATTTCCTCACTGACTGAAGGAAATCATTATGATATTCTCACCATAAAGTTTACCGTCCAGTTCTCCCCCACTCAATCATTTCACCTCCTCGAATTTTTTGCAACATTTCTTCTTTAGTAACGAAATGGTAATCACGGCCTTCCTGCTCACCAGGTCGAGCTTGCCTCGAGGTCCCTAGAAAGACAGGAGAAAATATGGAACACAACAAAAGAAAATCAAGTAGGGAAGTGTTGGCAAGTGAAATGATGCTAACATATTTTCAGTCAAATAGTGTCAGAACAACTGCTGTTCTTATTATCAGCTAGACGACATCGATCTCAATTATGCAAGGGTGACCAAAGTGCCTTCGCATAAGCAATGATACAAACAAATATACATATACAAAATGGTACAAATAGCTTGATGACTAAATTTATGACTTACGAGGTACAACCGTGGCAAAATATTGTGGAGCTGAGCGAAGGAGCATGGATTTCAATGTTCTTCGGCCAACACCTACAGCACCAAGTAATACGAGCACTCTGCGCCCATACGGGGAAAGCATAGCGACCTGTGTTGATGGACGAGATCAGTTCATGAATAAGACTCTAATAAGAGTTAAGGTGAAGCTTACCAGTACCTTTTCGGTGAACAACGTTGCTGGAAGGTAACCCACCCGGGACAGATCGTTGACTTTGCGAGCCTGAAATGAATAACGCTTAATTCAAGGGTTGCGGAAGATGCCATTTGCTCGAATGCGCTTTGAAAATTAGCCCTTTGCGGACTTTTGGGTAATTGCAGTAGAAAAAATAGTGCGCTTTCCCTGGCTGTGTATGCTCCATGATATCTATGTTTTTGGTGCGTATATAGATATTGCTCGCGAAGAAGCCAATGCTTGAAAAAGGATTGCTGAACAATCAATACCTGTAGCGAACACAAGAATGCTGAGTCGAAAAAGTGAGCAGTAGAAAAAACGAAAGAATCAATTATGGACTATAAATTCTGCGCAAGAAGGGTGAGTTGGTATCCGATGGAGACAATATAAGTTTAAATGTTGACCAGTGCTCATAGTGCAAGTTAATTATGTCAAGTAAACATTTAAAGTGAAAAAGCTCACATCATCTGCAAGATGTCACGAGAAAAAAGTAAAGATCAAGGACATGCAGTTGTTATCGAAGTAGCAGTTAGCGCAGTATGGATTGTGCGATTCCTCCATTTTTACTTCAGTCACGTACCGAAAATACCTCTCCAAGTTTTGCGTAAATGTCCTACATTGTAGAATGAGTTTTCAGTTACACTTTCACAAACTAGGGGATAAAATTGTGCAATAAATGTTACAATTGAAAACGCGACTTTTTACGACGCATGGGCAGCAAAGCGTGATTTTCTCTTCGTTGGCACAGCACGATGAGCCTTTTCACGGACCAAGACAATTATCAAAATCTAGGTTTCCTATGCTATCGAAAAATTCATCAAAAAGCTTATGGAAAGCTAGAGAAAAAGGCTACGAAATATAAGTGCTAAGAGTTGTAAATGCTAACGCCAAAGTGTTCAGCTGTAACCACTGTAATATGTAATGGATCATGTCCATTATCTGGTTTCTGTCTCGAAGCTCGTGGAAAAGCTATCCTTTGAAATTTATAAAGTCTGAGTAGTCAATCGGTAGCGTAAACCTCAAAAAATTTGAAGATGAACTTCATTTTCTGAACGGCTTACTATTGCACTGAAACAGCAGGAGCGAAATAGTGCTTCTCATCCCAAAATTTCTCGCTGAACAGAGCTTTTCCTTTGACTTTTACCAGCCATTCAGTAGGTTGAATCTCGTTATTTCCAACGATATGACTGGTTTTTTGAAAAGATATTTTAGTGCGCTGTAGCAGCCAAAAGATTGCTCAGTTCGTGGCTTTGCAGGTACGTGTATAGGGCTTCGCAACATGGCCGCTACGCCACCGCGCTTTTTTCCGGTGCAAGATTATCAAAATTCAGTCTTCTTTTAATTGTTATAGCGCACCATGGAGTCCTTTCCAATAACCATACATACTTCAAAATCTACGAAATTTACGCTATTGAATGATTAAGCTGTTAAATGATTTAAGCTATCGGATGATTACTACACTTCCAAAGGAAAGCTTTGTTCAGCGAAAAATGTTTGAATGAGAAACATAATTTTGTTTGTTATCACAACACAATATAAAATCCGATTCGAAGATAAATATGTTTTCAAAATTTCTGGTATTTAAGCTATCGGATGACTTCTCAAACTTCAAAAACCACCGAAAAATAATTTTTCCAAGGGCGCTGGAACGGGACAGGACAACGGGAAAGTACCTGTGTAATTCTGTTGACCGTTAATTAATTTGAGTGGGCACGACTAAACTCTCTATTTATTTAAATCCATTGTTCGTAGATGACATTTCCGTATTGTTCGGCAATGTTCAGCGGGATAAATCAAGGATAAAGCTCTCAGCGTTGATCAATCCCTGTGAGATACGCCATGCATTCACCTTCCATTTTTAACTTCGTTTGAGGTGATAGAATGCGTTATCTGACCTTTACAAGGACTCACTGTGACCTACTATCGTATCAGCGCTGTTTATCCTCCAAAAAGTCTGGGACTAGTCTGGTACCAATTTACCGACCCCGGAAGGACGCATGGCTTGGTGGTGCACAGGCCTAAGATCGAACCAACAGCCTTGCGTGAGACGCAGAGCACCTCTAACCATTACGCCACATGCACTCCTGCTCAGGGGTATATCTGTGACTAAGGTTCTCGACACTGAAATTATGAAAGAAAGACTCAACTCTGGAAGAGAGTGGAAGTTACCCGTAAGCATCCAGCTCCCACATCCGCAGATCTGCAAGCCACGCATGGGGATCAAAAGCTATACACGGTTGTGAAATTGAGCTTGACCCCCAAATAGCATGCAAAACTACACAGAGCACATAGTGGGAGAGATACAGAAAGGGTGACTATCAGGTTGGTGCTAAAGGCACTACGGTTCATGCATTCTTGGCTTTCTCCCTTGATTTTCTAGTATATTTCTGAGTAAGTGTGGTTATGTTATGCATCACTTCAGTGCGCATTTCCCGCTCTATGTTTCGTTGCTAATGACGTATTACTTGCTCCTTTTTCATATTAAATTTATACTAGTAAGAAGGATGCTAGATAGAAAGACGTCTAAGCAGTTTTCTTATTCAAATCAAAATGGTCGCAAAGCAGCAAAGACCAAATGCATTAACAATAACGCATTTGCCCCGGAAAGTGCTAACGAATGTACAGTGTAGTAGTTGCTAAAAAAGTTTCGTAAAGCAGACGAGAGCCTTGAAGATGAGGAACACCGAAATGAAGAATCAGTTGAGAGCATTAGTCGAATCTGATCCTTTCTTAAAGACTAAATGAGTGTTGGAAAGAACTCAACGCCGACCATTCTACGGTCTTTCACCATTTGAAGCAAATTGGAAACGTATTTTCGATTTCAAGCCGATCTGGTATCGCGATTACTTTACAAGAAACCTAATGAAATCTAGAGCTCATTCTAGGCTTCGTTAAACTTGAGGGACTGAGATGACGATCTGTTCCTACAATCGCGTTCACTGGCACAAAAGTGTCTCTGCAGTAGACGTAATCATTCAGGTAAAAAGAATGAAGTGCGACATCATCGGCCTGGCCGAGACGAAAGATTCCCACCTTTTCACTCTGTCTGCGGCACCTGAGGAAAACTGTTTTTCTGTACATTCGGCTGTAATGAAGTCGGCGGCGTTGGCGTTCTCGTCAACACGATTCTTACCATAAACGATTCAGCATGAATCTATAAGATTCATAGTTCAAGTGATTTGAATCATTGACCTTCTTCAAACACCTTCGTCGTTTTCACGTCGACATCAGGCTATGAAGAAAGCGAAGTCAAGGCGTTTTATATGAAGTAAGAAGAGCTCTACAAAGAAGACATAAATCCTTTGAAGTTCGATGTAAACATCAAAAGAGCTTCTGAAGAGCGTCACATTGCGACACACGAAGCTTAATGGAACGAGCTGATTGAGAGGCTACTCGAGATTATCATGACGTTTCATTATTATTTGAGCCAACTTGTCATGTGGTCTGATAAGGGCTCTTGTTCAGCCCGATACACGTGTTTTCGTCCTTACACGTCAGCCGGGCAGAACCCGTCGTCTTTCGATCTTTTTAAAGTCAGTTCTCTTGAGAGCCTTACACTCCTTATAGAGAGTCATCGAAGACGAACGTTTACACTCTATGTCAAGTGAAATTTTCACGTAACACAGAGTGTTGGGCACTCGATTGCTCTTTGGCTGGTATTTTTATTATATTATACCTTCATTTCGAATGCTTTGTTAAGACCACACCTAAATTTCAATAGATCCTATTATCATGACGACCAAACCAACCATGTAAATTCACAAATCCAAAAGCGCACACCGTGGTGGACGTTGGAGTCTCTCATAACCTCCCACCTTCCATCATTAAACCATAACGAGATAAACCACACTTTTCAGATCAAGGGTTGTTGTTCAAGTAATGTCGCCGCCGTGTCAAAATTCTTCATGGGCTCGAACCATTGCAATCCTGCAAGATTGCATTTCCCCGGATGAGAAAGTAAGCGATTGCATTCAAAAAGTAAAATCACAAGTTTCCATAAGCTGGGATCTATTTAGTTCATTATTTGACTCCCTAGAATATATTGTTATTGACGGCGAGGAACACGGTCTCTGGCCCATTACTTTCACTTTGGCACTATGAGAGGTGAGAATACGCAAATCACTAAAAGACATTTGTCTTGAAAAACACTCGAGCTAATACCGCAACGTGGAATC
Organism: Parelaphostrongylus tenuis; assembly: GCA_019055375.1. Lineage (NCBI taxonomy): Eukaryota > Metazoa > Nematoda > Chromadorea > Rhabditida > Metastrongylidae > Parelaphostrongylus > Parelaphostrongylus tenuis. The sequence continues at coordinate 388,525 of JAHQIW010007157.1, forward strand.
GCACGAGCCATAGGCAGCTGCAAAAAGGGCCGAACATTCAAAACACTTCAAAAAAGCAATAACTGGTCTTAGAGAGAGAAGAGCAGTATGGTTGAAGCTGCAGAGGCTGGAAAAAGTATTTGGAAGCGCAAAGCTTCTAGTTAGAAGAAAATATATTTGCATTGTGACGCCCAGAGAAGGAATCTTTGCGGTAGTCACTCCTTGCCTCATTATATGAGGTAAATGATAGATTTACTGTGAAGTCAATTGTTCTTCCGAAATACATGTTAAGTATCGATGAAGAATCGAACAACACCTGGTTACGGCGCGAAACGCCTCAAGAACCTTTCACCAGTTCTTCAACACACTAGCATGGCTTCTCATTCGTTGTTTGTCAGAAAGCAAGACCCATGTTCAATGAAAGACTAGCAAGACCGTGCTACCGCTTGAAATTATCTCCACGATAACGGCAACCATTGCTTAATCTGATTGTTGTGTGTCGCTTTCAGCTCCTCATTCGAATCATTCAAGAGTATTGACTTAGCAGTAGTCGAAGGGCCACCATGTAAGAAAGCAGATTTTAGAATGAGATTCAGTGCAATAGACCGCATCCACTAGGTAGGAAGGCTATCAAAGTATTGCGAGAGTATAAGAGACATCTCTGGCTCACCAAAAAACCTCTAGATAATTAGCGCGTCCTTTCAACACGCATTCTTCGTAGTTGTAAAACATTTCACAACTGAAATATTACCACTCTACAACGGTATAACTACCGACGTGAAGAAGGATAAGGGCAGGCGGTATCACCAAGCCAAGGTTATTTACTATCACCCTACGAAACGTCAGGAGAACATAAGAATAGGACAATGTGCAAAAACAGATACATGGTCGACAATTACGCCACCTTCACATTGCTGATAACATCGTTCTGATGAAATCAAAAATCAGCCAAGCAGAGCGAATGCAATCTAATTTCGACAGCGCTGTGGAAAGCTTTAACTGAATCTCACAAAAACCGTTCATGGAAAACGGAGTAGTTTCCAATGCCCCAATCGCCCGCAAAGCAATGAATATCTTCAAGTGCTGTAGCTATGTTCGTCTAAGACGGAAGGTCGACATGATGAACAGAAGATGTTAGTTTTGAAATTGATTGGAAAAAAGTGAGCAGCTCGACTGTGTTCGGAACCATTGAGGATGCAGTGTAGAAAATAAAGAACACCGACTGCGTACCCACCTTTTTGATTCAACGTTTCCTCCTGTCTTAACGTATGTGTCAGAAACATGGTCTCAACTTAAGTATGTTCTTAAATCACTCCTTGTTTTCGAGCGCGCAGTCGAATGATTATGCCGTATGCATTGCATATTTCGCAGGTGAGAGGAAGGATTTTATGCATTGCATATCATGCAAATGAGAAAATGGATTTGATGTTCCGACCTAGGTCAATAATCGAGATTCAAGGACGGCCTTCAGCGCCTAAAGAATTGCTGAAGAACTGGGCTGTATGGGTAATGAGTCAACCGATGGACAACAACTGTTACCGAACGCATTCCTCATGTCAAAAGCACGGCAAAAGCCACCGACTCGATTATCAAGGATTTCCTTTCAGAAGAAAAATATCTATAACATATCAGTACAGCGAGAGGAAATAAGGAAGGTAACCTAGGACCCACTCAGTTATCAAGAGGGCGGCAGGTAATACAGGTAGTGACAATAGTAATTTTTGGAGGCTCCGATACGTTCAGTTTGGTCAGTTTTTAGATGTTTTCAATAAAATATTTTCATACATTATTTTGTTGACCACGAAAATGCGCTTGATACGAAGAAACGAGCGTTGCACTAATTGCACTAGCACGCTGAGTGAACATCGTATGCATGGAAACTTTGGTTGAATTTCATGCTGATGCAGCTATTAAGTAGTCCTCCATCTCTTGTGAAATAGGGGACAACCAGTCAAGGCAACAATACCTAGTCAAAACCGCTTAAGTGCAAGTTGATATAAATAATGGAATGCTTGATTAAAACGAAAGATGATGTGCACTCATAAAGAGTTCTTATCAATACTCCATCTTATCAACGACGTTGTCGAACTTCGTGATTATCGATGAGATAAAAACGATAGTCAGTAACCTGAGAGAGCTAACAGTATAGGACTGCTGATAAACTAAAGGACGATCCAGTTTCAGTTGTTGCAGAACTTGTGTCTTTATGGTGAAAGATTTGATAAAAATTGTTCTCTAAGCGGGAAGCGAATTATCTTTGGCCTACGGAGATCGCGTCAAAAGTAAATTACAAAAAAAGAGGTTTTAATAATAAAAATAGTAATGATATGGATTAGTGTATAAAGACAACTGTAGCAGTGCTGCGTAGAGCTTTCTAGAAATGAATCTTGAGACTGACGGACCACATCTTTCCATACATTTATTCTGCTAGCGTTCCGCTGTGCCACTGATACGTGTGTCAGCATTACAAGATTGAGAAATTAGAGCATCACTTATATATTTTTAGTAAGAGATACAAACGGAAAATATAGTATCCAGCTGTAACGCACAGTTACGTTTTCCCAAGAATTCCGCGTTTGTTATCTCGCAAGATTCAAACCTGGAATGGAGTAAAATGTACGAACCATCTGTGAGAAGACCCAAACCTCACAGAATATTAGGACCTCTACCTCGACCACTCAAAGATGTGCGGAAATATTTTAGCTCGTGCTATCTAGCTTTACCAACAATATTGCAATTCTGGAACTGCGGTGTATTCTGGCGCGATGTGTAGCACCACATACAGTGCAACACTGCAGGTAGCATACCATTTCGATGGACGGCAATCGCAAGATATCGAAACGAACGAGGATTTTGGTGGTGCTAACAACTCTAAAAGGACAAGCATTCTGAATTCTTAAAACGAATGTGACCTGAAACCAGTTGTCATCCTGGCTCATAACTTGTACGATATCTCCCTTTTTGACGTCGATAGACAGCCAGCGGCAGATTCGTGAATCATCAAAATCCGAATTGTAGTCAGCATTTACACGGTAGAAGACCTGTAAGGAAATCACGTAAAGTTTTAATAACCGCACTTACATCGTAAATAACTTTGGACAAGTACTCTGTACCGTTTACTAGAATAAATGTTCGAAAAAGACTAAGTGGTTGGCAAATTCTCAACATAAGTGTACAGATTGACAGTAGGAAAAAAAATACTAGGAAGGTATCCAATAATGTAGGATGTTCAAGTGCGAATAAATAATATTTTATATCTCATGAATATTTGAACATACTGAAGGAGCATTATGGATTGCAGCTGGTACGAGCGTAAGGGTTACGCGTCCAAAAAGATTCGAAATCGTTTCTCGACTGATAGCAGGCTTTCCATTCACATGAGTAATGGTATCGCCAGGATAGACGTCATGAGTTGAAGAAGCGTTCACACGTGTAACAACCAACTGTCTCGAAATTGTCTCGACTTCAATCTAAGATAAATCAATTTTGATATCACACGTCAAAATTATTCGATCAAAAAGTTGTCCCTGTTGTGGTAGAATAGCCGTGAAAAATATCGTAGAAACGCATGAGATGAAAAATCAGCTTGTGTTAGGAAACGTACGCATGGTCACTATTTATATATCAAATGAAATGATCATGGGCACCTTAAGCAATCAGTTTCCGAATAACATTCACAGAATGTTTATTATTGTAAATAGCGATGATTTCACTGAACAAAAGCATTTTCTGTAAATATAAAAGCAATCAATAGATGGCTATCAATAATTTTAACAGTGTACAAATGGTAGTTATACTGAATAGATTGTTGAAGCCCTAATCATTCAATTCACTCAAGAGAAATGTAGGATATATAGATAGAATTAGGAAACAGAATCATTTTGGAAGAGATATAGGATTTCTTTTATTGAGCTCACTGGACAAGCTTGAGAGCGGGCGCGTATGGCGAAGTGGTTAGGTTTGAATTGCGACAAATACGTGACTTATGGTTCGATCCAGCGCTATAGGCTTACCAAATCTTCCATTTCTCCGCGGTCAGTGAATAGGCGCCGGACTTATCTAGGACGATATAGCCACTGACTTGAGACATCAATAGGCCAACGCGAGTCATTGCAAGGGCTAAATATGTATGTGCATTAAATTAACTCTGACGGTGCGTAATGAAATTGAATTTACGGCGCCTCCCTGAATGACTGATTGAGGTCGATAGCTTTATCCTTCCTATCCTCTGTGAAAAAGGCAATGAATATAGGTTTTCGTGATAGAAATGTGGTCTTTGGTCTGATTAGATCCAAGGCAAACCAAGCTGTCATACCTCCAGGGTGTCAAAATGAATGTTACAAAGTTGTTCGAGAAGATAAGACCACTGACTTAATACTTTCGCAGATCCTCGCAAGTCACTGCGTATATCGTATATGCATTCAACACCTGTATGATATTGGATGAATCAAGGCACATTTCTTAGGCACCTGAACAACGCCGGACACATTTATTCTATATTTTATATGCCTAAAAAGAGGTATATTCACAACAAATACCCTATAGCAGGCTTGGAGGCTTAGATGATGTGTCTCCATTAGTGATTCTACGTATTCATAAGAATATGAAGTAGAAGTAGCCATAAACAAAGTCGGCAAAATAATGTGAAATGGAAAGTAGGCTAAAAATTTCAAATAAGAATCTCATTCTACATAGCAATATTCTAGCAGACTTATATGAAATATTGACATATTTGACGGTAAAAAAGTAAGTAGGATTCGTGAGAATGATTAATTAGTATTATAGTAATACCAGCATTGAGCCATTATGGAGGAACTATATAGAAGTCATGCACTTGTTCTCCTTGTTTTTAAACATATATCGATTATACTATTATTCGAAAATATGGATGTCGGCTTGGGAGTCAGGAATGAAGAAAACAAATGAATATTTAATCTCATTCGCTGTACAGGATTTTTCCATAGAAATATTCGTGACCATTCAAACTTATCTCTGGCTACAGCGCTAAATGGCTTTTACTGAGAAGACCCTTTTACAAACGATGCAGCATTCAAAATAAAGTTTTTTTTACAGCCACCGTGCGCCTTCATTTTTATCACGGGTAAAATTCGCTGGAAGCACGAAAAGCATATAAACGTGTAAAGAAATTTTTGCAGTATTCGATTCAATCGCTTTATCTGGGAATTCTTCCATAGTGGAGAAAAAATTCCCAAATGAATAACTAGGACCACCCCAGATAAGTAACGATTAGGCGTCGATCGATCACCCACCCCTCCCCCCCCCCCCGTTCGTAAATTAGCCGGTAGAAGGGCTCACCGAATTAGTGAAAGCCATCTTCTTTGCCCTGCTACGCTGCAGTAGAAGCGGTTTTTGGAAAATAAGCGTAGAGTTGGAATCATTGAAACCTACGCTATCGAGTGATTACTAATAGTTTGAAGAAAGAGATCTGTCCGGCGGGGTGTAAAGCACAAACATTTCTTTCATTTTCTCCTACATTTTCTTTCTCCTACAGCACTATCAGAAGAGCTCCTCCTAAATCAAACACATTTTTGAGTTCTTCGAGACGTATACTGTCGAATGAGCACTATCAGTCTAAGGAAGGAATTTTATCAGCGAAATGTAAGCGCGGAAGAAAAAAAGCGTGTGGTGGTGTAAAATATAATTTTATTCCAGATGTTACAAAGTAATAAAAGGGTGATTTGAAAAACCGGTGGCATCGCGCACTAGGCAAAGATTCAAGCTTTCGAGTAGTTATAACACTCCTTTGAAAAACTCTTGCAAAGCGAATGAGGTCGAATAATCGTTGTTCCTTTTAGCCGAAAAGAACCATATATAGAAATAAATACATTAATCTAGTCATGAAGCCTTAACATTTCGTACTGGGTAGGCAGCATATGTTCTTGCAATTCTCGAAGACAATTGCTGTTTGAACCTTTTGAGATGTGAAAGGGTCCATAATAGGTCAAATAGGCATTGTATGATTTAGGTGCACACAGAATTACTGTTTCCATAGAGCATTCGTAAATGTGATAATTGCGACTAAAGTTTATCGCAAACAAATCCCAAACGGTTTCGAACACAAGGCTCGCAGTTAATCATAACATCGTGGAAAAAGCTCATAATAATCGTAAATTATGGAACAGATTACAAATGCATTTCAAAAGAAAATTCAATGGAAATTCCAGAAAATCAGAAAAAAGTGCGAGTACAGCTTTGAGCAATATGGTACCGTTTCGAATAATGATAGAGACACGAACTTTGCATGTATTTGTATTGACAGCTTTGTCTATAACTCTACAGAAAGCTTAAAATTTAAGCAGTAATATAAATGAGTTCTCGACACTGCATTTCACACCTAGTTCGCTTGAAGCGCAAAGAAGTTCATGTGCTTCTCTGGATGAGGCCCTTTATTGATACTCTCTTAGGCGAGAACGTGGGTCGAAAGCTTACACAGCTCCTTCGTGCGAAAGCCTTGCTCTTAGCCAGATTTTCGGAAGAACGTACAAAACTCCTTATTGACTTTCGGGAGCAAGCGCTTGGTGTAAATCGACGCTCTATAACCACCTAACCTGCGGTAATGACGAGGGTGGCAAATCATCAATAGAAAGGGAGACACGAAAGTATGAATGTCGCTAATTTACATCTTTTCTTTTCACCACTCCGACCTTTCAGTAGTAATCGAGTAGCTGCGCAGAATGTATAGCTTTCCTAGCAAGGAAGAGTTGGTTGAGCCATGTTGATATACATACCAAGTCTGAATACATATGGCTCTATTGACAAAACAATCTATCTGTAGATTATTCACATGACCGTAATTGTAACAAAATCGTGTTCTACCTGTTTGTTATCATGAAATTACTAAATATTATGGCTTTGTAGGGATTATTATTGAGATGCCTGCATGATATATAGTTAAATGTAAAAGCAAAGGAGATTGAAATAATGATGAAAATACCGTCGACGGTTGGCTGTTGACAGATAACGCGTTTTAGCATAAAAAGAGTGCTGTGCAAAACGGACGTCGGTAGTGCAAACTATGCAGCACACGCTCCCGGAAAGAGTAAGATCTGGGATCGAATCCCGACTGACGCAAATGTTCTTGCACAGCACTCCACATTATTGGGTATATTATAAGACCATATCACCGCAAGAGGTGGTCAAGTAAATGAATTTCGATCAAAACAATGATTGTTACCAACCTGATTTAGCTGTCTAGCGTCAATATTCACAGCTCGAGCTTGATAACCAGGGCTGAGTATCTTGCCGTTGCTGATAGTTGGCAATGACGGTAGTGAGTCGAGTGGAAGCTCTTGTAGGATTTTAGTATTGAGCACCGGTTCTGCAATGATGTTTCGTTTTTTCGGCTCCGTTTTCGGATCGCCCACACTGACTGAACCATGGACTTCAATCTGTTCGTTCTTCATCTTCATCAAATGCTCTTCATCTCTGGCGGCCATCTCGTTAGAGATCTTAGAGCGCGGCTTTCCCTCCAGGTTCTCGATCCGCTGGCGAAGTGCATCCAGGCAGCGACTCAAATTATCGGCGTTGATACGTAATGCAGCCAATTCATGACTATCATTCATGGTTGAAGACGAACGCTCAGAAGCTAATGCATACAATGAAGCTGCTGGGTGGGGCGGTGTTGTTCAATGGTTGCCTGTGGCTCTGCGTCTTCATGGCCACGAATCGATGCCGCGTAGGCTTCCCGATTGCCAAACAGTCGAGATAGAGGCTAGAAAATGAGATATTCTCGCTAATAACCCTTTTTGAGCCTCCCTGCTGCCGAAGGAATAAATGAACTATTATATATATTCAGAAAAATTTTTTGCAGAAATTAATGAGTTCGAGGACTTTTTGTGCATCATAATTTTTATTTTCAAAATGGACTTATGTGATAGTTGACTCTTTGTAATATGTAAGCTATCCCTTCAAAAGATCTAGCCTAGGAAGAAATTAGATTAACCCTGCCGTGTCTTGCTATAATAGGCATATCCACTTTGACTTTAGTAGCCTGGTTTATAAATCTTATGGGTTAGCGCTTAGGCAGTAAGTAGGCGCAGCTTCGAAAATTCGCAAATGTTATCCTAATTTACAGGTAGTTGTAAGATTGCTTAGAAATAACTACTCTTCGAGATAGTAATAGATCTATAACAGAGGCACGACTGCAAGTGATCGAGTTATAACGTTTTCATTCGGCTGCAATGTTTTCACCTCTTACTTATACGAGATGATTTTTAAGCGATTTTTATTACAACTGTAAATATTCGCAAAGGTTGTTTGTGTTGAACACTTTATTAGAACAAAGTGCCTGAGAAAGTAGACAAGTTTATCAAGAGCATTCCACCATTGCTTACAAACCTGCTGAGACATTCTACTCAGCCCATATCTGTGCAACTACCAATTGAGTTCAGAAGGTCAGTTGACATCTTCAATTGAAAATCTATAAATCAAAAGCCAAGAAAAACACATAACTAGAGAATGACCTTTCGTTTTTACCGCATAGGAATCAAGGCTTTGCCTTTCCCAGCTTCCAGTTCAAATGTTGAGCTGAAGAGTCTCTGTTGATATGTCAAATGCTCCCGAAAATTCTTTATTCGCTTTAAAAGATGAGCATAATTCAAAATTATCCTAAAATACCAAGGACTTCAAAAATAAGATGGGGTAACATCCAATGAACTTACCTCTGTCTTATTCCTTGCAAAGTTTGTGCTTAATAATCTTGTTTCCTAATATGGATTTTTTCATTTCGGATAACTTCTTACAACAGGAAACATCAGTATCAGGAAACGAAATGTAGCACGATGGTAATAGGAGTTATACAAGTTTTCGAGTAATTCAAGGACACACCGTAAACGTCATTCGCTCCTTTTGCGCTCCAGAGCACTTCAATTGGCTTCGTTCGCTCAACGGCCACGAAAAGCATCAGCAATTGAATTCATGGGAGCGCTACGTAACAAAAGAACATAGTTATAAGTTGTATCGCGCAGTCCTACTGTGGTATAGACCATTTCTGGCTGGGTTCTTCGAAGGGAAACGACAATCTTCTCGGAGTAGATGTATCTGTTGAGAAGTGGACGATCCGTATGTATAAATGATAAACAATTCGGAGTTGATTGATATCACTGGGATGTCCCATACACTCAACTCCATCTAAAAATCCATTGTTTATTTGATCTATGTTTAACCTATGCATCGAATTACAGGAGCTTACCGATGCATCAGCTTAATTTTGAAGTAAGTGAGATGGGCACAAAATTTTCTTTTTCAGTGCAGTATGTTGAAGCTGTTGGGCATCATCCAAACACGTGGTATTTCCCTTATTGCTTCGTGGGCCATATCACAAGATTTGCAAGAAGTTTTCTTCTTAGAAGGTTCAAAGCAAAGCATCAAAATTACCGAGTACATTGGCCAATTATCATAGCTATATAGCCAACGACGAAACAATATTGCTCATATAAATTATAAGGAAGATGATAATCCGACTCTTATGATCAATAAGGGCAGCATTGCAAATGTAACCTTTCTTTGTATTAGATTTTAATACCTCCAGAACGATAGCAACCCAAAGCAACGAAGTTTGGTCAACAACGACCTCAAGACTTTGATGAGCAGCATTTAGTGATTGGCTTGCAAAAGCAATAAATTCAAATAATAAAACAATTGTAAAAGATTATGAATAAACAGCTTTTAAGCCTATTCTTTTGAAGATCAAAGTGAAAGCAGTCTTCAAGACATGCGGTTTGAGACAGTCTGCATGACGAATATAGAGCCCAAAGTTTTCCGATACTCTGATGTTATTCTTGGTAAATTGGGACGACTAAGTCATCAAAGATAGGAGATTCAATCACAAAAATGCTGAAATACGACCAAAATACGGGATCTGATGGCTTCCAATCCGAGATTACCTTTTCGCAAACTGAGGTGCCACTCAGTACACCAACCAAGATCCTTGTTTTATCCTTCTCTCAGCCGTGTTTCATGTTCACTCTGTCGATGATGCCATCAACAGTCACTCGTCACTGGATGATCTGGGGAGAACAATTGACATTGAACTCAGGTAAGCTGAAGCTATAGTCGTAATCACAGGAAATTTCACATTCTATTTAGCCACGAAGGAAAGAATGGGTGCGAAATAAAAGTGAAACTAAGACGAAGGGTACTGTCCAATTGACGAGGTTGTCAAGGTGGACACACGTGTATTGGGCTCTATAAGTTGCCTATAAGACCACATGACATGTTGGCTCAAATATAAAAGTCAAGCATTGAATCACACTGTCAAGATCTGTTCAGAAAATTTTAACATTCAGTCACAATGTTTAGCTATTCTTTTATCCTTTTTCATGGCTGGATACGATTGAACTTTCGACTATAGCCTCAGTGAAGCTGAGTTCACTGCTGATTGTGCTCACCAGATCATTCTTGTTGACGCGCGATTTTTGGCAGCGCCAACACGGTTGAAACATGAATCATAGAAAAGCAAATCAAGAGTTTCGATGGTGTGAACGGGTAACTCAATAGCCTCAGGAAACGTTTCAAAATTATCTCAGGTTGCGAATTTTACTCATGTCTTCTCAGCATCACTGTAATTGTATAAAAGCAATGTACAATTTCTGAAAATCGTCATTCATACTTTAAGAACTGGTTGACGGAGAAACGATTTGTAAATTACTGCAGTATTCTGTAAGACAAACTACACTGATCTGTCTTCACTTTGCCGTATTTTCTATACCTAAAGAATATCATATTTGTGATAATGTGAATATAAAGGAAGGGAAAACATCTTTTTTTGTATTACAACATATAAACAACACAAACAGTACAACAGTAACATATTACTTACTGTAAATATAGCGTGTTCCACTTCATTATAGCTGTGGACAGTTATGTTTGAGTGGCTCAAGATTACTTGTGCTTGATAGCACTTAGTTAAGTTGGATAAATACGTATTGTTCTCCTGATAAGTGTCATCGGAAGATGTCGCTTAGAGAGAAAAAAATGAAGCCAAAGAATTCTTTTCACGCTCCAGCTACGGATAATGGATTTAACGGAAAGTAAGCATTGATGAACGAATGGCTCGTTGATGATGTCCGAATGTCATCGCGAATGCTGCATAATTCAATCAGTCCAAGCCTGTGAATACAGCTTGTTCTCATTATGGAAATATGTAACCTCTAGGGCTCACAGATAGGGCTGAAATTGTTATTTAACAGTCTTTTTGATCAACATATAATCTAGAGTTCTCATAAGAGCGTCCGAAGAGATACTGTTTTCTCAAAATAAGGAACTGTTATTTTCTGCCATACAACTATTCGCCAATTGACGTAATGTGCCAGTCTGTGAGAATCAGTGTTGTGTGGTTCGGCTGTATATGCTTACATTAGCTTCATCTTCCCACAATAGTCGAGTATTCAAAGGATTTACTTCGTTTAGCTACAGCAAATGGTTAGAAATAAGAGAACATATCCATAGAAACAACGACTTCCTAGAGCAAGGAGCGCCCACTGAGCTACTCTTGCACACGATAGGGAAAAATGGAAGTGTTTCTGGTGCCCGCTCGAGTCACTCTACGATCGACGGGAAGACAGGTGAAACAGGCGAACCATAGGAACACTTCTTTGGAGAAAAATCTGAAATATAATATTTTTATGTCATGAACTTCAATCGTAGTGTGCTTTTCTGGAGTAGCTACCTTACAAATTAAGACACGGCTGAGAAAATGACAGAGTAATGGACTGATGGTGTCGGTGCTACTCCGGAAAAAGCATAGCGACGATGGAGTTCATGACATATAAAGAACATGCTCTAAGTTCTGTTCGTATTTCAGACCTTTTATCTCAAAACTTTAATTCACATCGCAACCTACCGTTGGAATAAAAACTAGGCAGTAAACCCAATAATGTGGAGTGCTGTGCAAAAACATTTGCGCCAGCCGGGATTCGAACCCACATTTCACTCTTTCCGGGAGCGTATGCTAACCGCTGCACCACCGATGCTCGTCTTGCACAGCACTCTTTTTTTTTACGCTATAAAGCGTTGTGTGCCAACAGCCAACCGCCGACGGTCTGGCGGGGCAGCCGCTCCCGGCATTCAGCCCACTTGTGTTAACAGACATCCAGTATCGATAATCAGTCAGAATTCTTTTATATGACTGCCACTTGCAGTGGTATGATGTTACAGTATACCCAATAATGTGGAATGCCGTGTAAAAACATTTGCGTCAGCCGGGATTCGAACCCAGATCTCACTCTTTCCTGGAGCGTATGCTAACCGTTGCACCACCGACGCTCGTTTTGCATAGCACTCCACATTATTGGGTATACTATAACATCATACCACTGCAAGTGGCAGTCAAATAGAAAGAATTATGACTAAGCAGTAAATAAAATGTTAAGATAAAAGAATATCAAATAGATAATAGTATGAACAGTTTACTCAAATCAATCATTACCCGTTCATCCGATAACGATAAAATCGAAATTTACTGGATCTTCAATTAACTGACCACAACTACACTTAGTGGGTCATGATCATGAAGGAAATGAAGAACATCACACTTTTGTTAGCTACTTAATCTCTTCAGTTCTTCTATTTTTCGGCTAAGAAAACATCTAACTTCATTCGCCTTTACTCTCACATGTAACAATGAGCAAATCCGATCTATCAATGGTACCAAGTTTCGTGTTCAAAATGAAGTAGATTCTAATTGCACATCAGCGGAAGATTTGCATAATATCAACCCTCGGGACGGCAGCAAAAATCGCTGCGCGCAGCGCGCATCGTTGAGCGGCGTGCGATTTTTGATATTTAATTAAGGTTTTTTTCCCGCTTTGGAGAAAAAAATTCATGGATTTCTCTTCTGGGTTGATGCGTCATAAGTTACTTTACATGCTCATATGCCTTTGAAGGAATTATAGCTTTTAGCTGTGGAGAAAAACACTATACTATTCAGTCACACTGTTTCTGCCATTCATCCAATTGTAATAAGTTTCATAGAGGATATTACGATATAAATCTTGTCTTTTTGATATTTAGTGCCAACGCAGTCATGGGGGCACTGAAGAGTGTCAAATTGGAATTGATCGCATTCACGGAACTCTCTGAGAATCGGAATGACTCGACCAAAAACATCGTAACTCTTCAGCCAAGTGACTATTAAGAAAAACGGTTCTATGGTGTTTGGCGTCAATGGCACACATGACTATGAAATCACCTCAATTTTTCTAGATTTTCACTGGCAAAATTGGACGTAAACGATTCCTCTATAGTTACAGTTGGAAAATCACCATGTCTATCAGAAGAGTATACGGAATAGTAACACTGTACCAACGATATGAAGGTTTGGAAATATCTATGATGTGTATGTTGAAGGTGTAACAAGCAGCTCTTAGGTTTCAAACCAAGATTTCTTCCACACCAACGCCAGACGAGTTGCAGCCAAACGACAAGAGTCCTTCGCGTTCTACTACAGCCGAGATTCACAAGCTGAAAGCGAACCATCATGAATTAAGAGAAGATTCCATGGGTGCTAACAAAAGTCAGAATGACTTCAAAAGGCAGCTAATAAAATACTGAGACGTGAACGACTTTTGTTTCTGGTTATACATCGAAACCAGAACAATTTGCTGAAATGACATAAAACTAGTGACCCCACCTACATACATCAATTCGAATATCTGTCAAAAGAGCTGGCAACAATAGAAAACGAATTTAGTTTAATCACTGTGCAGAGTAAAATGATAACATAAACACCAGAAGAGGGCAAACGTGATGAAAAGCCCACCTAAATTCACTGTTTTGGAAATAATTGAGGCGTCAGTGTTTGCTTGATCATCCACGAAATCGTCAAAAAATTCTTTCATCACCTGAGATGGAAAGGGGAATCTTCTCGACATGAAAAAGGCTAATCACGAAAACTTCCGCTGATCTAACATCAAAGAAAAATTCATGCAGTGTAAGCACAATGACAGATCGACCAATTTCGCAGATTCTTTGTGCGGGACCACGTTGTACAGAATCTGAAATATGTGTACCATTCTTTCCCACAGTCGCGTGCGTCTGTGGGGCACAGTTCTACCGCAATTTTCTATATGTGTCATTAGGATTTTCTTCTGAAAAAACAAGGTGGGCTTTATGATTTCTTAATTCATATATAATATTTCCGTATGAGGTGAAATTGAATTGCTTACGTCTTGTCAATGAAGGCCAATACTTTTTTAAATCGATTGTTTCTCAAAACCTTGATAAAACATTCATATACAGTCTTTGGGAATGTTTTTGGTTTTTTTTTTTTAAGGTTTGTTACACTATATTTTCATTCCTGGCAACGTTTCGGTAAACGTGCGTTTCGACGTTTTCGCCATAGATACTGCCTTTTCTCAGCCATTCGTCCTCTATCATAAAGATAGGGTGACGAAGATTAGCATGCTCGCGTCAAGTGAAATAATCAGAGTTTCCCAGCGTACCTTACAATAGACGCTTTACAGTTGGTACAAACAAGATAATACCTTCTTTAATGGACTGTTTCTTAGACCTCGATAAAAGCATTCGTATATAGCTTTCGAGAATGTCTTCGAGATTGATCAAGGAAGCTGTTAAATTGTTCATAGCAGCCGCAGTATATCGACCGAAGATATGATATCGATCGTGATCGATTCACTTTGCGAGAGCGTACTATTCTCCGTCGTCCTATTACATGATAGGCGTCGAATGGCTGAGAAAAGGGCGTTGATCATGGCGAAACCGCTGTAACAGGCCTCTGTCTAAATGTTCTCACGAACGAGATGTAGTGTAATGAACCTCGAAGAAACCGCTAAGGACATTCTCAAAGACAGTCAATACTGTTGTTGTCAGTGCTATTACTAATATCCGTTATTATGGGCATATGACTTCCAGTAGCACAATTAATATTCTCTTCGGCGCATTGACAATATTATGACGCAAAATGGAATATGTATAGGAACTGATTAGTAGATCAGAATTCAGCTGAACAGATTTTAATTTTCTTCAAAACCTCAAAAATGGTGGAATATGGGTTAAGCTTGGAATTCAACGCTCTTATAATATGGGCTCTAAGCGGCACTATGTCTTCGCTGGTCAGTGTGCATCCGCCCGATATCATCCAGACCCTCGCTCTGTTTTTGTCTCGAATGAGTTTCAAGATTTTCAGTCAGCAGTAAGTTTTATCCACTTCTCACCGATTATCTCATCGCCCGACACTGTAGACAGGAGGGCTCTATGTGCGGTGTACCAAGGTTGAAGTTTTGCCAGTTCAACCAATGTGTCTCCTAAAAGTACCGATGTTAGACTGGGCGAAGCCTTTCACAAGTCATCACCACCGTAGGCAGCCGACGGCCGCTGTGTATCAGAGGGAAATTTTCCACCTTGCGATTAGTTGACAGTAGGACGGTGCTAATTCCAATTATTAGATACACATGGTAGGGCTTTTGGATAGAAACGTTGGACTCCTTTTCGACATGAGAGACCTTGTTGAAGGAATGAATCCCCGCTATATCGACGTGCGACACTCAAGATCACCTGTCAGCTACGCAATGGCCTATTTAAGGCTTCATAACGTTGAAGAAGACAGCAGCTTCCTCAGTTTCAGGTAGAGACTGAGTAACAATATTGCTGATTGTGCCAGAGGCGGAGTCAGTACAAGAAGAATCCACGTCAAGAATAAATCACAGAAAACGTAGCGGACAGTCAAAACGACATCGTGCACATGGTGGTGGTACGATTATTCGCAAAAAGGTGAGCAGATGTTTGACACTGCGAAAGTGTTTTGTTTTTGCGTTCATCCAAGGTATAAGTCCAAAAGTCATGCTTGGAATCTGCGATATGACAATAGTAGTGAGTAGAGCCCAGATTTTGGGCTCGACATTCCACACATATGGGTGTAATGGGTGCGCCAATAAAGTATTACAATTGCCAGAATTTTATTTATTTAAGTGCCACTTGCAGTGGTATGATGTTATAGTTACCCAATAATGTTAAGTGCTGTGCAAAAGCATGCGTCAGCCGGGATTCGAACCTAGATCTCACTCTTTTTAGATCTCACGGTTAGCATACGCTCCCGGAAAGAAAGAGATATGGGTTCGAATCCCGGCTGACGTAAATGTTTTTGCACAGCACTCCACATTATTGAATATACTATAACATCATACCACTGCAAGTGGCAGTGAAATAAAAAGAATTCTAACTGCCGATAGCGGCTGCCCCGCTAGACCGTCGACGGTTGCCTGTTGACAGACAACGCGTTATAGCGTATAAAAAAAGTGTTGTGCAGAACGAGCGTCGGTGGTGCAACGGTTAGCATAAGCTCCCTGAACGAATGAGATCTGGGTTCGAATGTCGGCTGACGCAAATGCTCTTGCACAGCACTCCACATTATTGGATATTACAATTGCACCGATTTCTCCATCCAAACAGTTCTAAGTTTTTCGAATATTAACCAACTTGATGTATGTTCTGCATCTAAGACGCAGCTACAACATAGTCCGCGACACTTACGCCTATTTAAGATGCAAATTATGAGTTCGGCTGCTCTCGGAAGCACCTTTAGCTCATCTACAAATTGCTCGTAATCTTTAGCTTCTTTCGTGTATATTACAACGACGAGTGTGAAATGATTTAAAAAGCTGGTCAAGCTTTGTTTTCTTTTATATTCGAATTGTTCTTCTCCTATACTTTTCCATTTATTATTTTTCCCTTCGTTTGTCTTACGTAAATCAATGAGATTGTTGGTTATAAATTTCTCCCGTGTTCTAATTTCTTTAGCTTCTCACTACAAAAATTGTCTTCCCAGTTCCTGAGAGCGTTGTTTTTTGAGAGCTCTATTTCTAAATGGCTGCCGAAAGACATCTTCTCAATCTGCTTTTTTAGCAAGCCAATTTGAACTCCAACAAAATCCTTTTAGGTGATTGCGGAATAAAGCAACACTTATCTCATGTTCATCAATATGATGCTGAAACATGGATGAATAGCTTATCAATTTGGATGGTCAACAAGTTTGACGGAGAGCCACGTGACAATAACCGATATCAGGTCGATAAGAGATGTTAGTTTCACTCGCATCTCGTTACAATGTAAAGAGGTCGGATACTCTTCCATCCGTTTTCTTTGTCGTCTGGCACACAAACTCAGCCACAGGTTTGCTAATACTGATCCGCTTAACTTACAAGTTATATCTGCCCACCATTCTCAATGCTTGTTCCCCACCAGAAAGCTGCATCGTATTAATTGCACGCCATCCAGGACACTAAAGTTATTTCAGATACCAATAACGCTATTCGGTTATTCGTTACCGCCTGAACACTTCCCGCATGGCGGTTCCTACCTAAGAATCCTGTTCCCCAGCCCACTCTGCATGCGCCAATAATCAGCTATAACCATGCAACAAGGATTGTCGACATATCAAAGCAGGTGCTCATAAGTACAAGTCTAACACTCTAACATTGGAATACAAGAAACCACGATGTTTTCTAGCTTCTTGGCATCTAAAGCGCGATAAACTTTTAGATTACGGGAAAGTGTGAGATTCAGCCTCCGCATCCTGCGACACTCATTTGATAGCAGTGGAGGAGGAAGCGGCACAAACGACCAATGATACGCCGTGTCACCAACAGATGGCGCTTCGATCACACTTCGAAAATCCGTAAGTGGTTGTTTTCGTGATAGCTACACCATCACAATGAAGATCTCGCAGTTTAACCTTTCAAGCGCAATGGCGGCGTCTTTGAATACTACAGCATAGTGCTCATACGTATTATCTTTAATTCGCAAATTGATCGTACTAATTAGCAATAGTTTTTTGTAGGTCTCTGCGCAATACTTTAGTATCGTCGCATAACTATCACTCAGTCTAGCAGTCACTAGTATCATTCACCTCCAACAGGCCCAATAATTCATTTGTATTCAGCGTTAGAAGCACGCTAGCATGACTATCACTGGCATGTAGCAATCACTAATAATTATCTTTATAAGGTGTTGTATTTCATTTGTCTGTAATTTGGGAACTACGTTCTTGTACTTACCTACGTTATTAGACTCATTATAAATATAAGGAGCTATCTGGTAACATGTTTTGAGCCTTTTATGAGGTCTGATACGCCACTTTTATAGTACTACACAGATGCTGTTTCACCTTTCCGTCGATTCCTTTATAAAGAGGATTACATCTCCCTGAAACGGATAGGCTGAACAGAAAGGCACCGGGCTACCGTAGAGCCTGTCTAGTACTGTATAAGTGCTGAACGAGACCTCATAAGAGGCTCAAAACATGTTATCAGATTATCAGATTACTATTGTTTTTGACCGAAATCTATGAAAACTAGTCAAATGAAAAGGTTTAAGCAGGTATATCTTAGAAATAGAGGCAATATCACTTTTTCAGCAATTTCTTAGTTTGCAGTTAGTCAGAAACTTTCCATGATTCCACGTCGACAAGGTAGAATGCACTAGTGTTCTGTTGAAGTGCAGTATAGGGTAAAAGTTATCGGTGCCTTGCAATTCACTTGTGGTCTTTGTCTTGGTCGTGTGCCCAAGGCTCACCAAGCTTTCCACTCCTCCGAAGTCGGCAAAACAGTACTGGTCTTGCTTGTAGGGATATTAGCAGTGACCTGACACATCCATCGCAGTAGACCATAGCGAATCATTCTAAAGGCCAGGCATACATTGAAACATCATTAACGATTCTTGATAATGTCTTTTAGGAACTGACTCTGAATAGTTGTGCCTGGACGTAGAGCACAACCTATGAAGATGGATTTATTAAATAAAGTGTAATGACAAAGAAGCAGAAGATAGGGACGATAGATGGCGGATTAAAGACGTTGGAAGGACTCTGGCAGCGGGGTTTCTGGCACGGTTAATAAACGGATTTGAGGAAAAGGAATTTCGTCTGCTAAAGTGCTATTTCTCTACAACAGGGATTTTTCCCAGCTGTAAGATTTACAGATAAGTGTTTCTGAGAAAATGATGTTTGAACATAATGTCTACCAGAGCACTATCTTGTTACATTGAATCTGTTTCCCATGAGATTACGTTGGAGATTTGGTGTGAAAGAGAACGGCTTACTAAAATTAGTTAGCTTAAGAATGTCATATTCTATACAATTACAAAAATTTACAAATACAGAAATATCATATTCTGTACCATTACAGGAGATGTTATTGCATGACGTGTCGCTCATAGATTGTTCAAAGCCAAACGCTTCGTCCTTTGTCATTGTCCTTCCTGAAAACGATGGATGCTGTCTTTCCACAGTCTCACTCGTACTTGTTTAAGCGGAAATCAAAGACATATCTTGTTTCTAAACATTGAATCAGATACCATTATTCTCTGCACATGCGATTTACTCATTTTTAAGGATAAAAAAAGCTATGCTTGGCCCCGATAAGCGTGAAACATAGGTTCAACACCCATTTGAAGTCGATCACTCATTTGAGATCCATCATTCACGTATCACTTAAAATTCTAAAATGTATATTTGTAACATAATATCACTGTTAAAGAGCAGTAAGACCAATGACTTCGATTGGATCTTCGTTTCATTATCTAAAATTAAAAACAGAAGCAGATGAAATTGTGCAGCAAATCTGACTGAAATACATCCAAGCATCACTGCACTGGCTTGTTGACACCAACAATTTATTTGTAACCATCGTTCTTGTCTTTGACTCCATAGTGAGTGTGTTTTGCAGGTAGTGTCATCGATAAGGATTCCTGAAGGTGGCACAATCGCTTCGTGGAGTAGTGGAAGAGGTTACCTTCATGTAAATGTTGGATGTAACCGTGACGAGGTACGAACAGGCATTCACCAACTTTTCTTATGGGTTGTTTCCTGGGAAACGAGCCGTACTTGAACGATACATTAAAACGTAGACATAATCGAACCTTAGTTGCATGAAAGGTATTTAAAAAAAATAAGTGGTATACAAGAACTCCCACATCTCCATTACAGCGTTTCCTGCCTATAAGACGCCATAGCTTCTCTATCACAGTGTTATAGACCGAATACAGATGAAATTAGGCATATCTGGCGTAGTACAACGTAACATACTGTCAGAAGCAGTCTTTTATTGCTGTTCAACACGCAGAAAAGTGTTACCCTCTTCTCGACAATTCAGGTGCTGCGCTATGCTCAGTCACCGTATTCAATTCTGTCATCGGCTTATATCAAAACCATGGCGATAGACATTCCGGTAATTCTGACACGGTTCCTACAGCGGCATGGTGTCAATCTCAGTCCGTGATGTAAATTGGAGTAGTCAACTCGTGCAGATTCGCCATTGAGGTCCCGTTTGTATTAGCTAAACCGCATCAAATTCTATAACACTGGTGGATGCTAATTTATTTCTTTTTCACTCCCATTTTGTATATTGGCTTTTTTACGGACTTCTGAATCTAATCCGAGAATAAGCAAAATAAGTAGTAAGCAAAATTATAAATAAAGAATAATTGATATAGAGATTATATAGAATCCAGCTGCTCTTCAAAGTACTTCTTCAGTCTATCACATAAGTTTTCTACGCTGCCATTTACTCCTCGCTTTTGCTGGCCAGACCGATTTCTGTGTGAAGCTTCCTTCTTATCCGCTCTCTTCATCTCTTATCTCTCACCCAGGCTTACTCTCACTTTCAAGGTCTTTGATATTGTAATATCGCTGTTGTTGTATTACTGTTCATGCTTTTAAGTTATTATTGTCATTTCGTTATTGCGTTATAATCCTTACATCGTTGTAATGATTGTATGTAAAGATTCAATCATCCAAATACGAGCTATCTGCCTGAAGACCCGCGTGACATGTGCACCCTCGACATGACACTCTCAACTTTACTACCGCAACAAGAGTTGTAGGTTTTCTCAAAGTTGTTAGTAATGGCTATCGATAGTATTGCGGAAGTGTATTGTGCATATTACTGTGACATAATTTTAGACTGCATGCAGGAAATCCTCCTTGCAGACTGTTGTAAAACGTTAATCCTGGAGATTGTAAGGAGCTGTATGACTGAATAAATACTCTGATTAAGTGTCGACAAGTTGACCAACAAATATCTCTACCTAGAACACTATATAATGCACAAATACGTATGTTCCAATGTCGCGTGATTATTTTTTTCCTGTTGATTACACTACTTTGGCAGTTTGACTCGTATAGACCACTTGGTAAATTGATTTAGTCGATTACACTCTTCTGCCGTTCATAATAGTAAGATAATCGTATAACCCTTTGAGGACCAGCGTTGATGGGCAGGGGTGTTGCGGCGTCGCATGCGCGACACTCGTGAAGGGCGGCATATGCGCGTTTGTGCGGGGATGTCATGCTGCCTGCGCCTGCCTTCCCACAAGCGCCTTTCTCACGCCGCCATTACAGTAGCTCATAAGACCGTGAGGAAACTGAGAGTGAGGAACAAGGCAGAGAAGGGTACTCCCTGGGTATGGACATTCTGTCCATAGGAAGCCAGAGGCTGTAACTCGAAAAAAAAAAATCACAAGGTTATGAGAGAACCATAACAAAACGAGGCTTATTTTGTCAAAAATGACTTTGCAGATTGTAATACAATGTCACTTCAACGACTAAGCTAGAGAATTTTTCGATCAATCTCAACTGTAAACATTGTTCTTTGCTACAGTCTTCGAGTGTTGATTGTAGAACAAACAAATACCCAAGACGGGCTCAGGAATGCTGAGTGGGAAAATACTACCGTCGAGTAGATGAAGACGATCATCGGTCGTGCCTCCAAATGAGTGCTGTCAGACTGCTGAGTCTGAAACAGCACTGAAGCAATCATTCAGCATTTAGAGTCAGAGTATCATATCGAAGGACATGATTCTGAAATATCATGAGTCATTTGCACTTTGCCGAAAATTAGAAATACGACAAAAAGGAGCCGACAGAAGTGCTCAATAGTGATTGTATAGCATAGATTGGGATACCACCTTGTGCATTGTTGCCAGCAATGATGAAGTAAGAGTGCGTGTGAAGCAGTAGTTAATGATGCACTGCGTCAAACACGAGTTCGATTAATCAGTGGTCGCTGACTTCAGCCCGTGTTTGAAGGAACACATAACATTCAGTCCTTGTGGTGTCGGTGAATTGATACCAGACTAGTTTGGGAGGATAGCAGTGCTGAAGTGATACAGCGATAGGCTACCGCGAATCATCGTGAAAACCAGATGTACATCCAAGCACTTCAAGTGATGCTACTTGTAAAAAAATACATAGTTCATCTCTTTTGATAATGTAGTACAAACTGATTAATCTAACACGTATTGATTTTTGATTGCAGACAGTACGAGTTCCATACAAGAAAGATAAACTGTCGATCGGTTTCGATTTTTAGGGTAACTTGCTGTTGATTGTACAAGTTGTTGATTATTTATGTTCTGAGTAAAACGTCTACAATATTAGCACCAAGTATGAGTCGGAAATATGCATTTTCATCAAAAAAAAATTTTGCACAACAATCAATGCGTGCTCTTCCAACGCTTACTCCAGCTACACATGGAAAATACCTTCACATGAGTTTTTTCAGTTGTGCTACGTTGTAGAAGATGTGTTTCGAGTTACATTTTTGCAAGGCAGGCAATAGAAATGTACAAAGGAATTATGAGTTGAAAGTATGTGCTCATCGCAGGAATGCGATTTCGCGATGAAAAATGAAGATTTTTAGGATAGAAGGGTGTTTCTTCCCTCAAATTCTTTTACAAAAGTTCTCCTTGTGATATTGCATCGTTTTTGCGGCAATAAAATATCTCTAACAAATTAACTTCACTATATAAGCACCAATAAATTTGTTCTAAAATTCAAGCGACAGGCTATCTACTTCGACTGCGTTACGAAGTATTTCCTTCAATGCTACAGGGCAACAAGAAGGCTTTTTCAAAGACCAGGCACAATAGTGAAATCGCCATCTCTCAAGCTATCAAATGGCCACTAAAAACCTTGCAAAATCTTTTCTCAGCGAAAAAGGCTTTCAAATAATCGTGTATCGAAATCATGCACATAGTACCAAAAAGGCTAAAAGTATCGAGGATGTAGTAAATAATAGGTTGGAGAAAAAGTTCTGAGGAAATGCTTGTGACTTTTTTGAGTGTCGGCCATTTTATAGTGTTTTCGGGCTCATCTGAAAGCCCGCCTTCTCCCGCATTGATTCGTCTATATTTTATCTACTTATCTCAAGATGTAATTAACAAGCGAGCAAAACAGGTTGTTGATGATGCACGAATGGCTGTTGGGCTCAAATGCAACGGTGGCAAGTGAACGCATCAATCTGGCTTGGGACGAAGACACAGTTGGCAAAAGTACGGTGAGGTGGAGGAAAGTTCTGAAGATCAGCCGCGTTCAGATCGTTCAAAAGAATTTGATCGTCAAGGTGTGCTTGAAGCGACTGAAGCGACATTGAACTGCACAATTCGGTCATTCATTTCTTCAACAGCAAGAAATCGGAATTGCTCGCGGAATCGATGTTTTGCGGGAGAAGTGACAGGAAGTGCTTGAAGTTGAAGGGGAGTACTTTGAATATTAGTTTTGCCTTTTTTCAGGTGTAATAGGTGCATGAATAAATGTTTTACAAGCATTTTCTCAGACCTTTTCTCCCTAACCTATCAGAACAAAGAACATTCGACTCTGTGCCATCACTCCCGACTCAAAGATTCTCTCTGCCGCAACATATATGTCAAAAACCTAGTCGCTACTTGAGCAGGATGAAAAATCACTTTGCGTTGCTGCACGCGCACTCGAAAGATTGATGCAAGAAGTATCTCGTTTTATCGCGAATAGGAGAAGAATCCAGAGTTGTGACCAACGTCAACGATCGCAAATAAAAGGCGGCATTCTACACGCTAAGCTACCGAAATAAGCGTGGACCGGATATGTAAAACATTCCAACAATAACTGATGGATGAGAGCCGATACCAACTAAATTCCTGAGTTGTCAAATGCACATGACCACCAAACCGATGGTCTAATTCCTCATGAAACGATTGGAAAAAATATATGCTCAAGAAATCCCTATAACGAGGAGAATTCAGTGGGATACTTTTGCACGTGGCCGAGAAAATTGGAAATTTTACTGCTGTCTTCTCAACTCATTCGATCATTAACAGGACCAACAAATGGCACAGGTGATGAAGACTTTTAGGTTTT
This sequence comes from Parelaphostrongylus tenuis, assembly GCA_019055375.1. Taxonomy (NCBI): domain Eukaryota; kingdom Metazoa; phylum Nematoda; class Chromadorea; order Rhabditida; family Metastrongylidae; genus Parelaphostrongylus; species Parelaphostrongylus tenuis. The sequence goes on from JAHQIW010007157.1 coordinate 412,652, forward strand.
GTATGGAGTGGGAAGATATCAAAATCACAATGTAAACACCTTCAAAATATGCCCAATAATTATTTATGAGCCAGTGCAAGTGGTCCGTTATGAGCACTTATATAGTGCAATACACGTATTTTGGCCTTCCAATCTCGTTATCTCCACGGCGCATTTTTGTTAAGTCAGTTCCTGAAATATCTACCCCTTTATAGAGTAGCCGACGACGAACGTTTTACCTGTACCGTCAAGTGAAATGAATCACTAGATCGGCAATGTTGTATATCGGCCTACTCTTGGCTGGTAATCGTGGAATATCATACCTTTCGTTTCTAGTGTTCCTTGAGACCACGCTCAAGTTCCAGTATGCCTAATAATTATTTTTGAACCATGCATTTGGTCTGTTATGAGCACTTATACGGTGCATTACACGTGTTTCGGCCTTCTAGCCATAATTATCAGGCATATTGAAATTTGAGCGCGGTCTCAAGAAACACTTTAAACGAAGGGTATCTAGAGAATACTTACAACTCGACTTACACGACTGCATCAGTCCTTTCGGGACGATTTGTACCACCGATGGTACACGCGCCTTGTGGTTTCCTTGCCGAGCACAGATTTTTTCGTAGATTTTACTGAACATTGGATAGCTGAGAAAATTGCGGTTCTAACACTGTGTTTGATTTTCAGAAACGATTTCTTAGTGAGCTGGAGCAACGAGGAGATTTGGCTCGTTGGTTGGCTTTATCACCAGACAAAGATCACTAGAGTTCTAGTACTCATTTGATAGCTGAATGATTTACGCTTCTAATATCGTATTCGTTTCCTAGAAACGATTTTCTATTGAACCACAGCAACGAAGAGAAATCTTCATTTTCTTTGAACAGTAAAGTGCATTTCGCACTCGTATTTGACTGACTTTATCACCACTCATGAATTCTTCACAAAAGTTTTAGTAGTGGTTTGATGGCTTGGTAAACGGAACTCTGGATGTAAACTTATCCTTTAACCAAAGTTTTTCACTGTGATATAGTAACGACGAGGTGAAATTATAATTCGCGTTTCCCTTTCGGGATACAGTGTGTTAACAGTGGTACGTTGGCTTTTCGTAATTTTCTCGTTGAGCACAGATTTTCATTAGGATTTCAAATAATCATTCGATAATCAATCCCTAGCATACCACTGATTTGACCGCTTTTAGCGGTGGTATAATGTTATAAATATGTCCAGTGATGTAGTGTGATGTGCAAGACTTTGCGTTAGGCGGGACTCGAACCCGCATCTCATTCTGTACGGGAGCGCGTGCTCTAACCCGTTGCACGATTGACACCTGTTCCCGGATAGAGTGAGATGCGGGTTCGACTCTCGCTGATGCAAAAATTTTGAACATCACTCTACATCACTGGATATATTCATAACATGAAATCACCGCTAAAAGCGGTCAAATAAAAAGAGTTTCAGTTCATCATCCAGTACCCAATATCTGTCAGCGTGATGGGTTTAATGTCGATACCGAGTACCTGGGCCAAACTGTTGACAGTTCGTTGCTGACGTGTAGATGCGTTATAACGTAGAAAGAGTGATGGCAAAACAGGCGTTAGTAGTGCAACGAGTTAGAGCACGCGCTCCCGGATAGAATGAGATACGGGTCCGAGTCCCTACTGGCTCAAAAGTTTTGCATATCACTCTGCTTATCACTGGGTAATTACTCGATAATTGGAAAACTTACGATTCAAATACCAAATCTGTTTTCTGAATGGGCTTTCTTGGTGCAACAAAAAGAAAACTGCAATTTGTCTGTGGAGTGTACAGTGTGTTTTACACCCGTGTTTGCTTGACATTTTGCCAGACAGAGTGTTTTCCTGGAGTTTCAGTAAACTTTCGATAACTTGAGGAGTGCTATTCTTAAGCACAGACTTATTTCCTATAGAGGTTATTATACATATATATATGTATATATATATATGTATATATATTCTTTATATACTTACGTAATATATTATAATGGCCGGTAGAAACGGCGAAAAAAAATTTCAGAAGGAAAAAAATGCTAAGCTGACGTATGTGCTAGGCTTTTCTCAGATAGTTGATGATGACTAGATAGCTTCTTGATAGTTGATGATAATTAGATAGCTTCTTGATGAAAACAATTACTATAGTTTCAAATCTTAGTTCGAAAGTAGAAAAGGCTTCATTAGAGCGCTATAAGAGCTTAAAAAATATTACGTTTTGTACTCAAAGTAGTTAGCCATTCGTCTGGTCAAAATAAAAGCAGCATCTACAGAACGATAAACAAATCTTTTTACAGTTACGTCAAACTCAAAAAATGTTCCGAAGCGGGAAGAGTTTTTTTGAATGAATAGCGAAAATCGCACCATTTCGGGCGGCAATTGAAATTGCTGCGCGTAGCGCCATCGGCTGGAGCGTGGTTTTCGTTGTATATTTGATAATTTTCCCCTTGTCACAAGGAAATGTTCAGGTTTTTCCTGATATTCCGGTACGACACGATTAGCTCTACGTGCTCATAAGCTTTTAATGTATATACATACATATAAATATGTATATATATGTATATGCACATTTATTGTGTGCGAGAAAACTATAAGGGAGAAACGCAATTTTTTTTTTACTCTTGCAGCAGCCTATAAGAAACTTGTGCACTGAAAATTAGTCTTCAAATTACCATGATTCATGTTTTCAAACGGCTACTGAACTTGGAATGCAAAGACATCCACAGACACTAGCCAAGCGATCAAAGAAAACCGTCTTTGCACGTAACTTGTCTTCGCTGTTAAGGTGTAGTGAAAAAATTTTTTCAAAAGTCACCTAAAGTATCGCGATCGCCGAACATCAAGCTATCGAATAACTGCTAGAAGTGTAGGGGAAAAGCTTTCTCCATCGAAAAAGTTTACTCCAAAAAAGGCTTTTTACGTTACGTTATCGATGAGGTGAAATCGCATACAGTGTGCAACATCATTTTTGACAAACTATTCATTGTTTTCTGAGTTTCTGTAACTAAGATAGATTTCGAGTATTGTACCTAATGAATTATATCAAGATTGATAGGTTTGTGTCATAACATTTTTTGTACATTTTATTGCAACTTGCAGAATGCCAACAAACGTATTATTCCGTAGTGAGAGGGATCGTTTTCGTCATACATAAGAGTTATGTCCGCACCAAAAGGATATGGGCGTATAGAGAAAATTGTGAAGTACTGAAGTATTACAAGAAACGTGGAAATTCTCCAAAGTAGAAAAAACCCTAATCAAATAACACAAATCACGCGTCGGCTGCGAATCGTACTGCGCACAGCGCTTATGCGGTCCCGAGAAAGTCAAATGCTGACAGCAGTATGGCTACATAAAATACACTTTTTGTCATTTTTTCGTTATTACAAACTATTTCGCAACGTTTTGGAGACAGAGCAGTTTTTGCTTTTTTCAGACTTCTAGCAGACAATCGATAGGGTAATGGAAAAATACTACGCTTGTTTCTTAAATATTCCTTTTAGCGCGCCGTAGCAACGAAAAAATTATTGAGTTTCGCACTCAGCGCGTTTTTAGCTGTACAGAGCTTTTCTCCTGGACTTTCATTAATCCAATAATATCTTTGATGTCGGCGCTTTTAAGAATGGAGTTTTCTGGAAAAGCTTTGCTAGCGCGCCTTAGAAGCCAAAAAAAGATAACCTTTCACCTTGAACATGTATTAACAGGCGTCTCTCGAAGACGTCCAGCGATCTCAAAGTTTCCTTGAGTAAGCGCAATGTTCGTTATCTATGTAAAATTTACCACTCCATTTCGTGAAAACTTCCGATATTCCGTACTAGAATTGAAGAAGAAACTTTGTTCTATCGTTCTATGGATAAGAGATATTCATTGTCGTTGTTATTGTCAAATAGATCCTCTACTAAGCAAAAACCTAAGCATTTTGGGCCCAGGAGTGTGAAACGTAATCTTCTTCTCTCTCCTTCAGCGCCCTATGAATACCCTTTGAAAACCAACTCAGCCTAAGAAACATCCAATCTGTGCTGTCAAATAACTACCAAAAGTGATCATCCTCAGACTCTAACCGCTTTAATGCCAATCGTTGACAATGTTATGAAATCCCATTCACGCAGGCATTTACACATCCTGTCTCACCTGAATCACGTCGTCCCGTTGATCGTCGAATAACTCGAGCGAGCACCAGGAATGCTTCCATTTTTCCTATCGCGTGCAAGAGTAACCTCGTGGGTATTCCTAGCTTTGATAATTCGTTGAGCATCATATCTTCCGTCTATGCTTTTTGTGAAAAAATCGGACCATGAGGCTGGTGGTCTTCCTATAGAGCACTTTACTTTCCTAGGAATCCAGTCGGTTAGCAAAAATTGCGCTCCAAGTGTGGATCACAAGTTTGTTTTCGGTGCTATAGCGCTTTGAAAAGGCCTTATCAAGAAAAAAGTTTAGTAATGTAATTGCCGAGATTCAGGCGAATGAATGATTACTGAAAGTCTACAAAAAATTGGTATAGGCCTTGTCTCCAAAGGGTTGAAAAATGCATTCTGATTACAAAATTGTTGCGTCTGTTCTTCATGACAGGAGTAGCAAATGCACCAAACACGCTGAAGGCTGAGTAGAGAGACATTAGAATTCTCTCAAAACGCAGAGGAAAACTCAGTAGTATAAGGAAAATTGGGCGCAGCTTTCAAATGCAAAACATTGTGGTCGGTGCGTCCTCTACAGGAATCACAGGGAGTCGACAAAATAATCAAATGCCATTTGATGAGCGTGTCACGAGAAATGTAAAGCAGTAGCGAATTTGTTAAATCTGACTGTTCGAAAAGTAGCACGGTGCCTTTCGCTTAAGCAAATACCTGGTAAGGGGAGATACCTCTCAAATATGAAGGAATAGACAACGAAGGTGTTTTCACTGCACGCGTAACGTGAAAGAAAAATCACATCACACTATGGAGATAACAATCACTACATGCACATTGACAAGATCACCCGACATTGTAGTGATCAACAGTCGATTGCTCATGGTTGGTAAACTAAATAATACCTTTCCAGGTCAAATTCGGTTTGAGGAGTCAAATAAAAAACCGACCTCATTCACTCGACAGGAACTTTTAGTAGGAGTGTCAGTAACTATTCGAAAGCTGAGATTCAGGCTACAGCCCACGTCACCGGTGTTTCAAACCACCCTTTTATAACGCTGTAAAATTCACACAACACTATGTCTCAGACGCGCATATTTCTCGCCGGACAGAGCTATTTCTTTAGACTATTAGTAATCATTCGATAGCATCATGGTAGCTGGTTCAACGTTGTGCTCATATTCTGAAAAGACCGTTTATCTGCAACGCAGGCATAAAATAGGTTGAATTCGTATATGTGAGCAATGGGGTCTCTGGCCAATTCACTGTGCTGACGCGTAAGGCGACCACGTTCGATAACGCGATGATCATTGATTTTTCGGGCTGAACGCGTAGAAAAGTACCGCATCTGCAGATCACGATGACCATTTCGTCTCTCAGGAAGAGTTTTAATAATCTTATCGAAGTAAATAGCTCTGTTCGGCGAAAAATATGCGCGTCTGCAACGCAAGAAATCTCCCTCTGTAACAACGTCAGCAAAGGCTTTTTGTAAAACCGGCGACAAGGGGCTGGACATGAAGTCTCAATTTTCGAGTGGTACTAACACTCCTATGAAAAGTTTCTTCTGCCCAGCGAATGAGGTCGGTTTTTCCTTTGTCCCCTCATGACCTGATAGAACCCCTTTCGGTTCTCATGGTAAATTGAATAAAAGAGTAAAGGATAAAGCTCTCGGCGTGATCAATCCCTGATGGATGCGCCATGCATTCGTCTTCACTTTTTAATTTCGTTTGAGGTGATCGAATGCATATGTGGCCTCTACAATAACACGCGGTAGCCTCTGCTGAAACCTAGTTAGTGTTGCTTATCCTCCCAGAAAAGTCTGAGACCAGTCTGGTACCAATTTACTGACCCCGTATGGATGAATGGCTTGGTAAGTCATAAGCGCGAGAGCGAACCATTGATCTCGTGCGACGCAGAGCACCTCTAATCACTGCGCCACATGCGCTCGGTAGATTAAATAAAAGTTTTTATATTCCCATGCGATATGGCTTTCAAGACCAACCGTTGATCGTTAGTCGTTGGCAGACTGAAGCGTTATAGCGTATAAAGAGTGGTGGCAACGGGGCGCCGGTAGTGCAATCGGTTGAGCACGCGTCCTCCGAAAGGGCATAATGCGGGTTCAGTCCCGCCTGACGTCAAGGTTTGTTTTACACAGCGCTCAACATCCAAACGAGGCTACAGGGCCGAAACACAAACTGCACTGTATAAGTGCCTACAACAGACCACATGCATGGCTCAAGAAAAATTCATCAGGGATATTGAAATTTGAGCATGGTCTTGAGAAAACATTCGAAACGAGCGCTATCACTCAACATCATTGAGTTTATCTCTAACATCAAACCACCGCTATAAAGCGGTTAATTAAGTAGAACTCATGTCGACCACACCTCCAAAATCGCCTATTATTTGGGATCTCGCTTGAGGCAATATATGATCTGATAATATAGTTCAAGGAGTTCATGTGTTATGACACTTTTCAAGTGACTCAGACGAAAGGCACCGTGCCACTAATGAGGGCTGAAAGGCCGAAACAAGTGTTCTGCACTTTGTAAGCGTCAACACAGACTTCATGAAAGGCTTGAAATATATTATCAGATTATAATCAGCCATAATTCATTTTATTTGACTGCCACTTGCAGTGGATGTTATAGTATACTAATGTGGAGTGCTGTGCAAAAACATTTGCGTCAGCCGGGATTCGAACCCAGATCGCACTCTTTCCGGGAGCGTATGCTAACCATTGCATCACCGACGCTCGTTTTGCACAGCACTCTTATTTATACCATAACATCATACCACTGCAAGTGGCAGTCAAATAAAAAGAATTTAGCCAATCGTCGACGGTCTGGCGGATTGAACCCACTTGTGTTGACAGACATTGGATATCGATAATCAGTCAGAAATCTTTTTATTTGACTGCCACTTGCATAAAAAGATCTCTGACTGATTATCGATATCCAATGTCTGTCAACACAAGTGGGTTCAATCCGCCAGACCGTCGACGATTGGCTAAATTCTTTTTATTTGACTGCCACTTGCAGTGGTATGATGTTATGGTATAAATAAGAGTGCTGTGCAAAACGAGCGTCGGTGATGCAATGGTTAGCATACGCTCCCGGAAAGAGTGCGATCTGGGTTCGAATCCCGGCTGACGCAAATGTTTTTGCACAGCACTCCATATTATTGGGTATCAGATTATATATTGTGGTCGGCGTGGATTTCATCAGCCGCTGTGGATCGGTTCGAGTGGTTCACGTCGCGCGCGTATCAAATAGATAAGCGATGAGTCACACACGACGCAATGCGGCGGCAAATGAACCGGCTGGGATGGTTGGGGCGGTGCTCTTCCCGAGAGATGGCCGCGCCGTAGACGATGATGACAACAAACAATCGTCGTCGACTCGATCATCGCCTCCAGCCGTCATCGTTTCTAGATGGCCCTTTCGATCACGTCATTCGCTGGATCGTTCCCTTCCTCCCCTCTTCTGGACGACGAACGATTCTCATCGTAAGAGTAACCTTGGAGCTGTTCTGAGTCGGAAAACAGAAGGAAATCCCTCGTTACATGCATGCTGCTCTCACTGGTTATAGTTGCCGTTTGAAAAAAGATTTTGGGATTTACAACTTTAGTCATATTTTGTTTTGTTGTTGTCTTCTCAAGATTCTCTATGTTTTCAGTGCTTTTTCGCAGTGTTATGATGTTTCAAATATTCATAAGAGAGTTGATTGGTGAGCAAAAATACGACCTCAGACGGGAGTCGAACTCTCGTCTCAAACCATCAACAGGTTTGGTGGGTGTAGGCAGTATCGCTCTATAAACTCAGTTAAGCTGACTGCCATAGAATTTTAGTGTAAGCACGCGTCCCCGGTATCTATGAAGCGAGGGTTCGACTCCCGTCTGAGGTCGAGTTTTTGCTTACCACTCAATTCTCATATGAATAGTTGTCTCCTCGATTGATCAGACCTCTTCATTGGGTGGTGATCGCTCAAGTCTTCCCTCGAGTCTCTGGCCCTTGTGGAGAATTGTGGTCCCATCTATTCCTAGTTGATCTCTTTACATAGTGGTACCTTGTGGACAGTTGTGGTCTCATCAGTTTCTGAAGTAAATTATGAAAAACGATGCTGAATGGTTTGCAAAACTTCTGCCTCCGGGCAGGACTCGAACCCGCATTTCATCCTATCCGGGTGCGTGTGCTCTAACCTGTTGCACTACCGATGCCTGTGTTGCTGTCACCCTTTCGACGCTACAACCCATCATCTGTACTCAACCAGCAGTCAACGGTTTGGCCTCGTAGTCGACATCGACACTGTACCCAGTAACTCTGACAGATATTCAATATACTCATTGATGTAGGGTGATGTGCAAAACTCTCGCGTCATGTGGGACTCGAGCCCACATCTCGCTCTATCCTGGTGCAGTGGTTCTAATTCGTTGCACTACTGACGACCGTTCTGCTCAGCACTCATCAGATATCGGATACATATGCTAAAGACAAGCATGAAAACATAAGAAAGAGTGCTATCAAACAGGCGTTGGTAGTGCAACGAATTAGAGCCCGTGCACCAGGATAGAGCGAGATGTGGGTTCGAGTCCCGACTGACGCGAAAGTTTTGCACATCGCCCTACATCAACGAGTATATCGGATATCTGTCAGGGTAACTGGGTTCAGTGTCGATGTCGACTACGAGGCCAAACTGTTAACTGTTGGTTGTGCACAGATTGATGAGTTGTAGCTTCGAAAGGGTGACAGCAACACAGGCATCGGTAGTACAATCGGTTAGAGCACGCGCTCCCAGAAGGGCAAAGTGCAGGTTCGAGTCCCGCTTGACGCAAAAGTTTTGCACATCGCTTAACATCATTGGGTATATTTGGAAAGTCGTACCACCGGCTTAAGCGAGTTAAGTAGAAGCAATTCTTGTCTTTAACATGAATTACAATAAATGTTTAAGGAATTGAAAGGTCCATATCTCTCCGCTGGCATCGAGTCATTTCTTTGATCATCGACCAGTTTCTAATGTCGTCAATTTGTCTATATAAGCTTATCGCATAATGGAAATTAAGCTATTCTTTCCAGCTATGGCATATCCTCCGACGTACAACCTCCAGCAGATTTTCTCTTCTGTTGACAAGGATAGGTACGAATTCATAATAAGGCTAGATAGTCGTACTAATATTTATTTATTATTAAATTTTCAACGATTATCAGATCCGGTAATATAAGTGTGGATGAGCTACAGCGAGCATTATCGAATGGGACTTGGAATCCCTTCAATCCGGAAACTTGTCGTCTAATGATCGGTAGGCCTTTCATTCGTTGCTTTGGACACTTTCTTTGTTTTGAAATTGGGCAAACAATCTGCTGCCTTCATTGGAGATTGTCAGATTTTTTTTATTCATTAGACCCTGACAGCATATTTCGAGGCTTTCTTGGGGTCTGTTATGGCACCTTTAGTGTTAGACATTCGTTTCGGCCTTCTGCCACATTAGTAGCATGGCGCCTTTAGGCTCGGTCAATCCCTTGTAAGGGATATACCCCTGCATATAGGAAATTGACGCCAAATTAATTACGCTGCATGTAAGGTGAAACGTTCACCCTAAACTGCAGTGATAACAAGCCAGCCTCGAGCATTCGACTGTTAATTATTACAATTTAAGGTGGACTTACGTTTATAGTGATTTGCTATCACTGCAGTGTAGATTGATCTTTCACTTTTACAGGCGGTATAATCAATTTGGCATCAATGCTCCTATATATTCCCCTATAAGGGATTGAGCGAACTGAAAGGCATCGTGCTACTGATGAGGCTAGAAGGCCGAACCGAAAGTCTAATACTATCACCTGTCACCTGTCGTCCCGTTGATCGTCGAGTGACTCGAGCGGGTACCAGTAACTCTTCCACTTTTCCCTATCGCGTGCAAGAGTAGCCCAGTGGGTCCTCCTCGCTTTAGGGATTCGCTGAGCATCATATCTTTCTTCTATCGATTTCGTGAAGAAATCGGACCAAAGGATCAGTGGTCTTCCTTTAGAGCTCTTGACGTCCCGAGAAATCCAGTCGGTAACGGCTCTCATCCATCGGTTGCCATTGAAGCGTATCACGTGTCCGGCCCTCGTGACAGTTGTGGTCTCATCAGTTTCTGAAGTAAATTATGAAAAACGATGCTGAATGGTTTGCAAAACTTCTGCCCCGGGCAGGACTCGAACCCGCATTTCATCCTATCCGGGTGCGTGTGCTCTAACCTGTTGCACTACCGATGCCTGTGTTGCTGTCACCCTTTCGACGCTACAACCCATCAATCTGTACTCAACCAGCAATCAACGGTTTGGCCTCGTAGTCGACATCGACACTGTACCCAGTAACTCTGACAGATATTCAATATACTCATTGATGTAGGGTGATGTGCAAAACTCTCGCGTCATGTGGGACTCGAGCCCACATCTCGCTCTATCCTGGTGCAGTGGTTCTAATTCGTTGCACTACTGACGACCGTTCTGCTCAGCACTCATCAGATATCGGATACATATGCTAAAGACAAGCATGAAAACATAAGAAAGAGTGCTATCAAACAGGCGTTGGTAGTGCAACGAATTAGAGCCCGTGCACCAGGATAGAGCGAGATGTGGGTTCGAGTCCCGACTGACGCGAAAGTTTTGCACATCGCCCTACATCAACGAGTATATCGGATATCTGTCAGGGTAACTGGGTTCAGTGTCGATGTCGACTACGAGGCCAAACCGTTAACTGTTGGTTGTGCACAGATTGATGAGTTGTAGCTTCGAAAGGGTGACAGCAACACAGGCATCGGTAGTACAATCGGTTAGAGCACGCGCTCCCAGAAGGGCAAAGTGCAGGTTCGAGTCCCGCTTGACGCAAAAGTTTTGCACATCGCTTAACATCATTGGGTATATTTGGAAAGTCGTACCACCGGCTTAAGCGAGTTAAGTAGAAGCAATTCTTGTCTTTAACATGAATTACAATAAATGTTTAAGGAATTGAAAGGTCCATATCTCTCCGCTGGCATCGAGTCATTTCTTTGATCATCGACCAGTTTCTAATGTCGTCAATTTGTCTATATAAGCTTATCGCATAATGGAAATTAAGCTATTCTTTCCAGCTATGGCATATCCTCCGACGTACAACCTCCAGCAGATTTTCTCTTCTGTTGACAAGGATAGGTACGAATTCATAATAAGGCTAGATAGTCGTACTAATATTTATTTATTATTAAATTTTCAACGATTATCAGATCCGGTAATATAAGTGTGGATGAGCTACAGCGAGCATTATCGAATGGGACTTGGAATCCCTTCAATCCGGAAACTTGTCGTCTAATGATCGGTAGGCCTTTCATTCGTTGCTTTGGACACTTTCTTTGTTTTGAAATTGGGCAAACAATCTGCTGCCTTCATTGGAGATTGTCAGATTTTTTTTATTCATTAGACCCTGACAGCATATTTCGAGGCTTTCTTGGGGTCTGTTATGGCACCTTTAGTGTTAGACATTCGTTTCGGCCTTCTGCCACATTAGTAGCATGGCGCCTTTAGGCTCGGTCAATCCCTTGTAAGGGATATACCCCTGCATATAGGAAAATTGACGCCAAATTAATTACGCTGCATGTAAGGTGAAACGTTCACCCTAAACTGCAGTGATAACAAGCCAGCCTCGAGCATTCGACTGTTAATTATTACAATTTAAGGTGGACTTACGTTTATAGTGATTTGCTATCACTGCAGTGTAGATTGATCTTTCACTTTTACAGGCGGTATAATCAATTTGGCATCAATGCTCCTATATATTCCCCTATAAGGGATTGAGCGAACTGAAAGGCATCGTGCTACTGATGAGGCTAGAAGGCCGAACCGAAAGTCTAATACTATCACCTGTCACCTGTCGTCCCGTTGATCGTCGAGTGACTCGAGCGGGTACCAGTAACTCTTCCACTTTTCCCTATCGCGTGCAAGAGTAGCCCAGTGGGTCCTCCTCGCTTTAGGGATTCGCTGAGCATCATATCTTTCTTCTATCGATTTCGTGAAGAAATCGGACCAAAGGATCAGTGGTCTTCCTTTAGAGCTCTTGACGTCCCGAGAAATCCAGTCGGTAACGGCTCTCATCCATCGGTTGCCATTGAAGCGTATCACGTGTCCGGCCCACCCTATTTTCGATATCCTGGCGTGTAGAACGGCATCTCTGATTTTCGATCGTTGACGTAGGTCGGAACTTCGATCCTTTCTCTCATCATCGAGATACGGGAATACTCCTAGCATCGACCTTTCGACTGCGCGTTCAAGAACGCCAAGTGATCTTTCATCGTGCTTAAGTAGCGACCAGGTTTCTGCTGCATACATTAGGGCAGGGATAATTGTGGAGTCGAAAAGGTGGGCACGGAGTCGCATGTTCTTAGTCCTCTTCACTACATCTTCGATGCTCTCAAACGTTCCACAAGCCGCTCGTTTCCTCCTGAGCTAGGTCGTTCATCGTGTTGATTTCACGACCTAGGTCCTCATCACGACCTTATGAAAAGTTTAAAATATGCTGTCGTGGTGTCAGATTTCCATCAAGTTGTAATTTTCTCAAAGTACTATTATTGTATTATTTTCCACTGAAATGGTTTATGATCAATATTTTCAGGTATGTTCGATTCGAATGGTGACGGAGCTATAAATTTCGGTGAATTTCCAGGTACTCTTTCCTTTTAAAACTTCGTGTCTTAGCATCGTTCTCCTTTTCTTTTGTCTTTATTATTTTGCCTAGTTATGTAGAAATTATCTTCTGGAACATGAGAAGATACTCTGTAGTTCATAAAAATAATAAGAAAAGCATTGCAAGTTGACTTTCCTCTAACCTCTCTGTTTCCAATTATTATGTTTTCTCTGTAGATTAAGCCACTCCCACGACGTTGGTCAAAAACCTCTCCGACTAGACAAAGAAAAAGATGTCGGGTTGTTATCGTAATAATTTCTGCCATCAACCTCGTGCCTTTGTTGAATCAATCTACATGAATTTTATAGTTTTACGTCTTATAGAAGCGTTATGATGTTATAGATATGAGTTCAAGAGTTTTGAGTGATATGCAAAATATTTGATCCAGGCGTGAGTTGAACCAACGTTTCCCCTATAGTGGAACTAACACCGTATGTTCAGATGTTTTGCATACCTGGAAATACTTTAGAATCAATGTAATAGTTTCTCCATCCGCTGCTGGCCGTTGCGAAAGAGCCGGCGAGCCTTTTTTGACATGAATAGAATTGTAAAGCTTTCGGCGTTGACGAGTCTCTCCAAAGATGTCTGTCTACTCGCATTGGGCCGCAGATGTATCAAGTCAGTGCTGCTATGCTCCCAGACGGTCTGGTACCGAATCACCGACCTACGACAGATGGAAAGGTTGGTGTGCGATGAGGGCGGGATCGAACCATCGACCGACCACGTGAAAGTTGCAGAGCAGCTCTAACCACCGTACCTCACGTATTCTTTTTGGAACTCAATGGAACGAGTTCCGGTCACGGTGTAGTTCTGTTTTTCTGACATTACTATAGATTAATCGTAATTTCTAATTTCAACATTCCCATATATGTTCATAAGCGCATTCTATTCACAGTTGCGATGTTTTCAAGTCACCTTACATGCGCTCGCGTTAGGAACTGGAGGTATTGATTTCCATTCAGCAGTAGGACGATGTATGAGAACGTGGAACGAAGTGATTTGGATAATGAATCTCTATTTTAATCACAAAGCTTTTTATTTGACCGCCTTTAGCACAGTGATAAGATCTTAATATCAAAACGGGCGTAGATAGTGTCACGGTCAGCACTGTCCACCCCCCGGATAGGGTGAAATGTGGGTTCGAATCCCACCCGACGGAAATGTTTTTGAACATCACTCTTTATCATTGGGTATATTATGAGAGTCTCTATTTTGTTTTCCCTTTTAGTAGTGTTTCATGAACGATGTACTTGAGTGTTAGCTTCTCTCTTCTAGAAACTTACTACTTGAATAGTATGCGCTCGTAAATCTCGAAAAATCTAGGAGCCTCAGCACAACTTCTATCTGAGTAACATTCTACAATACAATACGTAGAAATCCATTTGATCGACTGTTTTGAACCTTGCTTTGAGCATTCAATATAGTCTGTGAGAATGTTTTAACCCTTTTCGACGTTGGTACGTCAGAGCCATACGTAGTATTTTGGCGGTGTGTCGCCCGCTTCATCAGTGATTCACGCCCCACACTGAACCTACTTTATAGTAGGGACGGGAAGACGTCATTCATGGATGACCACATCACCATCTGTTACCACCACTATCACGTGCTATCATGTGATAGTAGTGGTAGCAGATGGTGATAACCCATTATCACGTGCTATCACCATAAATAACATAGCCACGTGCCCGTTTCAAAGTAGTGTCCATTGGGGCGTGGACCACTGATAAAGCGGGCCATCACACCGCCAAAACGTACGTATGGCTCTGACGTACTAATCTCGAAAAGGCACTGAACATTCTCACAGACTGCAATAGCAAATAATACGGTTGTTTATCGACGAGAATACAAATCTGTCATATGGAATGGAGTGCTCCTTGCACTCAGTACTCTTACTTACATTGACATATCTGGAAGGAAACATGTGCCAACTCTGCTTTGGCTTTCCGTTTTTCCATACGCATAATAATGTTTCTACTTGATTACAGGCACTATGGCAATATATAAACGATTGGACGAACTGTTTTCGTGGTTTCGATTTGGATAACAGCGGAAATATCGATAAAATGGAACTGCAAAGCGCTCTATCGCGATTTGGTTGGTTGAGCGTTGGCTCTTCATTTTGCTCTGTGACTTCCTTATAAGTTTTATTTCAGGATATCGATTATCAGACCAATTTTACAACATTTTAATGCATAAATTTGATCGTACTCATACCGGATATATAAATTTCGACGACTTTATTCAGTTATGTGTGGTGTTGCAAACCCTAACTGCTGCGTTCAGGTGAGAATGAAACACAAAAAGTGGCGTTTTGTACCGATCTCGTGTTGCGCTAACCGCTATCTTCCAAAGTGATCGTATGCTATGCCTGTTTTTTGCCCTTCATGGTGCTTACTTTCCATAGTTAGCAGTTAAAATACTAAACTTGTGCTTGAAATTTATGAGCAATATTTGGACTGTATGGTTATGTTCTCTGCTAAATATGATTTAGAGACAAGGACACTGATCGCGATGGCGTCATCACCATACGATTCGAGGAATTTCTCACAATGGTGTTTAGTTTACAGATTTGATCTGTGTTCTTCCTATACTGATGAAGTTTTCACTTGACCATAAGAGATAAAAGCGATTCTCATCACTTATCTATACGACATATCTTATCAGAGATGTCATTTCAGATTACTGGTATGGTACTAAAAATGGTTCGTTAAAGACGAAATAAACGATTCTCTACAAGGTTCAATTAAAAATTTTGCGAAGATGCCTGACTACTTCAAAGCTTTATTCCAGCTTTCTCCACTGATGAGCATTTGAAAACGTGAATTACGTGCATTTCAATAATAAAATTATACAATGGCGGCTTTAGTTATCCTTCGAAAATATGTATATTTTCGGGCTTATATCCGGCTGCATGTAATATTCTAAAAATGGCTGAAAATGAAGATAGAAACAAAAACAGAGTAGAAATGGGAAGTCCGCTCACTTTGCAGCACTTTGATTAAATCCATCAGGACCACACACTAACTACCCGCAAAGATGTGTTCAGTGGTGGTATCATATCAGCACTTATATGTCCAATTCGACCGCTCCATGATTCGGATGGGGAACTGAGGATGTGTTCAACCTTAAACACGTCCTTAAACAATGACTCGATTTTTTCTTGTATCGAAGAAAGACCTTACCTGTATATAATCTGAAAGCATATCTTGAGCTTTTCATATGCTCTGTTATGGACGGCACTTATAAAGTACCAGACACGTGTTCCGGCCTTGTGGCCGCATCAGTAGTTCTGTGCTTTTCGGGTTCAACTAATCCCTTACAGGGGATATGCTGCTTACATATGTAGGAATCGACACCGAATATTTCAATTCGCCGCTAGCCAGATAATCAAATCCCCGATATTGCAGTTACCACCCGATATGTGATGATTTTGCAAATAATCAGTAGTTGATTCCTCTGCACGTAAGGGCTATATCGCCCTGCAAGGGATTAACAGTTCGGAAAAGCACCGTGCAACTGATAAGGCCGCAAGGCCGAGCCACGTAGCTAGAACTGTATAAGCGTTGAAACAAACCTCATCAAAAGCTCAGGATATGATATTAGATTATAGGGTTTGAGGAAGGTCTATAAAAATAAAAACAGCTGAATGTGAAGGCACCTTAACTCTGTTATCATTCCATCTCATAGGCAACCAATCATCACTGACTATGTCCTGTTCCGTTCTATTGAATAACATTAGACAAGTATTGCATCTGTAAATGACTACAGTCTTTGTGATCGGATATCTATAAATCAAAATTGTGTAAACCTACGAAACTGAAGGATTCTTCTCGATTTTCTGTAATCTAGAATTGAGCACGTTGACCATGGGTGTTATACCAGTACCGGCTGCTAGGAGAAGAAGGTCGTATTCTGGATTAGTCCACGTCGATAAGTCAACATTCCCTATAGGGTCGCTGATTTCGATTGAATCCCCTAAAAGTACGAAATCGAGAGCGACGAATAGTATTCATGTTGACTGCTAAGAAAGTTGTCATGAAGACTAACCGACGCCTAGCTTGTCCAGACAAGGCGTGCATATGCCCATCACTGTAAATTTTTATCATAAGAATGATTGCCGCAGGGCCACTGTAACTGCCAGTTCCTTCCTCTTCTATTTCTGCTGAGAGTGAACCACGGTTGACAGGAGTGTAATATCGATATAATGTCGATGCTAAACAGAAATAGAATATGGTAAGGGAAGTATGGAGTTGTTGGAATTATAAGAAGATTAGCGAACGTTACCATCCTTTCTGAATTTTAACAGAAACATGTTTGCCCAGTGCTACAGGGAAAAACAGCCCTTCTGGAAGCCGAAGGGTGAACAAGAAAGTATTGTGAGATACTGGACGTTTTTCTTCTATGACGCACTCATGATAGACGACTACTGAAATATCAAACCAATAAAATTCAAAGACTTAGAATGATTAAGGAAGAAGACAAAGAAGGCCAAAATAAAGCGATGTAAGACAGACACATAAGAGAGAAAATCATACACGTCAACTGCCTAATTGATTGACTTGCTGAGGATAGAAACGATTTCGGAGCTGATTGGAAAATGACAGAAATGGAGCCGTCTTTCACTGCAACTTTATAAGCCATCGATAACTGATCGAGAGCTACATTACCTATAAAAGGCCTTTCAATTGGTGATCAATGAGGTGATGACCTGAGACGACTGTGAAATGATATCTCACTCCACTTTACTTCAATCCCAGAATGTCCTCTTGGACGGACGACTATCCGAAAGTGCTTCTCACTTTGACATAAATCAACTAGAACATCTTTCCAGAAACAAGTTGAATAAATTCCAATCTCCCGACGACAACACCAAGTTTTGTCGTCTACACAGACTCTAAAAGTGGACAATACTAGCTTCAGCTACGACGAGAATACCACAAAATCGAGGACTTACCGCACCCCATAGTCTTCTCCAATATGCCTTTCGTTGATGACCAAAGAATCTATTTTCGATGAGATCGACTTCGACGTTACTAGCGGTAGAAGGGCCAGGCTGAGGTACTAAATTTACAAAAATTAAAATAGAAAACAGATTTCGAAAACAACGTTAACGAGTATCCATGAACTCACACATTGACAAGTCACCCGTGAATCCTCCTACAAGACAAGACTTCAACATGTTCTGATAGTTGACCCAAGGGTGATAGTGATTGAATAGACCGGTAGCGTCGGTACCCGCTGCTCGCATTAATTCTGGAATTCCTCCAGGATGAAATTCCAAATATGAGGTAACATCATAAACCTAGAAAGAACACTTTCTCAATATAAAACATGAAAGATGTCGGGAGTTATGAAGCTTCAGACAGGCGTATAATCACAAAAAGAGGGACGGAAAGAGCTCTATCTTTGTTGACCTTTATCGGGACCACGGACCCAAATGTCTGCGTCTCTATCCCCCAGCGTGCTGCGTATGACAATGGCGTCTGACTCCAGCGTATTACTGTTAGACGCAGCACGCTGGGGCTAGAGGCGCAGAGGGTTAGGTCCATGGTCCCAAAAGAATTAACTGCACTAAAATTTCCTTCATTACCATTTGATCGGAGAGGAGGTTGAGAATTTAGGGAAAAAAATCGAAAAACAAAGCTGTAGCTGGATTCGAACCTGTCCGGAAATATGTATCCAACAATCTTCTCTGTTATTATGCCTCACCAACTCGACATGGTCCACTGACATGCGCTTCTTAGCGAGAATCTAGAAGACGAAAAATCGACTCTTATCAAACCCGGCATGATGAATGAAAAATGTCTCACTAATCGTCCTTCTATTCAAAGCTGGCTCAAGGTCGGTGTCTTCTCGAAGTCGATCGCTCACATCTTGGCGATTTCGTCGTCTTCAGAGACGTTTTTCAGCTGTAAGGCGACCTACACCAACCTCACGCAAGCTTTGAATGAAAGGACCCACCTGAAAAGCGTTTCTCGTCTACACAAAAGCTTATGTAGAGGAGAAGAAGAAGAAGAAGTTTTTGATAATCATCGACACTTATATACCTTTCCAGAAGCCAGCCGAATCCAATCCATAAGACTTCTGCCGCGAGAAAGCTCCACTTTGACGCGTCCATATTCGCTTCTGCCGACTGGATTCTTAAGGAGACACAATACTTGACATCGTGGTATCGTTCAATTGCGCATTTTATTGCGAACATTCAACTTGCCTATATTTGCTCCAAGATGGAGCTGTTATGGGAACAAATCGCTTGTTACTCATGCACGAATGGCGCGTAGGGAACATGCCAGCTGAAGCGGCGCGCACGATTAATGGAGCCTCTTGTGGACGGGCCGAGCACGAACGGATCCTCCAGACTGCTCTCTCCCGCTTTGATCTTCGTGACCGAATCCTTAGCCGTCTTTCCTGCAACCGTATCACGCTCTAAGCTCCGCTAATCTTGCACGACGCTTCACTAACATTTTTACTTACGCGCCATTCGTGCATTGTAGTAAGTGAATTTGTTTCCAAGAGAGCTACATCTCAAACGCTTTACAACACGTAGAAATGTGGACTGGCGTCACGAGTTACAATAACAATGTGGTACTTTGTGATGAAATGTGGAATGAATCGTAAAGGTAATAATTGACTAATCATACGAATCTGATTGATAGTATGATTGGTGAGACCTTCAATAAGATCATCGATAGTCGAAAGAACGCTAACGCTACTCGATGAACAAAAAGAGCGAAACAAAATGATTCTTTCGCACTCCTTCTTTCCAAAACATATTTGCCCCCCCTTATCACGCAGAACTTCTGTGTTATACATCTGTATGCCAAACGTACATTAATATTCTTCCGACGTAAGACATTGTGGAACCTGGCACCGGTCGTCCGGGCTTTGTAATATTCATCAAATATATTCGGAAATAAAAATAGGAAATGGATCATGAATTCGTTTCAACTGAGTGCCATATCTGCACGAAAGCGCGCGCCAACACATATTTACTGCGCGACAGACAAGAGAGAGAAAGAGATGTGAGCTAATAACAACTCACATCAATGTGAAGCGGTTAACGAAAGTATAGGCAAGTTGTATACCAAAATGCTCGCAAGAAAATGCGCAATTCAATGCTACCAACCAATCACGCAATTTCATAGCAAAAATCATGTTATAAAAGCCGAAACGGCACTAACTTCTTACACAGTCTACTACTACCCACACTGCTATGATAGGACCTTTTTCAGAGGCTCCGCGAAGAGAGCCGCTGATAAATAGCGAGTAAACTCAACCATCAAATCAACAAATTCACATACCGCCGATAGTGTCTGCCGGCCAGGCATCATAACTCAACTGCCACCATTAACTTGACACCCGCACGACCGAACCATTGCTGCTTGGGAAATTCAGAATTGGGTTAGTCGTCAATTCTACAATGTTGCCGCAATTGCGAACACCATCGTATAATTTGCGGCATGTAATAGTATGTTCGGGTTGTCTCTCGTCTCGGTGAAGTACGGATATTTTGACATTCCGTCTGACCCTGCGTGACATTGATGTTTGACCGATGGTCCAGTGACTGATTGTGAGTCCTGTTTCCATTCAATCTTCATTTTTCCCGCAATTTCGTAGATCACGGGGTTGAGCTGAGAGGTCCGGAATGGACTAGGTGGATAGAAAGCGCATCGATTTTGAAAAGCGACTTCCCTCAACCTCGTCTTCGTCGATCACAACTTTTTCCCATTCTTCTGATGAGGAGGGCAAATTTAAAACCGATCTCATTCGCTGGGGAGGAACTTTTCTTGGGAGTGTTAGTAACCATTCGAAAGCTGAGACATCAGGCTATGAGCCCTTCGTCGCCCGTTGTCCAAACCCCTCACTTTAACGATGTAGCATCCAGAAAACAAATTATGTTTCATACCCGCCGTGCTCCTTTATTCTATACGCGTATAATTGGCTGGGAGCACGAAAACCTTATAAACGTGTAGGAGAATTTTTCCTAGTACCAGAATCATCGCATTATTTCAAGTTTACGTCGATGAGAGCAATAATTCAAACACGATCGATCGTCCCGCCCCCCCTCCCCTCTCCCGCACTTGCCCCCGCCCCTCTCCCGACCCCATGGAGTGGCCGGTAAACAAGGTCTCCCGCAAATGTAAAACACGACTGTAATGTAAAGTGTAGACACGAAAATGTGAAATAAAGTGAAGTGTAAAACACGATGTGTTTTTGTCTTCTGTTTTTTAATGTCCTCATACACAAAGCAGATGCGTCTTGATCATCTCGGTCTTCAATTTTCGCCAACATTCTGGCTCGACTTCTGCGAGAAAGTCGATCCCTCGGTTGAGGTGGCCATTTCAGGACATCTTGTCTTACGTAACTCTTATCTGTGAAGACCTCCATCCAACGAACTAATAGGCCTTCCCATAAGTTCTGGCATCAGAGCATTAAAACACCAGTTTTCCGTTGGAGTTCCTTGTTGGCCTGGTGACAACGATTGATCTGGACGACGTTGACACTTGCAAAAAAAAAACAGATCCATTTTTCGTCCGACGGTGATGACCTTGGCCAGAAATGGAGCGCGAAGATGACGACGAAGCAGTTCTGGGCGATGTCCTAGTGTTTGCGCTCTGTGCTTGAGTGAGCTGGTGTGGAGTCAATCGACCCTTCTTCTTCCTCTTGCCTGCTGCCTTCAATATCTGCTGATTGTCGCATGACAACAGTCAAAATCCTTGGCCATTTCCTCTATAGTCCAAAGTCGGATTTTTTTCAATTACGTCGATTACGGCCCTTCGATCAGTTTCGCGATGGCGTCCGGAGCACAGTTGGTCCTCTAAGCTAAGGGTGCTGGCACAAAACTCGGCAAAGAACCGAAACAGTTGTGGGCCTGAGCACGAATCCTTGAGTCTTTGCCCGGTGTTCTCGAGGCGTCAGCACATCGCGTTCGAATTCGTACGCGTAAAGCAGCAAATTGCGACAAGGGTTTCGTTGAGCGACCACGATGCGACAACTATGGACATAATTGCTACCATAAGAAAGCTCTGTAAATTCTGCACAGAGCGGTATTGTTTGTTGCTTGAGAGATGGCAGAAATGTGTTCAGACTGATGGTGCACTACTATGAATAGTGTTGTCAGGCAATTTTTACATTCTCGTAATAAATTCTAGTAAGTGCGCATATGGCGCAGTGGTTAGAGGCGCTCTGCGTCGCACACGAGGTCCATGGTTCTATCTCGCGCTCATGGACTCACCAAGCCATCCATCCCTTCGGGTCGGTAAATTGCTACCAGACAGGTCTCAGACTTGTCTGGGAGGATAAGCAGCACTGACTCGGTTTAGCGGGAGGCCACCGCGCGTCATTGTAAAGGCCAGATATGCATTCAGTCACCTCAAACGAGGTTAAAAATTGAAGTCGAATGCATGGCGCATCCCTCAGAGATTGATCAACGCCGAGAGCTTTATCCTTTAGCTCTAATAAATCTAGTGCTTATCGCTATAATGCCAATACTCATGAGAAGACCTAATGAGGCGGAAGTCTGTTCTCCAGTGTGCTGACAAATACGGAGGTTTAATTTCTTAACTTATACTACCATATTATATCGAAGGCGACATCACCATGCATCCCATACATTCTCTTCGTTGCCGATACTAAAGCACACTTCAACGGATATTCAAAAAATATGAATCTGGTCTCCGCATCAAAAGTTCATAAGTTCCAGTACAAAGATGGACAGCGGATAATATTAGAAATCAATATAGCCTTCGTTCAAATAATCTGATTTATTCGATTTTGTTTATTTTAGTTGTTCGAGAGGAGAGTGAACAGTGCAATGAGTGAACCAGTGCCGGCTCGGCGATCACTGCATAGTGACAAGCAATACGCTGGACCATCGGCAGTATTTTGGATCGTTTCCGTTATCGGGCAGGGATTTTTGAAAGCGAGTTCTTCATTGAACAGAGTTTTTTCCAGTAGATTGAGTGAAAATTTAGAAGCTCAAATCTCCGAAAATTCAGGAACTTACACTTTTAAAAAATGCCATTCAGCGCCATAGCATTCAGATTAAAATCGTTTCACAAGCGTCAGGTTCGCGCGCTTTTATCTCGGATAAAAGAGCTCTTCCCTCTAGACTACTAGTGACTTCGTTAGCGTAAGTCTCGGAGATTTCGAAAATGCGTTTAATTTTCAAAAGAGCTTTTGTACAGCTGTAGCAAGGAAAGATAAGGTTGAGTTTCACACGCTGCCATGTGGGTCGATAGCATCGATCGATAAATCACGCAGGTGCGATTCTTGTTACTGAGTTTAGGATATTTATCCGGTTTTTCAAGTATTCTAGATAAAGCATACGGCTCTCATGCCTGAAGCTTTTAGCTGCACGTTCGTATGCTTTTCGTGTTTAGGCTTAGGCTTGGGCTTAGGCTCAAGCTTAGTAGTTGGTTCGTCTGGCAGTATATAGTAAAATAAGAAGTTTTAGCGCCTCAACGAAAGAGCAAAGTTCATTCTACAACTTAAATGCAAGAAGTCTATTTTTCTACGAAACGGAGAAGCAATTTCCAAATAAATAACTAAAATCTTGGCGACTACGCGCAACGCGTGAGGAACACAATTTCATTTTGAATGCTGCGAAACTAAGAAAAGGGCTTAAGAATTACATTTTTGAAATTCCTGAGATTTAGACTTCAAAGCGATTACTAAGAGTCTAGCGGAAAGTCCTTTATTCAGCAAAAAAGGTATTTTCAATAATTCCCCTCGAAATTGGAAATTATCCGTATTTCTGAAGAATCAAGACAGTAGCACAGATAAGGGAAAAAGACTTTACTTTTTGAGTGAACTCTTGCTTAGGACGCTGGATAATTTATGGTCATTAATAACTTTCATGAAGGTTGTACTCTATGCAGGTGTGCATTTGAGTTGATGAGCAATAAATGCAATTTCTAGAAATCATTGAGTTTCAGCTCTCCGGCAGCGATAAATACATAGGCGAACAAGTTTTCAAAATCTACTTTATGAGCGGACATCAAAGAGCCATACGTAGAGTTGTTCTGATTTTCCAAACTTGTAATGATTAACGACATGAGGCTCTTAACATCCTGAATGGAAATGCCGACTCGGTGACGCTGTAAAGGTGGCGTAATTGCCGAAGCGTTTACATAGAGAAATTGAAGAAAGAAAAGAACATGTCATCAGCTGTTTGTCAAATTCTGAAGGATACATGAAGGATTCGTGAGAACATGAAAACCCGACAGCGTACCTATTTATGTCGAGTTTGAGTGGAATCTCATCGGAATCCCGAGTGGTCCTATCCTTAACAGTTCTTCACCAAAGACAGTGCGTCTGTAAGACAACGGCTCTTGTTATAGTGTTTCTGGCACTGACGCAAACATGAACACTCAAATTTACTTAGTTAGCCAGAATATTTAAAATTGCACGATTTTGTTAACGTTTGATTGCGCATTTGCGAGCATTTTGGTATACAACTTGCCTATACTTGTTCAGAGATCAAGCTGTCTTGGGAGCAAATTTGCTTGCTACTCATGTACTAATGGCACGAATGGAACTTACAGCGATGATACGGTTGCAGAAAGGACGGCTAGGAAATGGTTTGCGAAGTTGGAAGAGATCTTGGAAGATCAGTCGCGCTCGAATGTCCACAAGAAGATCCATTGATCTTACGCGTCGCTTCACTAGCACTTCCCTACGCGCCATTTGTGCATTAGTAGCGAGCGAGTTTGTTCCCACGAAAGCTCCATCTTGAAGCAAGTAGCGGCAAGTTGTATACAAAATGTTCTGAGAAAATGCCCAATGAAGCAATACCAAAATCTTGCAGTTTCAATTACTTATTGGCTGTATTATTGCTCTAATGCCAAAATTATGCAATGATCTAATAACTTCAACGCTTCAAGCAGTCTGGCCTATGTAGGCATCAATGGTTTTTAGATGTTTTTTTTTCTGATTAGTGAGTAAATGACATTAACCTTAGCACACTTTGCATAGCTGAAAACCCAGTCAAATTCACTATATGAATTCGAAAGCACCTATGTGGAAATTCGATTTAGACCGGGTTGCTTATAAACGTCATCAGATCACTTACCACCAGTGTCTCGGAGGATCAACGAGAGTTGGAAAAGTCTCGCCTACAGAAAGGATTTCAGGAGGCTGAGGCACTCATTGACAAATTGGTTAAATGTCAGTTGCCTTGAAGCTTGTTTTCTTCTCTTCTCAGTCGAGTCCTCATTGTTGTTATTTTGACCATCATTTACTAATTTTATTTTATAGCTCATCAAAAAGATGTTGAGGAGTGTCTTGATTCGTTTAGAGATATCTCAACGAGATTATCAGGTAGATCATCATACTTGTGCAACTGCTTTCATTGCTTGTTGTTTTAAAACGTTTCTGTTGTCAGTTTTATCTGTTATTTTGTTATGTTAAGCATGTCGTGAGAGGATTCACAATGTGCGAAACGCATTGCTCACATGCAAGACACATCTTGAATGTCGACGTGACGATCTAAAGAAGCTTTGGCTTGAAAATTCTCAACAAAAGCACATCTGTGAAATAATGGCACAATTGTAAGAGTTGTTTTCGGTAGTGCTTAGGTGTCGCACTTTGCTGCAAGTCCACAATTTTCAGGGATGATCTCAGAGAAGCTCCTCTAAAGATTGATGCTCTCATGAATCAGGAGAACTACACGAGTGCTGCCAAGATAGCTAGTACATCTCGTCAGTTTGTCTTCTGTATGATTTCTTCTGTTGCTTGATATTTCTCGATTTATAGATGCTCTTCTCCATGGTCGACTGGCTAAAATTGAAGGATTATCACAGTTGCGCACCTTGATTCGTGACACTTCCGAACGTTTGATTGAGAAGATAGTCGATCAGATTGTTGATATTCTTGTTGTTGATCCATTTGAAAATCACGTAAGTCTTGAAATATCGGGTAGTCCGTTTTGGACGCCTCATTGAGGTAATCTCATCCAGATGTTCGACCTTGTCCAATCCATGCCTCAGCAGCGGATAATGGAGTCAGAGCAGTGCTGCCGCCTCCAAGGAAAGGTAGTGGTAAAGTTCAACCTTTTTATATGAAGATTTTGCCATTCGCCGTGTCCTTGTCCTCATTATCTTTGATCAATGGTTTTTTTTCAATCGTATTCTAATCGAGTTTTGAAATTTCAACCCTGACACTTATTATGTATCTGTATCGTATCATCGGCCCAAGCTCCATTAGTCTTGCGCTTCGCTTCCCTATCTTTCTCTCTACGCGCCATTCGTGAATGAGTAGCAAACAAATCTGTTCCCACGGCAGTTCCATCTCAAGGCAAATATAGGCTAGTTGTATACCAAGTGTTCGTAAAAAAATGCGCAACTGAACGATATCAAAATCATGCAATTTTAATTACTTCTGCTTACTAAATTCGGTGTTTCTTGTTCTGATGCCAATATTATAGTACTGCTTTCGAATACATTTTAAGTGGTTCGTTTAGGCGAGACTCCCTCGTGTGCTTGAATCGGTGGAAACAAGACTTCGAACTGTTGTATCAGCTCTTTCTGAACTTGGCGGGGGTCATGTGGATATTGACCGCGTCATGACTTTATCCCGAACACAAATTGATAAACAGGTGGACATTGAGAATTACCAGCATGTTTTCCGCATTTTTTTTTCAAGCAACTTCGCCTTTTCAGGTGGCTGCTTCAGTGTCCATAATGAGAGTTCGTGCTTCTCTCGACGACAACTTGGCAGGAGATCAAACTCATCTCACTCAACTTGTTCAGATGGTTAGCGTATCCTTACCTGATATAGCCGTACAGATCTAGCATAATCTCGGTTCTTTCAGATAGTTTGCCAGTTGGAATCGTCACGTGCAGCTCACAAAGTGCTCGAAAAAATTTACTCGGAGTCAAATTCAGAGTCGCCCACTATGATCATGAAATTGTACTGGGAAGGAGCTCAGAGTGCTATTGAGGTTAGCTGATGTCTTTATTGAGAAAAAAAAAACTATTTTTTCATTCGATCACATTTAGACTTTGGTGTCAGATCATCTTGATATAACCCCCCTAACTGCTAAAGAGCCTATTGATTCAAAAAAGCCACTCTTTCGATTTGATGCCACTGCGTTCGCAAACGGTACATTGGCAACTGATCCAAGTATGCAGGTGTCTACTTTTTATATTCTCTATTTTGTGCATTATTGGTTTTTGATATCGTAGGAATAGCAACTTCCGAGGCAGGTAGTAGCCTCGGCGTTCACTAGATAATTCAGTTTCTTGAAGAGCAGTTTCGTCTTTACGAGCTTGTTGACAACAAGATCTTTTCAATACGATATTGGCCAAAGATTTGGGTTTATCACCTTTCTCAAAGAAAAAAGAAACCAAGTCAATGTCCCATGACATGCAGGGTCCTCTTGTTGTTTGTCGACCATCCGCGTTCAATATGTGTGCCCATGTTTCCCGTGGTTGAGAAAGTTAATGGATTTGATTGAGAAGGAAACTGAAGAGTCCACCATGTCAGTTGAGGTGAGTCATCTTCTAAATGCATGTATTGCAACTTTTATATCTTCTCATATTGCTCTTGCAAGCATTTTAGCAGATCTAATACGTTTTCGTTGGCGAATCGAAGTTATGAAAAATTCATAATCTGGCAGCAATAACTGGTTATTTGTGGATCTAACATTTTTTTTTCTAAGACGATTTTGTGCATTCTTTCGTAATGGAACTCTTCGTGGAGCGCGTCAAAGCTGACCTAGCCGATCGAATAGAAAATGCCTTGAGAAGATCTGACAACTCTCGTCCAAAAACTTCCATAAACTCGGAAAGTTTTCAGTGTTATCTTCGAGAATATTCAGGGCGTTCTAATAAGTTGATTTAGAAAGTGTTACCATCTTGTGAACGCGTACTAGAACTGTGTCAAGAAATCCATGGACTCATTGTTTCTATGGATCTGTATGCAGATCGATTTTTCTGCGTTATGGTTGCTTGTTCTAACTGATTATAATAAGAACGTAACAGATATGTATGAGAAGGTACAGCTGCATTTTCCTAAAGTTTTCTCAGTTATACATTGAATAGTTTGCGATGCATTTTCAGACCACTAAATCACTTAGTGAGGTGGATGGAATTGGATCGAGACGTAAAATAAGTGCTGCATGGGCTGCTGATGAGGACATATCACGGTTCATTCCTCACTTTGGCGACTTTGTTTGAATTTTTTCCTAGGCTTGCATTTTGGTTCATTGATAAGCTATAGTCAGTGAGTTTGAACGTTCTCCAGTTGTAGTAAATAATATATTTGTTTGTTTAGTTTGCTAATGAGTCTCCCTAACTGGTTAATGACGGCTTCGGAAGCAACACCAAGTACTCCGAGTGTTCCGAATTTTGAAAGTGAAAAAGTGAGCGACCTTGGGACAAATATCTCTTTTTGTCTTTTTCGTTTGTACTTTAGGTGATTAGAGTAATAACGAACTTCGTCTTAGGATATTCGTCAACGAAACGAACGAGAGTCTGAAATTCTTATCGGGAATCTTGCTACTCAAAAGAAGATTGAGCGCGCTGAGTTGTTGACGGATATGGCAGACGTTCGAGCATTGGCGGCATTGCACGAGAGCCTGCGGTGGTTTTCTCATGAGGTATACACCATTTAAGTCCATGATTTACTATAGATTTGTTCAAATTGTCAAGATCGCAAATCCAGACTAAAAATGTTATCAATTTTTCTGTTATCGATTCTGTTTGAAAGGTCCCGCATGCTGATTTCTACTCTTCCGTTACACGTAAAATCGAGTCTTCGTGGGTGTATGGTGCAGGTACGATACAAGGACGGACAAACTACTGACAATGTATGTAGATCCTAATAAGATCTCAATATTATTACTAGATTTTTCTCCACGAAATCATCCTCATTTGAAGGAACCTGTTTGGAAGCAATGGAGGACTGCATTAGGCGTCTGGACGCAATTTCAGATACCTGTTTACTCATGTTACACCTTGAGCTACGAGTACATTGTTTCTTCCATCTGTTACCGTTAGCGCGACTTCCGAAATATTAGTGTTCATGAAGAATTGGATGCCGAAGTACGCGAAAGAACCCTTAACATGTTTTGTTTGTTTACATCGGTTTGGAGTGTGGAAACATGAATTTATAGTCGATTTTTTGTTCTATCACTCAGGACTATTTGAGGTCGTTGAACTGGGACGCGATTTGCAAGCCTTCCACCAATTACTGTCTTCTATCTTATCTCAGCATAAACTTCGTTATATATTTGACGGACTTGGTCATCTTTGCGCTGCAATATTTATACATTCCAGGTATTCCAACTTTCAGTTGCACTTTTTCATACACATGTATATAATATATATATTTATTTATTTATTTATGTATATGTATATATATGTATATATATACGTGTATATATATATATATATATATACTTATGTAATGTATGTCTGTGAATATATACATATATGATGCGTATATGTGTATATATATGTATGCATCTACATGCATGCATATATGTCTGTGTACATATGTACATAGGCATATGTACATTCATATGCACATATGTACGTACATGTGCATATATATCTGTACACGCATATGTATACGTACATACACTTGTGCATAATGTATGTATATGCATATTTGGATGCATGCATAGTATTGTACTTATATGCGTGAATGTATCTACATAATC
This sequence comes from Parelaphostrongylus tenuis, assembly GCA_019055375.1. Lineage (NCBI taxonomy): Eukaryota > Metazoa > Nematoda > Chromadorea > Rhabditida > Metastrongylidae > Parelaphostrongylus > Parelaphostrongylus tenuis. Next base: position 442,135 of record JAHQIW010007157.1, read on the forward strand.
CATTTTGCCTTACACGAGCCTGCGTCGTCCGCGAATACGGTAATTAGAGCATTTAAAACCAACTTTCATAGCCCTTAATCGTTTTCGAGTCTTTTTCCAATTTTGTGGAATGAATAATATCACGGCTATTCTGAGAAATCAGGTATTCGTTTTGGAGCTTATTTGAGCACTAAATCATACTGATTTTAATGCGAGGGCTGTGGTTGGTGGAATTACTACTAGCGTTAATATGTTGCGTTTCCATGTGAGATAGGAATATACGTAGATCAAATCAATCTCATTCTTGGCTGAGATATAAGTGCACTTTTCGTCTCATTGATATTCCTGGAATCTTGAAATATTTCCAGAAAGTCTCGAGGGTATTCCGCGCCGTTTTTTTACTATGTTGTTTTATGTTCTTTACGTAACTCTGTCGAGCAGAAACCATTGAAGAGCATTGGCACACAATGAGAGCAAATAGAAGGTGCTAGCTCTTTTTTACTTGATAGTCACTGGTAGAATGGGTGATCAAGGTGCTTTGGATTTGACGTCCCAACTACAGTGTACTTTTATCGCAATTTTTATAATAGTAGATGTGATGATATAGGGCTAATTGACTAGATGTTTACAGTGTAGAGATTTCACATGAAATTCGTCATGCATAATTTTTGCTTTGCGATGCATAATTGGTTAGGGAGAGTTTTATTTCCGATAAGGACTATCATTCACGAAACAATTATAGCTAAGAACGTTTCCTATCGGGGTTTCTGTCCGAGAAATATTTGTAATATCTATGCAAAGATATAGGAAGAAAAAGTTTCATTTAATTATATTCAGTGCTTTATCCTGTAATGTTGTAATATGTACTTCTATTCTTCTGCTAGCGATTTTTATGCACAGCGCACAATTACATCCTATATGAAGTCATTGCAGCCAGCACATGCCACGTTTGACGGACGCCGGTAAGAAACGTGTGTGTCGTAATATCTGGGGAGTCCAGAAACGACTGTCGCAAATCACATCTCGTCGTGAAGCAGAACTTGACCGAGCTCGAGCATTTTTTGAACTTCTTGCTCATGAACCAGACCGACTCCTCGCTCAACTACCCGACCGCCGCTCACAGTTCAGCCCATTGGAAATGAGCCATCTGGTCGCATTGTCTGTTCGTTCTCATCCAACACTTGCTAGTCAACACGGTGCGCTTGAACAACGCCTCGAACAACTGTCTTTACTGTTGAAACAACCTGCCTGAGCTATTCGTGTGGAAGCTGTTTTCTTCAATGTTATATATATTTTTTAAAATGAAATGACAGATGTTTGTAATAATAAATAGGTACTTATGCGTGTTTCAGTCTATAGAGGATTGAAAAGCACCAAATTTATGGAATTTTTCAGAAATAAAATTTAGAATGCGGTATTGCTATGCGCCATAAAGACGGATCTTGCATCATCTAATTTAACCCCGTAAAGCCACAACCCAATGAGGATGTGGTTTCACGTTTGGATAAGTGTGGTTTGAGGACTGTCATTTCAATAGAAATACATTTATGTCTTATTCTCTTCAGTGTTAATCTATCTTTCAGTGACGACGAGAAGTCGCCTTGAGATTCTAAATTTGTACAATATGAGTTACCCAAATTATTGCGGTGGACTCTTCGTATGGTGAGATACCAGTCTGCCTGAAGCCGGTCGTACCGAAGTTAAATACACTTTTTTCTTTTCATAAACTTCCGATATCGTCAGCGTCGAGGGTCACGAAGTCTTACATGGCTAATATGTCTGGCTTGGCTCCAGAAATAAAAAATAGCATGAATTATGACACAATGGTTACATGTGATCACAAAACACTTTTTGGGTTCTCTTTTGATTTTTGGGAATTGGTCAGAGGGTCTTTTGGCGAGGTATCTTCGCGACTTATCGTTGGACGGTGCCGTCTTTTTCTCTACCTCTAACGCATATATGATTTTTTGAGTAGAAAGCTGCCACGTGTCGAAGCTATTTAAAAATGGCTATTTTTCGTGCCAAAGTTTAGGGATATCTCCTTTGCTCCGGTGCACTCACTGGCTACTGTGTGAGACATCTTTTTCACTAACGCAACCCGTATTGCATATGATGGGCAGGAGCAAAGGTGATTGAACCCAGTGTGCTTCATTCTTGGACTTTCGCTACCACTTTGTATAGTAAAGCTTTTATATAGACTGACTTCGAACGTTCAACAATGAAAGCCAAATCGCATTCGGTTTTCTCTTGGCTGAAATCTATTTATTCGGCTTATTCGACAACTCAAAAACATCGTTGCCCATCGCCCTCTTTGTGGAACATCGCAAAAACAATCATCTATAGAAGGGTACTATGGATTAATAACGAGTATCATTTTAGTTTGCTTCGCGAGTTGTCGGGCCTAGCTTTGGACTAGTAGTAATTTGAAGTAGTCCAGCTGAAATTCTGTAAACTGCATAGGGCTAAAACGACTCTACGGTTCTTCGTAAAATGAGTTCATCTAATGAGACTTAGGAACCAAAAATAACGAGAGCGCTGCAAGGAAGAGTCGTGTTCTCCAAAACAGTGAACGTTGATTCTATAGCAGTTTATCGACCATGCTTATTTGGCGCTATGGAAGTTAATCAACGGAGTTCTTTGTTGATTGAAGTAAGAATATGCCGACTCATTTATTTACTCTCGAATTCCTATGCTCAATATACTTAACATTTGAAGTTGTAGGGATCGCAAATCAATATTGTCTCTCTATGAGTAGGCTCCTTCAAAAGCGACCGTTAAAAAATTCAAACGCTTAGTCTTCCTTTGTTTTAGACTTGTTTTTAACCTCGCTCCTAAGGAAATATATAACTGATAGCATATCTGTAGCCATTCTGTGTTATGAACACTTATAAAGTGACTCAAACGAAAAGCACAATGATTACTGATAGGCTGCAATGCTGAAACAACGGCTCTTGCACTAAATGAGTGCCATATCAGACCTCAGAAAAGCTCAACGTATTTATCAGATAATAGTACTTGCTTCTTCTGGCACTTCTGAGTGGAGCGAAGATCTCGTTTCCGCTCTGAAATTATACAAGAGCAGAGTACTGGAATTGCAATGCCATCACTCGGTGATGACTTTTTCTGGTAGACCGCTTAGTTTGCGTTGCGTCTCTTGTTTGATGAAATCAAGACGACCCCTTGTCTTAGGCACTGGAAGAGAAGATGTGTCGTCTGCCCAGGTAGTACAATTTTGCCTTGATGACAGAATTTTCTTTACTAGCCAGAAGTACTCGCGATGACACACCACGTAGCAGTTCCGAGGACTGACTATCCATCAACGTTGGCATTGTCCAATAAAAGTCATTGTTTTATTCTTAAGTAGGCAAAACGTTGTCAATAACAATATTGTGCTCACTACTGGGAAACATTTCGTCGGTTTCTCTTTCTTCAGAGCCTTGAGAGGCTAAATTGGCAAGCAGCCTAGTCGGTGAACACTTTCTAAGCCCAATCAGAAGAAACTCATTACATACATTTTATTTGCATTGTAAACACCTCTTTTGAAATGGTCATCTCTTTGTTCTGTAAATGTCTTTTACTCTTGTTGGAAACGATCCTCACCGAGTCTCATTTGAGTGAGGAATAATCCGGTTTAATCACATAACGTTTGTGTATTGCGCTCATAGAACGAAGTTAATAAAGATAAATTTATTCGGCTCATGTTTCGACGCGTTTTGCTTTCTTCAGAATTGATGACTCTAGCCGATTGCCACAATCGCTCGTCCTCGTTGTGATTTTCGTATTCGTTGTCGATCAAGACAAATCCTCTGTGGTGAGCACCGCTCAAATTAAGAAACTTGATGATGCCCTTTTATACAAGACGGTTGGTCATGATACTGATTATCCGGTGATATATTCCATTTCCATTGGTCAGCGGAGACTAAGACCACGACGAGGAGGAACGAGTGTGGTCATCAGCTTTGAAAAAGACAAAACACATCGAAACATTAGCCAAATAAATTTTTAGCAAACATAGTATGATTTAATCGATTGAGTCCTTTTCTGTTAGCGGACAACAAGTGAAAAAACGACCCCTTTTGTTGAACAAATTTTCAAAAGAGTATTTGTAATCATTCGAGAGCCATTATCTATAACTACTCCGCGACGTGCTTGTTTTTTGGGAAGACCCTTCGACTACACTGTAACAATCGAAATTAAATTCATGTTTCACATCCACCGCTTGCTTTTATCAAACTCCGTTGGAAGAACGAAAAACGTATGAAAGTGTAAAGGAAATCTTGTAGTACCAGAATCAAACGTTTCATATGGACTTTCCTCTAAATGGAGAGCAGATTTCTAACTGAAGAATGAGAATCACGCTACGTGAGTAAAACATCAGCACAATCGATCGATCGCCGTACTGAAATCACGAGCAGCTCCCCTCCTCGCCCCTCTCTCCTCTCCTCACCCAGCCCACACATTAGCCAAAAAATAATGCCCGCATATGTTAAAGAAGTGCTTATCCATCTATCGAAACACATTCCAGCTTATCTCACGAGCGTTCAGATGTTATAGATGGTCTTTGTAACGCGCGTTCTAACAGCGCGTACGTGGAGATCTTTGATATCAGTCCCGATTATGAAAATTGTCGAATGACTGCAATGCTCATCATCCTCAAACTCCTCGAAAAAAACGAATTATCAATATAAATGTATGACATCTTGATTTAGCAGCTCATGGATTTCTCAAGGAAACATTGTGTTCAATTTTCAAATGGTCTGAAACGTATCACACATAAATAGGAGAGTTGGCATTGAAACAGCTTTTTGTTTTTGCGTTCATGTTGAAAATTGAAAGAACGCACTCGGTCACCCGTAATAGTCACGTAATCAATACGAAAGCTCCCTGGAATCGATTCAATGGATAATAAAGTCCCTCAGGCTACATCAGCGGAGACAAAGTCTTATTTAACTTACCCTTTTTCCACAACGAAATCGCCACATAAATAAACAATACTGGAAAAAGTTCAGCGGGTAAACAAAAAAAGAGCGCATGTGGCGCAGTGGTCAGAGGTGCACTGCGTCGCACACGAGGTTAATGGTTCGATCTCGCTCTTATGGCTCACCAAGTCATCCATCCCTCTGGGGTCGGTAAATTGGTACCAAGCAGGTCTCAGACTTGCCTAGGAGGATAAGCAGCACTGACTCGGTTCAGCGGGAGGCCACCGCGAGTCATTGTATAGGCCAGATATGCATTCAATCATCTCAAACGAAGTAAAGAATTGAAGTCGAATGCATGGCGCATCCCTCAGGGATTGATCAACGCCGAGAGCTTTATACTTTATCCTTTACCGGAAAAAGGCCGACGTAGAGAATTCGTGGCTTTGGGTGAAATACCACCGAGCATTCTATACCTCATCTGGTTCGTAACCGTTTATATAACCGCCTGAATGCGATACTAGTAGAGATTATACAGAAGTGCATAATTTGTTCTGAGCTTAGGGAAGACGACTGCGTGAGTTCTGGTCTGGTATACCTAATTTCTTGTGAAGCATGTCAAAGCGAACACACCCATAAAACGAATAGACTATGCATCCATATAGAAGGTCATTCAACTGGGAAACTTAAAATTGAACAAAAGAGTGCATTAACATGCAAAGGGGAGAAAAAACCAAACGGAGAGTGTTGTGAAGGCTCTCAAAAAAGCGAAAATGTCAAAGATTCAGCAGATGTTTTATTGAATAAATCTTATTATAAATAACCCTGTGTCTGTTCAAGAAGAAAATATCGATAATATTTAATCGATGATACTTTTGTTCAATGCGACAAAAAGCAAAGAAAAAGAGAAGAATTTATATATACATTTTAAATTCTATTTCCATACTAATTTCGTTCACTATACAACTTTCAATCTACGGCAATCAATAGGTATATGTTGCACAAGAGAAGTCCACTCATTTTCGCATAAAAAACGGGGTAACGAAGATGGTCGTAACTGTGTTGATTTAAAGCTGTTCAGGATTCAATAGGAATGTGAAGAGGAAGTGAGCGAAATAGAAAAGTGATGTAAAGACAGGAGAATGATAAGTAAACTACTAAGGAATGTAATATGAATCAAATCCATAGCACTTTTTTATCGGAATGCCACATCAACATGTAAAGTTATTGTCTTGTAGCAGACATGGGTAAGAATCGAGTGATAAGATCATGGCATATTATGGTGAAGATTGCTCAAACAGCAAGTTTTCTTCATAGCGCATACAAGAAAAGCTTAGCTTATCTTTGCTGCACTCGAGACTATGCCATCTATAAAGGTCAAAACAATGTGAAAACCATCAGTTTTAATTTTGCATCAACATATTTCAGCTTGTAAAGGACTTCATCAGTTGTTGTAATTACTTGAAATCATAAGAAACATCATAAGACTGCAAAAAAAAGCAAGGTTCAAGATTCAAGTTCTTCTCTTTTACTATGACGAAATTGTGCTTTAGATCCCACGAAATCTTATTCCGACCGTTTTCCTCCAATAGGGTCGTGTTTCAAACATAAAAGAAATTGAACAAGTGCATTTTTGTCTAGCGTGCTACGATGGTGCTCCCTATGACTTTCTATATTTTCTAAATGCCACGTTTCTAATGGAATATTAAGGAAATTGGATTTAATTATTAATTTCCTAAGGTCTTAATCTCAAACGCAGTTAATTTTGAAAGATCACAGTAAAAAAAATTATGCATGCTCATCATAACCTGATGTGGCTCCAAGCCTACCATCATCCTACCACGGGTTAATTACGAAAATTAATTTAGGTAACTGCGAAAAGGGTAATTGCGAGTCCAGATTTGAATTCTGCTCGTATCTCAGCATTACAGCTATTGTTTTTCACATTGTAAAACTCCGTGAAATAAAAATAAGCAGTATGTGAAGTTGGACATTATATATGCTAGTAATGCGATTAGAGCAAAATCGCTAGCAAATTCATTGAACTCTAGGACTGAGGTTGAAATAGCCACCGTCTGGATAGCGATTTGCTACAACAGACATTATGCAATCTGCTAAAGAAGGGCATGCTATATACAGATTATTACCTAACCAAATTATGATTATAGATACCATCAGAATAGTCCAACTTCTTTCTTTAAGCGAATTTGTTTCCACACTGGTAATTTCAAAAACTCGTCTTGGCTAACGGAAAAGACTCGTGTAAAGTCCTCCGGTGTTAGATATTGCAGCAGATTTTTCGTATCGATTCCTTCCGGGAGAGAAGTCCGGGCTCTTAACATTTCAACGTCAAACGTTCGCGTTCTTTCTGCTATCAACTCCTAAATTTGAACCATAAATCATCCCAGTCTTTATCAGGCAATCAAGGCCCTACCGTGAGTGTTCTAGGTGCTAGCTGTTGATCAGGTACTTCTGTCCACTTTTCCCATTCGGCGAAAATTGCCATAAATTCATTTGGTTCGCTGCCTTTGCTCAAAACCACAACATCACCACGCCTATCCTTCCAAAACAACTCGCCGACACGTAATACAAATGTGGAAGGTATTCGTTCACTCCATATCCACAAGCGTTCTCCAACGTCAATGAAAACAGTACCGATAAGCGCATTTTGCGCAACCGGAAAAGGACACTGTTCGTGATATTGCGCGCTCAAAATTTCTTCCGCTTCGTTCTCGAATACCCGAAAAAGGCGTGGTGTTTTGGTCCTGCCTACTGCTCTAATCCACTTTATGTTGACGTCGTCACCCTCGCTTGATGCTCGATTCGCGTTGAGTTCTAAATATTGCCGCTTGATAAGGGAACATAACCGTGTCCTTGGATTAATGCGTTTTTATCTAACAAAAAAAAACTACTAAGATAACCATACCGTCAAATGGAAAACTTCTTTTGAGCTCCAGTATATATTCTGCAAGAAGCAGACCACTTTTTACCGAGACACAGTCAGTGCAGGACCCTAGAATCAAAGGATGTGGTTCTCACCGTCAACTCCATTTGTTTGATATGTAACTTAATATCTGAATGTGAAACAAAAGACCCAATTTTTGTAATAACACATTTCACTAACAATTTGTTCATACTTCAAAATCCAGAATTTGTATTAAGGGTAACCTTCCTTTTTGGTGCTAAAACAGAGTTTCATTTGTAGATCCTATTGAATGAAATGCCATTATAGCAACTAACATGTGCGTCGTCCATGTTGTCGACATTTGGTCACATCAACTGT